>CM062820.1:134834348-135434348 GCA_031772625.1 Pinus tabuliformis
TTTTCATTTCCATACTTATATACATATACGCTACTTCAGATAATGTAACCTGCGTGTATATGCAACTGTGTCAAATGCAACTAGCGTATATGTAAAATACTTACGATTCAATTAATTCATTAAATGCTAATCTTTAGTTAGTGCATCAGAACTTCATTAACCATATAAGCAGCAAGCAGGTGCAGTAAAACAGAACAGATCATCATACACAAGAAGCACACATGAACACTATGATATAAGGTGGAAACCCAATGTGGGTGAAAACCACCTCCTCCAAGTCGTCTTGATCTTCTTTAATAAGAAATACCTTTTACAATAGTTTTGTACTAGTGCAGACTTATACCAGTACACAGGCTTCTACCTCCAAAAGGCTACAACCTTCTCTGGTTCTCCAGACTCTCTTGGAAGGGAGCTACAACCACCTTTGCTCTTGTACTAGCCAATCCATTTACTAGTACGCAGGCTCCTACCTGCTGAAATGCTCCAACCTTTACTTGTTTTACAGCTGCTACTAGAAGGGAGCTATCACCCCCTTGGCTCTTGTACTAGATGATGTACTAGTCCGTAGGTACCGACCTAATGAAGGTTACATCCTTCTCTTCCTTCCTCCAGGTACCACGTTTCATCAATTTTCAGACTGGATACACTGAAGCACAACATCATAATCTGAAAGGCCACGTTTCATCCAATTTTCATACTAGACCCAACAAAAACATTGAAGCACAAGAACAATCACTATTCCAAAACCCATTAACTACACTTGCATCATCAATCTCTGATTTATCCAATACTATAATACTGTCAATCAACACAGTCAGACAACAGAACTCTACAATAATAAAAAGATCCAACTGTATCATCAAAAACATGCATCAGAGTGCATACACTACTTGGAAGTGCTGAACCTGCGTGTATACGCAACTTCATCAAGGTGAACCAGCATGTATGTCATTAATTACTTATTCATAACTTCACTGCACTTCCTGACTTCAGACGTAACTAAATCGTTACATATACAAGGATAATATATGTGTTAGCACCCAGATCTAGTCCACCAAATCACATAAATATGAGTCATTATGATCGTGATCCAATATTAGTTCTCATCCATCAATACTGAAGCTAAACACAATCAACCAAACAGGATATGCAGAATACTGACACCTTTAAACTATCATCAACAACTAGAACCACCTGTGACTTCAAACATCATGGCTCAAATGGTATACACTACTACAATGAATCAAACCCACGTACATACGCGCTTATACCAAAGCCAACCCGCGTATAGATCTATAAATATTCAATCATGACTTGCAACGATTTCAAACTTAAGTTATACCCAGTTCAGATCATTACAAGCATTAGTATACAGATCTAGAATAAGCATAATCAATCATATAGAGATAGTTTATTTCAAACCATTTGATCCCGATCTCTGCTTAGATCTTGTTCTCCATCAACCGGTGAGATCCCTCCTTAGCTCAGATCAAGCAATGCATCATCAACCCATAACTTGCATATTGGATCTCATCCTTCATGAGATATTCAAGACTTTTTGGATGCACTTGCCTAATGATCTTCTTCTCCTTTTATAGTCTTAGGCCTTGCTCAATACCATGGTCCAAAACCATAAAAAACCAATACCATGGACCCAATACTTGGGGTCAACACATCTGACGAGATACTATGGTCCAAAACCATAGGTTCAAATACCAAGGACTAACTACCATGGACCAAAGGTAAGTTCTCCAACATATACGCACTTTTCCTTGCATGAAAGTGCGTGTATACGCATACGCGCCTTTGTAACGTCTAACCCGCGTGTATACGCGGCTTGGTCATGATGAACCTGCGTATATATATTTTCTCTTCATTCTTGTAGTCTGATCATCAAGTCCTTGCTGCTGACCTGCTGCACTATGATCTGTCATCTGTGTGATTTTCCATCAAGGACAACACTTGTCTCATAATGCCAACAGTGAATAGTTGGTTAGTACAGATGGAATGCACATAACATCAGGCAACATGTGTAAGCATGTACAAGGAAACAAGAATGACATATATGGAAAATAAATATATGTGTTTAGATTTGAGGGGCCGCACAAAGCAAGGCAAGGATAAACACTTGAGACCTCAGTGATCTAGTGGTAGTAGTAAATAAAATAGGAAAGATGGTATTATCAACGAAATTGCATATTTTTGGTTTTGTACCATGAAATGGGTACCCGGTTAAAGAAGCACCGCAAGTTGTGAACCACGTGTAATGGGTTGTAGTTATTAATTGTATTAGTTAGCATTACAAGTCATAAGGTAATTATAACATTTTATGCATCGATGTTTAAGAACATATGTACTTAGAGGATCTCGCATATATGACTGATATATGTTGCAGGGTAAACTAGCACGGGTGGGGTGGGGGAAAGCGGGGGTAGGTGACCTGCGAACAAAACCCTCTTGTATCCTATAGGAGAATCAAATAGGATTTTTCCATTGAAAAATAGTTCATACATAAGTAAGATCGAATTATTTAAATTTCAACAGGGATACATGGCAGCAGGAATAAGAAAGGAATGAGAAGGAAAAGTTACCCAACAAATTTTAGGAACAAGGAACTGAACTATGAACACCGAGGATGGTGTTAATAAAAGGGAGGGAGAATGTAATATCCCTATGCTATGGTAAAACTACTAGGGTTAGGCTGTGTTGGGTTAGAAAGAATGGAAAAAATTCCAAATAAGGATATTGAATTAAGTATGTAAATGGATTATTTATTATTAACTAAATAAACAAGGAGTATGTAGCTAGAAATGAGACCTAAAAAAAAGACTCTTGTCAAATAAATTAAGGATATAATCTTATTAATAAATGAGATTTCATATAACTTCATGATAAGTAATGTAGAATGAAATTCTAGATAATATTAGTGAATGGGAGAGACATCCATTAAGTTTCTTAGTCAGGGAAATATGCTAAGCTTAGAAATGTCCTAAAAGCACCGGAGGAGAGAAAGACGGGCTTTTTTAGAAAAGCATAGGAAAATGGATAAGAATATCCACAAAATCAGGATGCCGCTAAAAGGAAAGATTATCATGAAAGACAAGTATTTTAATACTAGAGAAGGGGATCAATGTAGGATCATTGATTCCTAGAAAGGAGATCTTAGCTCAGGGCTGAACTAGAAGCAATTGGTTCTAGGTTGGGTGGAAAATAGTGTCAGCTTCCCAATGTTTCTCTTACATCAATGGATTTCTGGTTAGACTATTTGTTGTTTTTATTTAAGGTGGTAATGCATAAAACTACGAATAGATGCTACAATTGTTTGGAAGGTAGTTGTAAGATTTCTTATTTAATTAAGAATTGATAATATGATTATATTATAGAATAAATTATATGTGGATGTTATTTATAGATGCTCATGAACTGTTAATAATGGCTATATGTGAAAATTTCTAAAATGAATGAAGGAACAGAAAGGTATTCAATGAAACACTTGAATGATAAGTTCGATGTATAGGTAACATGTTGTGGATGATTATCTCCACTGTGATAGTTTAATCACACATATTTCACTATATTTATAACCATGTTTACGGTAAATAGAGAGGTTTCAAGGGTATGTAAAGGCTGCGATATTAGCTTTACGATGAAGTTACTTAGGTATTGTATTAATCCATTTAATTTTAAGGATACTAGATGGATAATGAATCTAAAGGAAGGTCGTTGGATAAAAACCATGATTGACTTAAAATCGATTCACAAATCATGTATGTATTTATTCCAGTAATCATAGAGGAAAACTGGAATTTTGGTAGCTCAAACCTCACGAAGGAAATTCAAGGGCACGAGGACTAGGTATATGGAGGATCATTGAATTGAATAGTCTCCTATGGAGGCCAGGATCTATTCCAAAGATGTATAACATAAATTCATCTTTCTTGTCCTATCTTCTATCTCATAGGGAGGAAATTCCACTGGTCAATTCTCGTCAAATGTTTATTAGCGAAGGACATTACGTGCTTGGTTGTAAACATTTACTAGGCCATAACAGGAATAGGAAAATTCCTATTTGGAAGCAAGGTATACCTCCATATTATAAACTCAAAGGATGGTTTATCCTCTGTTAGAAATTTCTCACAATGACTATCTAGCATAAATAATAAACATCGTATTCCTCCCGGTAGCCTTGAGACCACAACCTGGTCTAATTAGCTAGATTAAGAATATTAACAAACAAAAATCCCATGATGATGATGTTAAAATGAAGGAAGGATAGATAGGTGGTGGAAGTAATTTGCAATCCATATATGCCATTTGTATAGTCTCTTGGCCTACAAAGTCGTAAACATAGTTGGTGAATGGAGCCTTCAGATACCGAAAATTGATGCAAGCGATTTTGTTAGGAATATAAAGATCATACTTACAAATGTTGTTGAAGTAGTCTATATGCAAGCAGTTAAGTTCCCGCATAAAGAAATGCTCACAATATTTAACTTGTATTATTTGGCAAGCATGTCTAGGTGATTCGAGATTCAGAAAATATTGAAATAGTATGTTATAATATATATAGGAGTAATGAAGTCTTGTATAATTAAAGGTTTACAACCAAATATTATTCGGTTGAATATATGTTTAATAAAAAACTATATATAACCATTATTGTTCCACTTGGCAGTGTTTATGACAAGATCTGTGGAAATTCTTCCAAGTTGTTGATAGTTAAATTATATTCTACTCTACAGAGTGTGGCAAGGTTTCTGGCCCCATGCAATATGCTTTGCAATATAACAATGAATTGATGAAAGTCAAATTAAAAGTTGCTTCCCTCTGCTGTGCTTGTTACTCTATCAATTGCAGATTGACTCAGAGAGGTGTCACTCAACACTAGCTCGAATAGTTAAGAAGTCGTGACACTCTAGAAAGACATTCAACACGCTCATGTTACTAATGCTATTACTCTATTTGATAGACATTTGTGCCTTCTGTAATAATTTCCTTATTTTAAATTTCCCCTCGACTTGATGTGTTGATGGTCACATAGCTCAAGATCCTTACAAAAACCCCAGACCATTGAGCTCTATGACACGCTCTCCTAGGTCAGATTTAGTAAGCATGTTCTATTGGTAAGTTTAAAGAAAACCTCCCCTTTCCAATTTGATTGAAAAATAAAATCACATTTATGGCTATTGTTTTCCTTTTTGATTTCTAAGTCACTCTTTTTGCTTGCCTCATCCACTAATCATACCAACTAATGAATGTCTGATCTCGACAGTTGTTACATTCTATGAGATATTCTACCTCTTAAAGGAATTTAATTGGATAATGATTATCCTGATTTTGACAATGACAAACACATTTTTAGCTTCATCTTTCCCTTGTATTGTGAATATGAACACAGAGGCTATGAGTATTCGATATCAACACGATCGTTTAGTGAGTCGATGAATTGGTAGCTTCTTCACTATAAATACTATGAATATCCATTATGTTATTCTAACTAAGCTTATTGGCATCAGGACCCTCTTCTATGAGGGAACCCTGTGAAGTATCTTCTATGTTTAGACGATCCATTCAAATTCTTTAGCAGGTGAGTGCGTCCCACTAGGAAGAAGAGATGGAATGAATTCATTAATTTATGCGTATCGATATTGGATATGTCAGAGGATTCCTTATATGGAGAAATTATTGTATCCCACTTATCAAATTACCAGGGAAACTATACAAAGAACATGAATAAACCCAAAAAATAGATTTCTGGATCAGCTCATAGTAGAAAACTTTCACTCAGTTTGGGTTGTTGGTCGGAGAAGGGTTAGCTAATAGTGTTCAGTTATTAACTTCTCTCCATTGATTGGGATTATCCCTTTTGTAATTACGATGCATTTTGGATCAAAAACCTAAGGTGTAAATGGGCATGCCTAAACCCACATATAATTGTATAAAATCAATAAATTGAATATTCCTAGTATAATGGAATTCGATAATGAATCTACGAGGGATGGTTCATGACAAGATATGGTAGCAGAGAAATCCTCCCTTGGTGTGGTGAATTGTGTCTCGATATAAATTGTAATCCCCATTGTGTGTCCTCTTCCTCCTAGTGCCTCGGTTATAACACAACAAGATAGCCTAATAATAGTTAAGTTTGACTACATCAACTCTTAACTAGAGTTATAATATAGACTCTTATAAAGTATTTTACATAAAAAAACATGTGGCTAGTCCATTTTCAATGAATAATGGGGGTTGACAGGGAATCCTCCTGAACTATAGGTGTGAAAATAGGAAGGTCAACTTTTAAGTGGCATAACTTTTGCATCAGGAATCTGATTGGAGCACTTATTGCACTGTTGGAAAGACCTATATGTGTATAATAGCATGAAATTGTATGTCACTTGAATGTAAACGTTTTACTCCCAAAAAACATCATTTGATTCCTCAAAATGCTACCGCAAAGTTTCAGACCCCATTTTGACAAGCTGACTATCGGGAGTAAAAACAAACCAATGAGATTATCCCTACATTTTTTCCACTTTGAATACATTGAGATGGATGGAAAGATATATAAATATCCAATATAGATCACACCTCCCAATTTTTAGATGCTTTTGGTTGCACCTTTTCAATGAGTTGAGGAATTATTTTATCCACCTCCACTCAATTCTACCATTTCTCTTTGCTCAGAATTTGTCCCTTCAACCCATTTTGCCAAAGGTCATGATGCCCATGACTTGTAGTTCTGGACCTCTTCTATAGAATTATATCTTATGTCAACTCTGCCTGAGAATCTAGTCCCAAATCCTCCACAAAATATATGACTTGTTCCTCTTCCTAATCTACCATGGAAGGCTCATAAAGTTTCAAATTATCCCCCTTCACAACTAAGTAAATGCACATATACGGTGGTAAATTGAGTCGATAGGAATTGTCACCAACCTTTTTAGGTATATCAAAGGGACCATACCTCATACACTTAATTTTCATACCCGGCCCCTACAACCTCTCCTTTTTTTACTATATCCATACTCTATCTCCCACCCTAAATGATTTTTTTGTTATGTACAGATCACGCCTAGCCTTATACTTCTCTTGGGACTACTGTAGTGTTTCTTGTACCTATAGATGAATCCATTGATTTTTTCTATAAATTTTTCAGCCCTCAAAGAATCTCTTGTAAGATATTCCCTCACTCCTCTTTGCTTCCCATATGCAATATCCAAAGGTGAGTGTGGAACATATCCAAAACAAGTTTCAAATGGTGACCTTCTTGTGGAAGTGATGAGCCCTAATATTGCAACAAAGATGTTGCAACTCTGTTGGCTATCGACTTAAATCATCAACTCAGGGTTCATACAAACTTAGGAGGGGATGACATTGTATGTGAAAAAGACACTTTACTCTTCCTGTTATGACTCCCTTTCATGAAAGTGAAATAATGAAATGAAACAAATTCAAATGAACAAATATCTAAGTAAGACATCAATCCTAAGTTGCAATAAGGAAATTTATTCTACTTGGAAAGTAAATGGTGGGAAGGAAATATATTCTATTTGAAAATATGTAAAGAATGATGAAAAATAAGAAAACCTAATATATATGTCTAGAATGTAAATAAGATTTAAAGAAGATATATACTATTTTTCAAGAAATAAATGTCCTAGAGTACTTGTGTAAAAAGGAAGTCACACTTTTCATAAAGTAAATTACGGAAAAGGAATCTAGATTAATTTGAAAAATCAACATTCAAGAAGTAAGCAATATAAGAGCTATATGTCAACCTTGATGGAAAATACTAAAGGGGGGGATCATTATTCCTTAGCAATTAGTACTTTTAAATATTTTCAGAGCATTAGTTAATCATCAATTATCATTAATGTTTATATAGTAAAAATAGTGAATAAAAGAACACAAGAGGCACAAAAATTTTAGGTGGAAAACCCCCTCTGGGACAAAACCCATAGAACGCTTTTCTAATAATTCTTTAATATTCAACTCCAATTGAAAAGAAAGCTCCAACTTCCTAGAATCTAGAAAATAATTCTTCTCGAGCTCCCACTGGATGGATGCTCCAACGCTCGAGATTCTTCAGTAGTCAACTCAACAGATGCCCCAACACCCAATGAGCTACAACTCACCCTAGAACCACCCTACCACCCTGAAGTTTCCACAAGCTTCAACCTGTTGGTGAATTCATGCACCAACCTAGCACCACCCTACCACCCTGTTGAAGAATAAAAGAAGAATGGACTCTCATACTAGGGAAAATCGTCCACTTTACAATGATATAGAATGATGTAGAAGAAGAAGACACACTAGACCATAACCTCAACTATGACACAAAAACCTAATGATGATCCTAGACCTCCCGACACTATCTCTTCAACTCTTGGCAGATAGACATTTGTACAACTTTTACAATGATGTTTTTACAATGACTCTGTACAATGATGCTTTTACAATGATTGTATGCAATGCTTCCCACTTTAAGACTTCATGTGGTGAACTTGTTGTTGTTTTGCACCTTGATTGCTACTCTTTTCATGCTACCCTCTCTCACTCTTCAGAACATTAGATTACGAATTGAGTCTTCTCTT
Organism: Pinus tabuliformis; assembly: GCA_031772625.1. NCBI lineage: Eukaryota > Viridiplantae > Streptophyta > Pinopsida > Pinales > Pinaceae > Pinus > Pinus tabuliformis. The sequence continues at coordinate 134,842,943 of CM062820.1, forward strand.
GATGAATATAAAATACCAGCAAAAAGTCTTCAACGAAATACCCATGACATGATAACAGTAAAACTTACCTCATCCTGCAGAACATATGTTAGTGCTAAACAAAAACAACAAATTAGAATACAAAGAAACTAATGAAACTAAGAGATGAACATGCATATACAAAAGACACTTACATATAGCTTACCCTTACTGCATCATTTTTCTCCACCTTGCTCTTTGTTGCCCTACAAAGTCTGGTCCTTTGCACCCCTTGAGAACACTTGATCTAGTTTTTCTTGCCTTCTAGGAGCACAATATTTAATCTGATTTATCTCTGTGATTTCAGATCCTAAAAATGTTATCTTCGGTTTTGTAGAAGCCCTTTGACTATTATTTGCAATGCCATAGGTCTAACCCGATTCGGACTCTTTAAGACAAACTTATGCCCAATCTCTCACAATGACCTAATTATCATGGACCAGTTCAGTAGACCAAACTTGTATGACGTACCACATGTCACTATTTCCTCCTTCAGCTTTGAAATTGATACAAAGAAAACTACTGTCTATACAATATCCTCCATTTTTACAAAATTCCAACCCTCTTCTCTGAGACTGAGTTATGACGATTTTCCCAAGGGCACTTCTTTGATATGAAATTCGATAACCTGCAAAAACCCTAACTTCCATAGATCATATATCCGAAAATATAGTGAACCAAGATCTAAAATTTGGTCATGACATTCATTAGCATTTCGAATCAAATGGGTCTTAATTTCAGAATCTAACACTTCACAGAAATTAAGTTATAGTTAAAATGCAATAATCACTACATTTGGAGGATATATGAGATTTCTTTTTATAGAGTTGAGAAGGGCTTCTATAGAGAATGTTGAAGGGACTTTACGAGATTAATTTTTTTATTATTAATTATTGACTATTCAATGACCAAAACCAATTATGAGTGCCATGCCACCAACCCATAGTGTTTTAGCCCACTAACTGGGGTTACTAACTTCAAACATGAATATCTCTCAAACCGTGAAGAATTACATGGCGTGCCATATATCAACGGAAAAATCTCCATGAGTAGAATCTATCTAGAGCATCCTTGACTAAAAATAGAGTAAGATGTCAAGTCAAAATTACCTGGCAATATCAGGCTAGCCCCTGGTGCTTCTTGGGTTGACATCAATGACAACCTTAAATCATCTTTAGATCAACAATTTTCCCCGTTGGCATTGATGGCAACACAAGTACTCCCACTGCGATCAGGGCACCTCTTCCTACTTCCTTCTCTCCCCTTTTGAAATCAATGGCAAAGGGTAACTCCCCCTGACACACAACCATCCTGCAGACCTATACACACTTACACTCCCCCTTTGTTTTCTGAATAAGGGAAATCTAATGAGAACTTCGGAGAATCCCAATCTTCTGGCAAACATATTGAAATGCTTCATGACGTAAAGTTTTAGTGAATATATCAGCAATTTGTTATTTTGTACCAACATATTCAAGTTTGATATTCTTTTCAGCGAATTTTTCTCTAACAAAATGATAGCTTATTAGAATGTGTTTTGTTTTTTATGCATGATAGGATTCTTTCAGATGGTGATGGCACTGGTGTTTTCACAGAAGATTGGAATAGGCTCACTGAATTGTACTTGAAGATCTTCCAAAGTTTGTTTCATCCAAAGGACTTGAGTAAAATAAGATGCCACTGCAATGTATTCTGCTTTCGCTATAAATAACTAGATTGAGGTTTGCTTTTTTCTTGACCATGATATGAGATGACGACCTAGATAGAATTCTACTACACTAATACTCTTACGATCATTAATGCTTCCTGCCCAAATTGCATCTATAGAGGCTTGAATAATGAGACTGTTGTGCTTGGGATACCATAAGCCATATTTTGTTGTGCCCTTTAGATATCGAAGAATTCTTTTGACGAGAATAATATGTGATTATCTTGGTGCTGTTGGGAATCTTACTACTTGTCCAAATTCTTGCATAAGATCTAGATAGGAGGTTGTTACATATAGATGACTACCAATCATAGATATGTAGAACCTCTGATCCACATCCTTAGATGAGTTGTCTATGCTCAATTTGAAACCTGTTACATCGGAGTAAGGACGGGTTTGCAGTATTCCATTTTGAATTTCTTGATAACTTCCTTAATGTGCCTAGCCTGGCATATAAATATTCCTTTCTCTTGCTGAGATATTTGAAGCCCTAAGAAGTATGTCAACTCACCAAGTAAAGACATCTCGAAATCACTTTGCATCCTTGTAGCAAAGTTCTTACTTAGTCGATCATCATTTATACCAAAGATTATATCATCCACATATACCTAAACGATTGTTAAATTATCCTTATCTATTTGTACGTAAATATTGCTATGAGAAGTACCTTTCTTGGACCCTTGTTGACATAGATATCTGTCAAGATGAGAATACCATGTTCGGGGAGCCTGCTTGAGACCATACAAACTCTTCCTTAACCTACAAGCATAGTATTATTTTTCTAATAGTAGAAAATGTTTAGGTTGTTCGATGTAAACTTCTTCTAATTCTCCATTTAGAAATGTTGACTTAACATCCATTTCATAGACTTTTATTTTTCTTTAGCATGCATAGGTGAGAAACATCCAAATGGATTCCATTCCAGAAATTGGTGCAATTGTTTCGTCGAAATAAATTCCTTCCACTTGTGCATAGCCTTTGCAAACCAATCTTGCTTTGTTTTTGGTAACCTATCCATCTTCATTCAATTTGTTCTTGAACACCCATTTAGTCCCAATAACATTTTTATCTTTTGGTAATGGAACTAGTTCCCAGGTGTTATTCTTCTCAATTTGATCAATTCATCATTCATAGCTGCTACCCAATGTTTATTTTGGCTGGCTTCCTCAGAACTACTAGGCTCAAAGGTTGCTAGAAAATGAATGTGAGATTGTTGTGAAGAACGGAGTTGTCGACCTTTTTCTTGTTCCAATTCCTTCATTTATGTCAACACTGATTTGATTTGATGGATGGTTCTTTTGAATCCATTCTTTTGTTCTCTTTAGATATTGTTGTTCTTGAATATCTTGTTGATCATTATTTACTTCTTCCTGGTTGATAGTTGCTTCTTGTTATAGAATTTTCTATGTGCCCTTTTTCAGCCTTTGTCTCAAGTTTCTAAGATTCTAGATCCTCATCATTATTAGTTAGAACAATATCTTCATCAAATGTAACATTTATTCTCTCCACTATCTGTTTTCATCTTAGATTATATCATTTATAGGCCTTTATTTTGCGTGAGTAACTAACAAAGGTACCTTCATCAACACATGATTCAAACTTACCCAACATTTGATATAACATTTTCTTCTGAATATTTAAAATATTTTACATCAGCTGGTTTTCCATTCCATAATTCATATGAGGTCTTATTGCAATTATTTCTAAGAATACTTCTATTGATAATGAAGACTCCCATATCAATTTATTGAACTCAGAATTTTTCATCCAATTTTGAGTCCTTTAGCATTATTCTACCCATTTCTTCTACGGTTTTGTTCTCTCTTTTAGAAACTCCATTTCCCTCCAGTGTTCATGCTATTGAAAATTGTATTTCTATTCCATTTTCATCATAATATTGTTGAAATAATTTGGAAGTGAATTCTCCGCAATTATCTCATCCTAGACACTTTATTTTTAAATAAATTTCATTTCCGACCAACTCCTTGTAGATCTTAAAGCACTCAGATGCTTTAGATGTTTTCTTTAGGAAACTTGCAGCTCTCATCCTCGTATAGTTATCTATCATTAACGTGAAATATAATTCTCCATCTAAGCCTTTTTTTCCCATAGGACCACATACATTAGTATGTATCGATTCCAATGGATGTGATGCAAAGTTTTCTTTTGTTTTAAATTTGCTTTTTGTCTACTTTCCATGCTGACAGGCCTCACATAGTGTGTTGGAAGGTTTTGATATTTTCAACATTTCTCGTACTTCTTCCTTTTTTCTTATCCTGACAAGATTGTCAAAGTTTATGGGACCCATTCATTTGTGCAATAACCAGCTTTCATCTTCTTTAGGTAGTAGACATGCTTTAGTTTCTTCATCCATAGCATATATGCCATTTGGAGCTCAACTTGCTGTAGGCACAATTTTACCATATCTGGCTTTCCCGATCTCATATTTTGTGGAGTTGAATAGCATTGTGTGTCCTTGATTACACATTTTTCCAACACTAAGCAGATTTTGATTCATGTTTTCAACCAAATGAACATTGTTGGCTAGAGCATCTTTTCTTACGAGACAGACAATACATGATCCTATAACATCTAAATATCCATCATTTCCAAAGGACATGGTTCCATCCTTCTTCTCTTTCAAAGATACAAATTTCTTTCTATCTCTAGTCATATGTGTTGAGCAATTGCTATAAACATACCACACATCCTTTTTATTTTGAGACTTGAGAGCGAGAGCATAATTATCAGTGTTCTTCTTCTTCCATGTTCGTTTGTTCTATGGCTTCGAAGATTCTTCTCGAGGATTTTCAAGTCTACAATCTTTGGTTATGTGTCCAAAGTTTTGACATTTGTAACATTCAATATTACTTCTTATATGTTCAAATCTACTGATTTTTCATTGAACCTTGGGAGGTTCATATTTGAAAGATCTCCTAGAATTGTATTGGTTCCTAGGGTATGTGCGACATTCTACAGCTTTATGACCAAATTTTCCACATGAATAACAATAGCCATGAAAACTATGTTGGTACCTCGATGGAAATCTTCATTGGGGAATTTTCTTCCAAGGTTTCTCTTGTGAATCTTGTCCAGTGAAGTCTACATGCCTGTCATATCTCATAGTTGCATTATATTTTGTTGTAGAAGGTCCTACTTCTTCTTCTTTGTAACCAAGGCTAGTTCTGTCATTGTAAGATGGTTGATTGTTGATGAGTTCTTCCAATGCCCTTGAGTTGTTGGCATAGTTTTGGACATTTTTTCCGTTCTTCACTTCCTTATGGAGTGGGACTACTACGACTTCTAATGCTTCCCTTTCTTGGTTACTTTCTTCCAACTTCTTTTGAAGTGACTCTTCAATACATTTGTGTTCTTCAACTTCAATTTTGAGACCTTGAAATTTTTCTTCAAGAGTGTTGGAATGGATCTTCTTAGCCTTGATCTCTTTTATAAGCTTGATTGCCTCCTTATAATATTCTTCTATGGTCAACCCTTCTTATTCATTGTTTGATACCTGTTTTTTATTTTTCTTGGCCATAAAGAATACTCTATCATTAGCTTCTTCTTCATTGTCACTGTCTTCATCGGATAATGAGCTATCTTATTTACAGAGAAAGTTCCCTTTGAATCGTTTCTTCTTTCCTTGCTTGTTGAGTTTCTTAAAGCCTTTCTTTCCTTTTGAGTTTCCATCACTTACTTTTGGACATTTTGCTGTGAAATGCCCAATCTCACCACAACTGAAACATATCAATGGAATTTTACATTTTAATTTCCCCTTACAAATTTTTAGTTTTCTCTTAAAGTAAGCATATTCTCCATCTGAAAAACATTCTTCATCATCTTCCTTTTCTTCACACATGTATGTGGAGGTGCAAGTCTTTTCCTTTGAAGGCCTTTTGTCCTTATTGGTTTTCTCAGATGCAACGAACACAGTTTCTAGATGCAAAGTACCCTCTTCTTCATCAAATCTCATTTCATATGCTATGAGAACTCCATATAATTCCTCTTTGCTGAGTTTTTCCAGATTTGCACTGTATTCTAAGACCAATACCTTTGGGTTGAATCTTCCTAGTAACGTTCTAAGAATCTTTCGTATAATATTCTTCTCGTCAACAAGCTCTTCCAATCCTTCAAGAGTGTTGGTTATTCCATCAACGTGTTGCAAATATGCAGCAATATTGTTATCTTCTTTCATTTTGAGTTTCTCAAATTTTTCTCTGTAGATTTGAAGCTTTGCTTCTTTGACATTTGATTCACCTACATATATATTATCAAGCTTGCTACATATATTTTAGGCGGTTTTAAAACCCAAAACCTTATGATAAGCAGATTCAATAAGTCCATTGATAATATTATTCTTTGCTTTTGCATCATCTACCAAATTCTTCTTACCTTGTTCGTTTGTGGTTTGTGTAAAGACATTTTGAACAGTGTCCCATACTTCGTAACCTTTCACCAAGAGATAGACCTCCATTCTTCCTTTCCAGAGTACATAATTATTTCCATTGAATAGAGGTACACCATTCTTGGTATGCTCCATGATCTCCTTCGAGTTGTTAAACTGTTATTGAAGGAACCAAGCTTGATACCAATTGATGGAAAATACTAAGAGCGGGGGTGAATCAGTATTTCATAGCAATTAATACTTCTAAATCTTTTCAGAGCCTTAAGTAATCTTCAATTATCATTAATGTTTATGCAGTAACAACAATGAATAAAAGAACACAGGAGGCACAAAAATTTTAGGTGGAAAATCCCCTTCGGGTCAAAAACCACTGAAACATTTTCTAATAATTCTTTAATCTTCAACTCCAATTGAAAAGAAAGCTCCAAATTCCTAGAATCTAGAAAAACATTCTTCTCTAGCTCACACTAGATGGATGCTCTAATGCCCGAGTTTATTTAGTAGTCAATTGAACGGATGCTCCAACACCCAATAAGCTAGAACTCACCCTAGAACCACCCTACCACCCTGAATTTTTGACAGGCTTGAACCTGTTGGTGACTTCATGCACTAGCCTAACACCACCCTACCACCCTAGAGAAGAATAAAATAAGAATGGAGTCCCATACCAGGGAAAATGGTCCACTTTACAATGATATAGAATGATGTGGTAGAAGAAGACACACTAGACCATAACCCCAAATATGACACAACCACCTAATGATGATCCTAGACCTCCCGACACTGCCTCTTCAACTCTTGGCAGATAGACACTTGTACAAATTTCACAATGATTGTTTTATTATGACTCTATATAATGATACTTTTACAATGATTGCATGCAGTGCTTCACAATTGAAGACTTCATGTGGTGAACTTCTTGTTGCTATTCTGCACCTTGATTGTTTCTCTTGTCATGATATCCTTTCTCACTCCTTAGAACATCATATTATGCATTGAGTCTTCTCTTGATGAATATATAATACCTGTAAAAATTCTTCAAAGAAATACCCATGACCTGATAATGGTAAAACTTACCTCATCTTGCAGAACATATGTCAGTGCTAAACAAAAACAAATTAGAATATAAAGAAACTATTGAAATTAAGAGATGAAAATGCATATACATAAGACACTTACCTATATCTTACCTCTATTGCATCATTTTGTTGCACCTTGCTCATTGCTTCCCGAGAAATTCTGATCCTTTGTACCCCTTAACAAAACTTGATCTAGTTTTTCTTGCCTTCTAGGAGCCTGATATTTAATCTGATGTATCTCTGTGATTTCAAAATCACTAACATGCAATATTTGGCTCTATAGAAACGATCTGAGTCCTCTTACCAATGCCATAGGTCTGACCCGATTTGGACTCTTCAAGACAAAGTTATGCCCAATCTCTCACAATGACCTAATTGTGGACTAGTTCAGTAGAGCGAACTTGTACGACGTACCATGTGTCACTGGTTCCTCCTTCGGCTCTGAACTTGATACATAGAAAACTAAATTCTATGCACTATCTACCACTTCTTATAGAATTCCAATCCTCTTCTCTTAGAGAGAGTTATGTCGATTTTCCCAAGGTCGCTTCTTTGAGATGAAATTCGGCATCTTGCAAAAAACCCTAACTTCCGTATATCATATCTCTGAAAATATAGAGAATAAATATCTGCAATTTGGTCACAACGTTAATCAGGATTTTGAATCAAATGGTTTTTAATTTCAAAATCTAAGACTTTGCAAAAATGAAGTTATAGTGAAATTTCTACATTCACTAGATTTGGAGGATATATGAGATTTCTTTTCATAGAGTTGAGAGGGGCTTCTAATGTTGGAGGGATTTTAGGAGCTTAAATTTTTTTTTTTTAGTTTTTGACTATTCGATGACCAAAACCAATTATGAGTTCCATGCCACAACCCCATAGGGTTTTAGCACACTAACTGAGGTTACTAACGTCAAACATGAATATCTCTCTGATCGTGAAGAATTACTTGGCGTGCCATATATCAACGGAAACATCTCAACGAGTAGAATCTAGCTATAATATCCTTGACTCAAAATAGAGTATGATTTCAAATCAAAATTCCATTTAAAGATCAGGGTAGCCCATGTTGCTTTTGGGGTTGACATCAATGACAACCTCAGATCATCTTTAGATAAGAAAACCTAACCAAGCCTCAACTCAACCAAAGTATACTCATAGTCTTCATAGGTTAAAAATATACTTCTACCTAGAATTTGAAGTGAATATAGGCAAAGAAAATATTGAAAACAAATTTCTAAATGTGTACTACAGGATTGGCACAAGAGTCTGACAACTTATCAAATGCCAAAGAAAATCAGATGAAAATGAGATGGAAACACTTTTTTTACTAATTAGTATGTCATAGGACTATATTCCAAGTGGAATCGCTCAGAGGTACCTTGTTAACATGTGCTAAAAAATAACAGAAACTTACTACTCTAAAAACCAAAAATTCAATGATTAGTTAGCGAGTTAACCTATCAAATTCGTAACCTAGTCAAGTGAAAATTATATGGGGTAAATTTAGTTATTAGGTAGGGAAAGCTTGTGAAGAAGGGGTGAAGGCAATGTCACCTTTCTTTGTTTTTTTTTTTTTTTTTTTTTTGTGGACAAAGGTGGAATCTTGAGAAGTAGTTGGTTAAATGGAGTGGATGTGAGTTGAAGGAGGTTTGATGAACCTTTCCTGACATCTCCCAAGGGAAAACATGATCTTTTACCCATTTTTCTATGAAAGTCTTACACTTGTAGCAAATATAGACACTCCTAGAGAAATTGTAGAACACTCCTGCAGACTCCATATCTCTCAAATGGTAGACTCGATTCCCCTCAATTTTTTTGATAATGTTTCCATCATATTGACGCATCTCCCCATAAAAATCTTGGCCAAATGGATGCATGAATCTTGAGAAAAATAAAAACGGATGTAGTTGACGAAGGTTGATTTCTCGAAAAGGTTGCACTAGAATTTTCTGAATTTCCTTGATCATCTTAACAACATCCTTATACATTTCTCTATGAAACATATCAGAAAAATTATGCATGGTTTTGCAGATATGGTCAAAATAATTTATGCTCCGTCTATTTTGTCAGTCTTGTAGAAAAACAAAGCCTTCCTGTAGCATATTAGGAAAGCAAGGAAAATGAATGTGAAAGACTTGGGAATGATGGTTGGATGTTGGAAATGGATAAGAGTGATGGATTGACATGGGTCTTGTCCTCTTGGAGCATCTGGACAAAGGAGGAGAAATCCCAAGTTTGAGTTTCTTTGACTACGTTTTTTATCAATGTTTTCTTTTGGTGATGAATTTCTTTCCTTGTAAATGTTGGAGAGCACATGCATCCATTAGAGAGAAATACAATGCGAAAATACTCTTTTTCTTTTAATTTTTTCATTTTGTTTTAGGTCGACTAGCTCCTACAATGAGGTTTTCAACTTGTAGGTGTGCCTAGGCGCCTCAAAGGAGGTTTTCACCTAGGATCTTTTCTTGCTCTCTTTTTTTCTCTTTTTTCCAACCCATTGACCACCTCATGCAAGTTTTCAGTCAATGATATAGTGTCAAGAGCCTCAAAGGATGTTTTCACCTAAGATTTTATTTTTTCTTTTATTTTCTTTTCCTCTTATTCTATTATTTTCAATTATAGGAATACTTCCAATGGAGCCATATGCATAACAAGATGAAAGATAAAATAATGTGTAGGCTCAAAATGTATTCTTTGACATGTACCTCAATTTTAGAGCCCAATTTCTTTGACTTTGATGGTATCAAGAATTGTTGAAGAAGAGAGTGATGCTCCATCTTGTTAATTTTATAGAAATAGACATCAATATAGATTTAATGGTCTTGGTTTTCTTGCTCATGTCAATGAATCTTCATGTCTTGTTTTTCTATTCCATTCAAATCTTCTACTATTTTATGATGAGCCCCTTGAACACATAAATGATCTAATGATAAGCATTGTGAAAATTCTTGAATTTGAGGCTCTAATGGCTACTCTTCATAAAAAGTGGTCCACAATTTTATATTCTCTCTGATTGTTTTTCTTTTAGATGTTGTTCTTCAAGAGGAGCAAGACAATTTCTTCCTTGCAATACTTACCATGGAGATTTCAAGGATATCGATGAGAAGATAACCCATGGGTCACATGTACACAATTACCATTTTGAGGGAAAAATATTTCACCATCTTGGCAAACTTTTTATTCCCACCAATGAAAGAGTCCATGTAATCAACGAAGCACATACTTCTCTTTGTTGTGTCAATTTTGGTGTAGAGAAGACTATCTATCATTTACAAAGGTTTTTCTATTGGCCTCAGATGAAAGAAATTGTATCAAAATATGTAAAGGAATGTGTGATGTGTTTTTTCGTAAGCCCACTAATCGAAAATTTGTGCTATGCGCACCACTCCTTATTTGTTTTCAACCTTGGGAAGTATGTCTATGGACTTTGTTGGGGGTTTCACTTTGTCTAGGAAACAAAATGAATATTTTTTTGTCATGGTAGATATATTTAGTAGGATGTGTATATTAATGGCACGTAAGAGGCATATTACTACTGAACATACTACTCAATTCTTCTTTCATTATGAGTGGGTCAATTTTGGGTTTCCCACATCCATTGTATCTTATTCGAACTCTCGATCCATTTGAGAGTTTTGGTTAAGTTTGTGGAAAATGATGGAAACCAAACTAATGAGGAGTATGACATTCCATCGAGAGACCAACAAAAAAATAGAGTTTGTTAACCACACAGTGGTTCACTTTCTTCAAGGCTGTCATGGAGAGAATCACAAGTTGTGAGATGGGAAGCTTCCTTATTTGCATCTTTCATATGATAGGGACATACATTCATCTAGACAGAGCTCACCATTCGAGACATGCTTTGGGTACCTACTAAAAGATCCCTTAGACATGGTCTTTGGGAAATATGAATATTCCAACAAACAAAGTGAGAAGGAGAAAACACTATTGCCATTGGGAAGAGTGCTTGCACACTACAAAGGTGTTGCAATTTTACTGGCAAGCAATGTTCTCCATGCTATAATCATCTATAGGAAGTCATGTCTTCCTTGCAACTATGCCTACATGTGAAGAAATTAAAAAATCGGAAAAACCATTAAATTTCCCAATGAATTTGTGTGACTGAGGATGATTCAACATTCATTTGATGTGGTAAACAATTCCATTAATGAAATACATTAATTTTCCTCTCGTATTTAAAAGGAAAAGAAGTGATAAAAAGATAAGGAGATCGATTAGTCGAGTGTAAAAACTTTATGAGCTATGTGTTGCTATGTTTTGGAACACATGATCACAACAACACACAAGGGTTAGGTTTAATAAGGCATTGAGATATTTTAATATCTAATGTAATTATTTTTGTAAAAATCTCTTAAATTGAGATGCATTGGTGTTAGTGAAGATGTGTATGTTATGAGTGTGTCACTACAAAGGATTTGAAGAGTGTAAATGTAACATCCCCCCTAACCTCACATAAAAATGTTTGATTTAGAAAATGTTTACAACATTTACCAACGTGTAACTTTCTCGATTACTATTCCATCTTAATTTGATCACCATTACGTAAAATACCATCATTACATAGAGTAATTATTTCATAAAGAAATAGTAAGTTACACAACCATAAACTCCCATTGTTGTAGCTTATTATCATAAAAAAACTATGTACCCTTGCATCATTCCCATGTTTCTTTTAACTAGGTTAATTAACCATATATTTCATAATTTAATGGTCATGTAATGAAAGGAATTAACATCATCAGACTAGAACAATAGGCAATCACATCTATGACATCGATATACCCTGAAAACCCTGTAGGGTGAAAACCAAAAAATGTTTGATTTTATTATTAAACATTCATGAGGGTGTCCACCCCTAACTCAATGGCTTCTAAGGGAGACCATATCTTAACCATAATAATACAATCTTAATAATAAGTACTATTAGAATATATCATATTTACTTGATACATAAACGACTTTGGATTTTCCACTGGACAATTTTTCACAACAGATATGATAATAATATACTAAAATTATGAATTTTTACACTATTATAATTTTATTAAGCCTCTAGATCTGTAAATTTAATTGTAATTATTTGATTCATGCGAATGGAAATAATGTATAAAAAGTATAAAATGACAAAATAATATCACACACACATAATACACAAAATATGCTATGGGAAACACATTTGAGAGAAAACCTAGCTAGAAGGTGAGGTCGCTTCGCTCTCTTTCTCTGTCTGGAAATCTAGTTGTAGGCATAGAGAAGTAATTTCTGTCACCCATGGGCTTATAAACTACACATATCCTCTCTATATTCTCTAGTTCCTATCTCTCATGGCCATATTTTCTCATCTATGGAGAAAAATTCTCTCGAAACAATGAAATGTCTCTTCCTCCTAGTGGCCTGGTTATAACACAGACTAATGGCGTAATTTTGATTAAGTTTGACTACATAAACTCTTAAATAGAGTTACACTATAGACTTTTATAAGGTAGTTTACATCAAAAACACATGACTAGCCCCTTTTCCATGAATAATGGGGGTTGATGCGACATCCTCCCGAACTATAGGTGTGAAAATATGAAGGTAAACTTTTGGGTGACATAACTTTTGCATATGAACTTGATTTGAAGTGCTTATTGAATTTTTGGAAATATCCCTACATGTATAGTAGCATGAAAAGGCAGAAACTTTAAGTGGAAAATATTTTTCCCCAAAACATGTTGTTTGATGCCTCAAAATCCTCCCACGAGGTTTTAGTCCCCATTTTGCCAAACCTAGTGTCTCCACTAAAAATGGTCCATGAGCTTATCCCTCCACTTTTTCCACTCCGAATGCATTGAGATGGATGAAAAACTATATAATTATCCAATGTATATTACGCTTCCCCATTTTTGGAGGCTTTTGGTCCACAAAAGCTTTTACTGAATGAGGTGAGGAAATTTTTGCTCCACCTTCTCTTTGGTGTACCATTTAATTTTCCCTTTAAGTTTTCCCTTTAACCTGATCATCCAAAGGTCATTCTACCCCTATATTCTATTTTGGACCTATTCTATAGAATTGTGTCTTCCATCAACTCTACCTCAACATCTCGTGCCAAGTCCTCTACAAAAGATAGGACCAGTTCCTCTTCCTGATATAACATGGAAGGCTCATAAGATTTCAAATTGTCCCCATTCACAATTGATTGAATTCACATATATGGTGGTAAACCTAGTCGATAGGAATTATCACCCACCTTTTCAAGTATCTCAAAGTGACAATACCTTAGACACTTTATTTTGTACCAGGCCCTTGCAACCTCTCCTTGTTCAACTTTAGCCATACTTTATCTCTCACCCTGAATGATTTTTTTGTTAGGTGCAGATGATGCCTAGCCTTATACTTCTCCTCGGACTTCTACAGTGCTTGTTTTAACTATAGATGGTTATGCTAATATTTTCTATAAAATTGTTTTCCTTCAAAGCATCTATTGTAAGATCTTCCCTCACTCCTCTTTGTGGGCCATATGCAATATTCGAAGGTGAATGTGAAAAATATCTAAATTAATTTTCAATTGGGGACTTTCCTATAGAATAGATGAGGCTCAGTATTACAACCTAAATGTTGCAACTCCTATGGCTATCGACTTAAATTATCTAACGAAGGTTCATAAAAAATTAATATGGTTCGACACTGTATCAGCAACAAACACTTTACTCCTCCTAGTCTAACTGCCTTTGATGCAAGTGAAATAACGCAATGAAAAAAATTCAAATGAATAAAGATATCAGTAAGGCGCCTGTCTTATGTTGCAATAAGAAAATCTATTCTACTTGGAAGGTAAATAGTAAGAAGGAAATATATTCTATTTGCAAACATGTAAATCATAATGACAACTAAGAAAACCTAATATGTATTGGTAGAAAGGAAATAAAATTTAAAATATATATTTTCTATTTTTAAAGAAACGAAACACCTAGAGTATGTTATGAAACTAGCTCACAAAAATATTGAAAAGAGAGATCAACACCTTAGAATTTAGCCTCTTCGAGGGGGAAACCTCCTTTACATTACACAAATGAGCAATTCTTGGATGATTCAAATAGCAAAACCTCCTTTCTATATATAGGAGTCTAAGGAGTCACAATATAACCGAGCCGACCTAACAATAATAATATAAAGCCACAAAAATAACAATAGAGGAATTCTATGGGGCACAGTAATAACAATATGGGGACAATAGGGGTACGACAATATTAATAAGGGATGCAACTACAATAGTAATGGGGTAATAACTAGTATTATAGGCACCCGACATGCCCCTCTCCTTCAAAAAAGTGTTTTCCTCAATGCTTATGTAGATCTAGATGCTTCTGTATAAAATTCTCATCCTCCCATGTGGAATATTCAGTGGATAAGTTCTTCCACTTGATAAGATACTCCGAAATTGATCGATTTTGTAACTGTCGAGTTCTTGTTTCTGTGACTGCTTCTGGTTCTAATATAATTTTTCCTTCCTCGTCAAGTTTTGGCAATATTGTTCAAACTGGGAGCTTGTTGCCTATAACCTTCTTTAAACATGAAACATGGAAAATTGGGTGCAATCAAGAAGCTGTAGGAAGCTCCAATTTGTATGCCATAGTACAAATCTTTTGCAACACCTTGTATGGACCATAATACTTTGGTGATAATTTATTATCCTTCTTAGCTTGCTTGAGGGACATTTTGTTATATGGTTGTAGCCGTAGGAATACCCAATCACCTACATGAAAACTTCTTTCGCTGCGATGTTGATCTACCTACTGTTTCATTCTATTCTATGCCAACACGAGGTTATCCTTTAAGAGTTGGAGGACTTGTTGTTGATGTTCGATGTGATGTTCCACTGCTTGAACCTTAGAATTTTCTCTTAAATATGATGTGATGGATGGTGACTAATATCCATAAAGTGCCATAAATGGGGTCATTTTTGTTGTTGTATGGAAGGAAATGTTATACCACCATTCAGCCAGAGGCAACCATTTGACCCATTGTGTTTGTTTATCAAATACAAAGCAACGAAGATATCCTTCCAAACATTTGTTTACTATCTCAGTTTGCCCATCAGATTGAGGATGATAAGATGAGCTATGAGCTAACTGAGTACCAAGACAAGAAAATAATTTTGTCCAAAAATTTCGAGTGAAAATGGGATCTTTGTCACTTACAATAATCTTTGGGTTTCCATGTAGCTTTTGAATTGTTTCCATAAATGCAGTAGAAACTGTACTGGCTTTAAATGGATGTGATAATGCACAAAAATGTGCATACTTGGTAAGTCTGTCAACTACCACCATGATGACACTCTTTCCCTCAGACTTGGGTAAACCTGTGATAAAATCCATTGAAACCTCCTCCCAATGTTGGCTTGGAATGGATAAAGGTTGTAATAGACCCGGTGTCTTAATTGTTTCAACTTTATTTTGTTGGAAAACCAAACATTCCGCCACAAACTTTTGAATATCTGATTTAAGGCCTTCCCAAAAAAATTCCTTCTTAACCCTGTGGTAAGTTTTTAAAAATCCTTAGTGCCTTCCTAAGGGAGAAGTGTGCAATTCCATAAGAATCTTTTGTTTTAGCTAGGAATTAATACAGAGGTATAAGTGATCATTGTACCATAATGAATCATTTTGCTAGCTAAATGTATCAGATGTACTGGAGTCTTGTTGTAACTTTCGAATAAATGCCCACACTTCTTCGTCATTCTTCCATTCCTCCCTTGCTTCGTTTATCCAATCTGGTTGGATAATAGAAATGGTGCACAACAATGCTTCCACATCCTCATCCTTTCTTAAGAGTGCATCTGCCACCACATTTTGCTTCGCTTTTTTGTAGATGATTTCAAAGTCATAACCCAACATCTTTGTGACCCACTTTTGTTCCTCTTCAGAGGATAATCTTTGTTCTAAAAAGTATTTAAGGCTATCATGATCCGTTTTTACCTTGAAGTGTCTTCCCATTAGGTAGGGTCGCCATTTCTTAAGTGCATGGAGTATTGCCAACATTTCCTTCTCATAAATAGCTTTGTGTAAAAACTTCCCCTTGATTGGACGACTTTCAAAAGCAATGGGTCTTTCATCTTGCATTAAACGGCACCAATTCCATTTCCTGAAGCATCACATTCCACAATATAGGTTTTTGTGAAGTCTTGTGTAGCTAAGACCAGTGCTTGGCACATTGCCTCTTTAAGATGCTCGAAGGCCTTTGTTGCTTCTGGAGTCCATGAAAATGCATCTTTCTTCAATAATGTTGTTAGAGGTGCTTCTATTCTCCCATAATTCTTAACAAACTCGCAATAATACCCTGTCAACCCGACAAATCCTCACAAATTCTTTATGGATGTGGGGATTTTCCATTCCTTAATGGCTTTAATTTTGCTAGGGTCTACCTTAACTCCTTCATGAGATACAATATGACCCAGATATTCCACCTCTTGTACTCCAAAGAAACATTTGAATCTTTTTGCATATAATTGTTTCTCCTCCAATAGTTGTATCACCCTGTCAACATGTTCAACATGATCCTTCCAAGACTTGTTGTAGATTAGCATATCATCAAAAAATATTAACAAAAATTTTCTAAGGAATGGTTTGAAAATGGAATTCATCAAACCTTGAAATGTTGAAGGTGCATTGGTAAGGCCACAAGGCATGACCAAATATTCATAATGACCCTCATGAGTTCTAAATGTTGTTTTCAGAATGTCTTCTATCTTCATTCTGATTTGATGATATCCTGAAAAAAGATCCAACTTGGTGAAGTAAATTGATCCATGCAATTCATCCAGTAATTCATCAATGATAGGAATGGGAAACTTATCTTTAATAGTGAGCTTGTTGAGCTCCCTATAATCCGGACACATGCGCCATGATCCATCCTTCTTGTGCACCAATACTACTGGAGCAGAGAAAGAACTTTGACTCGGTTGAATTATACCATCCTTTAGCATTTCTACAACCATACGGTCAATTTCACTCTTTTGGGCATAGAGATATCTGTACGACCTGATGTTTGGAGGAACACTTCTTAGAATCATATGAATAGCATGATTATGATCATGAATAGGTGGGAGACATTTGGAAGTCTCAAATACCTTGGAATGGCTTTCCAAGACTTTTTGGAGATCTGGAGAAATAAATGATTCCAACGTGGAAACATCTAGCAAACATAATTGTGCAATTACACCTCTATGTTCCTTTTTTAGAAGCTTTGTCATACCGTTAGAGCTGATTATCTTTCCTGGTTTCCCTGCAATACCCCTTAATTCAACTTCCTTTCCTTCCACATAAAATTTCATGAAAAGTTCTTGAAAATTAAAAGCTATTATACCCAAGGATTGTAGCCATTGGACTCCTAATACAACATCAGACCCTCCCATTGGAATGGAAAGCATTGGGCTAGTCAATACATATTCTCCCATGGATAGCTTGATATTATGGCACGTTCTAGAGGAATTTATTGTTCATCCATTTTCAACAATCACTTGACACTCTGGTGCTGGATATAAGAAGCAATTTAATTCTTTTGCTACCTTACAATGAATAAAATTGTGGGTACTTCCTTAATCAATCAACACTATTACCTTTTTCTTCTTGATTTGTCCTTCTATCTTGATGGTTTGAGGAGTGGTAATTCCCACCAATGCATTACAAGATATGGTCAGATTCATTTCTTCTTTATCTAGGCTTTGTTCCTGGAGTATATCCTCTTCTTTTGACCTTTCTTGCTCCTTTTCTTCTTCCTCTTCACAATCTATGTAGAATAATTTCTTCTCAGCACACTTATGACCATTAGTGTATTTGCTATCACAACTGTAACAAAGCCCTTTTGCTCTTTTTTCTTCCAATTGTTGTGGTTTCAACCTTATAGGTTGTGGAATAATAGAGGCAACAACACTTCCATCTTTATAGTTGTGAGTGGTATGCTTCCTGGTTGCCATAATTTTTCTTTCCATTTTTCTTGCTAACCTGAATGCCTTCTCTAATGAATCAGGTTCCCAAAGGTGAACATCATGTTGGATATTATCCTTTAAATTCCCTATGAACACATCAATCATATGCTCCTGTGGAATGTTTTTTACCCTTATGTTCAATTTTTGGAACTCCTCAATGTGCTCCATTATTGAACCCTTTTGTTTGAGACTTATCAATTGGCTAAAAAAAGTGTTGCTTTTTTTATCCTCATAATGTGTTGTCAATTCTTCCATAAAAATTGCCCAAGTGATAATTTGTTTACGAGAGCAGAGCCATTGATACCATACAAACTGATTTGGTTCCAAATATAATGTTGCAATACGTACCTTTTGTGTGTTTTTCACATTATTGAGATCGAAAAATTGCTCCATATATAATATCCATGTTCTAGGATCCTTGCCATCAAACTTCCTCATATCGATTTTTGGAATATGGTGGATCTTCGATCCAACATTAGAGTCTATGGAATCATGATTAACATTTCTTTTGTTCTCATCATGAGTTTCCTTTACTACCCTTTCACCATTAGTGACCATTTCTTGTAGCAAATTATTCATATTTATCTTCAATTCTTTCATCTTATCATCCATGCCATCAATTTTAGCGTCCATGCCATTCATCTTAGCTTCCATGCCATCTATCTTAGCTTCTACGCCTTTCTTTAGACAATCCATCTTAGCTTCTACACCTTTCTTTAAACCATCCATCTTAGCTTCTACATCTTTCCTTAAACCATCCATCTTAGATTTTGTTGCTATTTGTGCAAGTGACACTTGTTGCACTTGGTCTCGTAATTTTGATATATCATGTTGCATTTCTTCCTCTTCTTCATGAGTCATGCTAGATCTTTTAGGTTGCTTAGTAGGTGTTTGCATTTTCTTTCCTCAGGGCATTAATTGCTGATTCAAACTAATTTTTCAAACCAAGCTGATGCAAAAATTTAAAAAAACTACACACCTTTTTTCACTTTGTAGAAGCTTGATATTTAATTTGATATATCTCTGCAATTTCAGATCATCCAGTTCTGAAATTGTGATCTGTAATATCCCTCTATGTCCTCTTTCCAATGCCACCAGTTTGATCCAAATCAGATTCTCCAAGGAAGAGTTATGAACAATCTCCCAAGATGACCTGATTATAGACTAGTTCAGTAGAGCAAACTTGTATGACATGCCACGAGTCATTGTTTCGACCTTTGGCTGAGAAAAATATATACAAGAAACTACAATCCGTCCTCTTTCTATACATTATTACGCAATTTCAATCTGGTGCTCACAGAGAAAGTTATGACGATTTTCCCTAGGTCACCTGTTTGGAATGTAATTCAGGAGTCTGCAAAAAGACCAACTTCCTCAGATCATATCTCCGCAAAATATAGCGCGAAAAGCTCTGAAATTTGGACCCGATATTTAGTGCGATTTATTCACAAATGGGTTTTTTTTAGCTTCTTAAACGTCACATAAAGAAAGTTATAGCAAACATTCCACGATGACCTATTTGGAGCAGCGAAACCCTAGAATCCAAAGCTCTCATACCAAATGTTATTAAACCAACTCACAAAAAGATAGAAAAGAGAGATTAACGCCTTAGAATTCAGCCTCTTTGAGGGGGAAACCTCCTTTACATTACAAAAATGAGCAATTCTTTGATGATTCAAATGACAAAACCTCCTTTCTATATATAGGAGTCTAAGGAGTCACAATATAACCCAACCGACCTAACAATAATAATATAAAGCCACAAAAATAACAATACAGGGATTCTATGGGGCACAGTTATAACAATATGGGGAAAATAGGGGCACGAATTTTCTTTTTATTTTTTATTTTCCAGCTGGTTCACGGACCCTGGTCAGTTGATACGCTACTCCAGGTTCGAGAAATCTGGGTGGACCCCACGCGAAGGGGGTCCACCCCTCGGTCACCATAGACCTAACCCCAAGAGCTTTCGGGTTTCGACCCTGTGACCTCCCATTGGCGAGGCCCCGACTTGACCGATTGAGCTAACCCTTGGGGCGGGGCACGAAAAATATTAATAAGGGATACAACTACAATAGTAATGGGCTAATCACTAGTATTATAGGGAGCCAACAGAGTACCCTTGCAAAATGGATGTGACGCTTTGCGTAAAGTAATTTGCGGAAAATGAATATAAACTCATTTTCAGAAATCAACATTCAAGAAATAAGTAATATAAGAGCTATATGGAGACCTAACTAGGCATCAACTCAATCAAACTAGCCTTAGAGCCTTCATAGCATATAAATATACTTATATTATTAATTTGGAGTGAAGAAAGGCAAATAAAATATCGGAAACAAATTTCTACACGTTTGTTACAGGACTGGTACAAGAGTGACAAGATTGCTACAAGAGTGAGATAGCTTGCTGAATGCCCAATAAAATCATATTAAAATGAGAGAGGATGTTTTTTTTATGAATTAGGATTTCATATGAATCCATTACAAGTGGAATCATTCAAAATCACCCCTGTCAACATGTGCTAAAAAATAGAAAAAAGTTACTACTCTAAAACCAAAAAATTCGAGAATTAGTGAGTGAGTTAACCTATCAAATTCCTAACCTAATAAAGTGAAAATATAATAGGTTAAATTTAATTATTGACTTGAATGTTTTTGTGACCCAATACAAGTTGAATAAACTCAAATGAATCTCATTAACATGTTATTAAAATAGAATAAAATTACTACTATTTTGCTACAAGGGACTTCTAGAAATTCTAGATGTGTGAACTAGTAAACCTTTCTAAGTATCTAAATGATGAAGATAACTTTTAAAACATTTTATAAGGATGAATCATTCTTGAAAATATTTAAATAACCTTGAAAAAAACTGACTTCAATCATTTGACCAATATAACCTACCACAAAAGAAGCGCGTATAGTAAGTGAAAAAATAAGAGATGCATGTGAAAAAGACATTCAAAGAAAGAAAAAAAATTGTACAGAAGGGATCTAAAGCTCCTGTGATGGAAAAAGCCGAAGAAAAATCAGAGTATTACGAAGTAAAAAATGATTTAGAAGATAAAATTTGCACCATATTTCATTTTTTTGAATAAATCCAAGTACATCCCTGCTAAAAATGAAAGTGGAGCTACTGAATAACAAGTTTTCTACACAAGAAGACTCAGAAATAAAAAGTTACTTGGTACTCTATTTTTTCACGAGAGAATTATTTTATGCCCCCTTCTTTTTTTATCTTTTGAGATCTTGAGGGCTCTTTAGGGATCTTTGCTTCTACTTTATATTATATTCTTATCCCTCTATTTTTTCTCCTTCCTTTTTCTCTTCCACTTCTTCTTCTTTCCAACCTTAAACACTAAATTTTGGTATCTCTTCTAGTTTTTTGGTGATGAGGGATTGTCACTCCACATTACATGGTTCCTGAGGTGGCTTAAAGAATTCATGAGAATGATGCCATGATGGGAAATGTGGAACACTGAGCATGCTTGGAATTGTTAACTTTGTCTGGAACCTTTTCTCATAGAGTAGCATGAATTGATGGGGTTTCATAAGAGTCAACCTACCCTCACAACATATGTACCTCCCTGTTATAGACATTTTTGTGCCTTACAGCATGAAGCATGAAATGTCAATAATCTAAGGGATCCAAAGTCCCTAAACATGTTGTTCCTACCCCTAGAGGAACAAGGTCAGCAAACCACAGCACTGAATATCAGTTCTCCACCTGAAAACACTAAAAAACAAGCTAATTCTGGATCATGTCAACTGCTCCACTGAGCATCTGCGCTGAATGTCAACTGCTCCACTGTGTACCTGCGCTGAATGTCAACTACAAAGAAGCCTACCTACGTTGGGCGAGTTTGGCCAAGTGGCACAGTCATTCCTCAAGGTGTCAATGCCCAGGAAGCTTCCAAAATGACACTTGGATCAGGGAATTTGACTGGTGATGAGTAAGAGGATCTAGATCTCCAAGTGGAAGCAAGAACCTCCAAGTGGACTCAAGAACTGAAGAATAACTGAAGTGGGAGAGGACACTAGTCAGCTTCATGCCAGCCTCAAGCTAACTCATCCTTTCTCCAAAACTCCTATATATAGAGCTCTCTCATGAGGTCTAGGGAGGCTGGAATCATGTGAATGTAAGGAAGTGTTGTTGGTTTGAGTATAGAACTATTGGGTGATTTGCTTGAAGGAGGTGAAGAGGAGATTTCTTTTTGCTGGGAGGTGATGCTGGATTGGGCCTTTTATGGTTGTATCACTTCCTGAACTTTACTTCTTCCATTAATAAAGCATTTGAGGTTCTTCTATATACATGCGTCTCAATGATGTGTTGCTATGCTTGTGTATTTGATTTATTCTAATCCTTGAATCAATTATGAATGTATGCTTCTTGTAGTTTCCCTCTCTTTCCATTTTGCAGGATCTTGGTGTAGCTGGGCCAGTGAAAGAGCAAGGAGCTGGGAGCAAGCAGCGAAGAGAGAAGATTGGATCAATCATTAGCGAAAGACATCGGTTAGTGGATCTCTTTCTCCCCTCTTTTACATCTCATAAAGAAGTAATCTCAAATAGCTTTGCTTTGATTGTTGTTGAGGTACTATCACCCTTAGAGTGGGATAGGGTCATTCCGTATTGGATACTTTTCCCAACAAGAAATTGGCGACTCCGCTGGGGATCGTATCTTGTTGGTTGTTTTTGTTTTTTCTATTCATTTCATAAACACAGGGAGTACTGAATCGAACTTCATTTGGATCTTTCAAATGCAAAGTAGAGGGCAGCTACTCTAGCTCAGTTTCTGGGCATGTTTATGATTTCAAGAGCTGATCCACAAGGACTCTGAACAACTCTTAGTGATAGCTTTTCATCCTCCTTTTCATCCCTTAGTGTGTACTTGACTGATAGCTTCTGATTTGGCCAAAAACTATGAATTTTTGAGCAATCTGTGACCCGGAAACTGAGAAAAATGAAAGTTTATCTCTTCAGTGCAGGCACTGTGAAGGCAGTCTGCATTTCAGCGTAGTTCCCGAAGGGGCTACCTGCGCTGAAGGTCAAACTGCCAGTGTACTACCTGCGCTGAACCAGTTTTGCCTAGTGCTACTAGGGTTCCCTGCTGTTTATTGCCCTGTTTTCATCCTTGTTTTTGCAGCCTGTTACCAGTCAATGTACCTATCTGAAACCAACTTTCCTTTCCACTATTCTGCCTCGGTTGTATAAAGAAACTGCTTTTTTTCTTTGTGTATTTGTTATATCATTTACAGTTTCCCATAACGAAAGTGAACTAGTCTTGCTGTGGCCTCTTAGATGTAGACCTGTGATAAGTGTCGTTTTGATCTTAAGAGTTAGTTTGTTTGCTGTTCATAGCTGATTGAGCTTCTTCTTTCATCATATGGTTTGAATTTATATATTTCTAGTGTCGAAACAAGTAAATCTTAAGGTGTCTTTTGATTTTGGACAAGCTTGTTTGCTTTCACTTGAAATTGAATTCAAAGTTATACAATAGCTTTCTTTTTGTATTACATCAACATTAAGAAAGAGAAAAGAAATACCTGCATTGTGCATGTGCATTTTGACAGTTTGCATGTTGATTTAGGAAAAAGTGCATTAGTGTGTGCTCTATGATCTGTGTGAAAAGATGATGTCTTTCTTTTCCCTCAGTAGTTAAGATTTTCAAAGTTGAAAGATTGAAAAGCTTGCTTATCATCTTAGACTGCATTTAGGAGTGTTATCATACATCTCGTGGTGATCCATAAAGGCAAACTGCTAAACAAGATCAACCTTAAAATAAATTGAATTTACATAACAACGCATTGAAACATAACGCAAACACATAGAGGTCTAAGCTAGAGACGTGTTCCGGCATCGTTAAACGTGATACCTTAGCGTTGAGTGGTTGGGTGATTCCTCCACGGTGAAGCGATAAGTATCAATACGGACTTGTGCTCCCACGTACCGTTGAGTATATATTGGGAGACCCCTATAGGAACAAAGCCTTTATCCATAGGAAACCGTGTCGGCCGCCCTACTGATCGCAATGCAGTGAGCACAACATTCACGAAGATCGACCACTCGTACCGTAAAACGTATTCTGTGGTTTTGCGAAAAGTTTGGCACACCCTCTGCCTAGAACTCCAGAGTAGTTTCTTTTGGCCTTTTTCAAACTCTATAACTGAAAAAGTCCATCTGAGCATTTGTCACTTCGGGCTCGTTAAAACATTGAAGGAGACTAGACTCATCTTTAGCTTTTTCTCGACTCTTAAAAAGTGAAAAAGCAAGTTGTGTCTAAAGCGTCGTTATAAAATTTATTTTAAACGGAACATAATCACCTCCTATTCCTGCGTTGATCTATAGGTTGAGAACATGGAATGCCCCAACCAAGGAATCCCACATGATGGAAATCCTAGTCCTTTCTCCTCTTGGGGAGAAGTTGGTGCGCCCCACATGGCCACATTGTCGCTTCCAGGACTGACAATTGGCCTGCCAATTTGGCTATTCTCAACCAATGTAGTTCAGAACACCATGGTTCCTGAACAGTCGAGTCAACAGTTAGATGAGTCTAGAGCTGCCCACCAGCCTTCTACTTCCTATAATTCTTCCTCCAATCCTTCATCTTCGCAACGTAGAGCCGGCAAAATCCAAGCTCCCATGGAGAAGAAGGAGAAGAAGAAGAAAGAGAAGAAGAAGAAGGAGCCTAAGGCGACTGGGGGCAAGCAAAAGACATCTGACAAAAATCCACACATAGCACAGACCGGGCCTAAATCACCATGTGTCATATGTAAAGGAGACCACTTCCATAGAGATTGTCCCTGTATTCCCCAGATACTAAGGGACTGGTCCCCTCGTTTGCACAATTCGGGAGCATCAACCTCTGATAGCCATGTTGAATGCTTATCGTCAACCAGCGAAAGTGAAGGTTCAAGACAAAGAGGGGGAGCAAGATCCCCCTGCAGACTGTGTGAAGGCGATCACGCCATCCACCATTGTCCCTTCTTAGACGAAGCGAAGAGAGCTTTGGAAGATCGTCCGGTTTCACCATTGAGACTTCCTCCTAGATACAAAAAACTCGTGCCAAGTCCTTCGTTGGTTGCGAATACAGCTGGCCCGCTCAAGTGGTCGGCTGAAGCGTCAGTCATTGAAAATGAACGTACTGGATCCAGACCGGACGAAAGTCCAAAGGTCGAAATGGCAGTTGACCCGGTTCCGCCTTCAGAGGTTTCCTCTTCAAATGACACCGTCACTGAAGATTCATCTTCAAATGACACCCTCACCGAAGAGAATAAGGATGACACCATCCAGATTCTTTTCATCAACACCGACTCTGATGAGCATCAGGGCAATGCGCCCATTCCTTTATCGCAGGAAGGAACATCGTCAGGGTCATATACGGCCGTGTATTCGGTCCCACCACCAAGTAACCTGGTTGTGTCCTTTGATTGGAACCAACTAGGAAGACCCCGGTTACTAGCCAGTATACCATTCAGAATTATGGTCCAAATATACAGAATGGTAATGGCTGGAACTATCATTGATGAAGGGGCATCTGTGAGTATCCTTTCCTCTATTGCTTGGAAAGCACTGGGTTCCCCGGCGCTTTTGCCTGAGATAAGAAATCTCTCGGGTTTCGATAAAGGAACCAGTCGACCATTAGGGATCCTCCCCAATGTGCTTATTACATTGAAAGGGAAGGCCGTTCAAATGAACATGATGGTCGTTCAAGGACCCTTGGATTATAACCTACTCCTTGGACGAGACTATATATATTGCATGGGAGCAATAGTCTCCTCACTCTTTAGAGTAATGTGTTTTCCACACGAAAGAAGAATGGTCAAGCTCGTAGACCAACTTTCATTTCCCGGATCACGCATCGCAAATAGTCACATACCAACCCTTAATGGTCTATTCAATCAAGAAATGTCTCCACCCCCAGTCCTTCTTCCCGATGAGTGCGAGTGATTCGGAAAGATGGGACTGGAACCCAGGGGGCATGCATCCTGGTCTGCGTTGGGCAGAAAGAACTCTGGGTATAAGATAGAATTTCCGCGGGAGAATATGACTAGTCTGTACCCCGTCCATGGATGGAAGAGGGGTTGTTCTGCAATAGGATTCTTTTGTCAAAGTTATGTGTTTGACGGAACAGGGTCATTCACCGTTGTCTATTTAGGTAGACATCGCCGAAGAAGTGTTCAGTTTCAAAGATTAACAGAACAATCTTTGGGTAGCCTGAAAGAGGTAAGCCTCACCCTTTAAAACAAATGTTTTGACAGATAAGTAGGAGCAGCCTTGAAATTGTATTTTATACCTGGGGGCATGCAACCTTTTGGAGTGCAAGCAAGGGGCGACTATTTATTTTTTTAAATTTTTAGGTCCTCCCCTTTAAACTTGTAGGAATAACCCTTTAAACTCGTAGGATTAGCCATTTCCGAACTTGCATAAAGAGAGGAGCGGAGCATAGCTTCGTGAGATAAAGCTCCATAAAAAATAGCTATCTCACAGGAGACATTCTTATCTTATGACTGGTATAATCGAGCAGTTTTACCACGGAATTTATGCTCGTTAAAAAATAGAAAAGCAAGATCCGAGCAGTTTTAGCACATAGTTCATGCTCGTTAAAAAAAATAAACATAAGATTGAGCAGTGTTTTGGCGCATTCGAGCTCTTTAAAAAATGAACCCAGTACCGGTAAATAACCGTTTGTGATCGTAAAATTATTAGCCATAAAAAGCCTTGGTCGTGTTTTGCACCTGCCACCTCCATTCCATTTGGCCGATCGTTCACCTCCATATGATTGTTTACCCATTTTGAGGAACAGCTGCGAAGAGTGATTTCACCTAGCCATCCTTGTGACACTGCCATGATTGGACAATTCCAACCTGTACCTGGAATCTGCTGCTATCCCTGTTTATCACTCGTTCCTCAAAAGATGAGTCTTCTTTGAGGTCTTTTCATCTGACTGGTAAAATATGAAAAGTTTGCCGAGTTTTGGCCTTCCAGCTCGTTAAAATGACTGGAAGAGCTATCCCTCCCGTAGATTTTAATCTTTTTGGACCTGAGGGATTATTGCACAAAAAGGTCGAGCGCTTGTTTTATTCGGCTCGTTAAAATTATCAAAAACTCATCCCTTTTGTATTGTTTTATACTTTTTCGGACTTAAGGGATTAGATGACGAAAAAGGAATTTTGGAGTTAACTTTCTGTACCTTTTCAGACTCTCTAAAAATGAAAAGGACCGAGTTTTCCTTGTCGTTAGACTCGTTAAAATGATTAAATAGTGACAAACTTGTCTTTAGATGAGAACGAGTTTCCCTATCGCTAGGCTTGTTAAAACATAGCGATGGGCTTGCCCGAAGGGCAGGTTATAGAACAAGCATATGTTATCCTCCTCAAGCTTGACAAAAATAAAGAGGTACTGGTTAGAAATGACTGGGGAAAAATTGGGAGAACCTCAAAGCTTTAATGGTAGCAAGTCGCTCTTGAACATGACACTTTTCCTCCGTATCACATCGGGTTGGGTTGTTTCATTCACCGGTCTCATCACCATGGTCTTCGCCAAACCATCCGCATTTGGGGTAATGCTACCAATCCATCACATCAGTGTCGTTATATGTTCAAGAGATGTTGTTCAGAAAGAGTCAACCATGTCCCATCCACTGCCATACATTATCCTTCATCCATCCATGATCGCCACCCTGAATCATATTTCACAGATTGTTTTCACCTCCACTAAAATCATTAGCTCCGTTCTGTGTCACTGATGTGGGATTCATTAAGGCCCTCCTTTGACGGATCGCTTCTTGTCGACTTCAGCTCATTATCCAAGAAGTTGATCTAGGAACACCCCCCTCAGTACATTGAAGCTTGCATGCCTCAATGGCAAGTTTCTCACTTCCGGCGACAAGTATACATCAATGACCTTTGATCAGAAGATTTTGCGTGGTGTTCGACGCCAAGTCCTTTATTCACACCACGTGAATTGTACTGCAGTACCTTGAGGGTCACTATCATTATCGGTGATTCCTCTCGCGCTTGTTAACGGTTTACATCATTGACCGGTAATCAAGCGATGTCTTTCCATGTTCGACTTCAGCGCAATTCTCACATGGATAGACTTGTACTTAGAGTGAAGATCGAACGAGTTTGAAGACCCCGGATCTACTTTCATCCATCCAGGCTGCGTTATATATTCGGGAAATATAAAGACATTTGACATGTACATCATTGCAGCAGATGATCATCCTATTCAAAGGATGATAATTTCAGCAGAGAATTATCAGTCTACCATCAGACGATCGTATGTTCTATGTACCAAAATGAATTTATAAAGCTGAGCATGGGAATGCCCGCCTCAGCTAGATCATGAAAGCAGAATGAAAAATAATGTATTGTATTGTATTTGATTACAGGTCACCTCTCAGCGATTGAATGAACTTCGGATCCTCCTGATAAAGCATTTCACCCGATAAACGACCTCATACTTTAGGGGGCAACTGTTATAGACATTTTTGTGCCTTACAGCATGAAGCATGAAATGTCAATAATCTAAGGGATCCAAAGTCCCTAAACATGTTGTTCCTACCCCTAGGGGAACAAGGTCAGCAAACCACGGCACTGAATATCAGTTCTCCACCTGAAAACACTCAAAAACAAGCTAATTCTGGATCATGTCAACTGCTCCACTGAGCATCTGCGTTGAATGTCAACTGCTCCACTGTGTACCTGCGCTGAAAGTCAACTGCAAAGAAGGCTACCTGCGCTGGGCGAGTTTGGCCAAGTGGCACAGTCATTCCTCAAGGTGTCAATGCCCAAGAAGCTTCCAAAATGACACTTGGATCAGGGAATTCGACTAGTGATGAGTAAGAGGATATAGATCTCCATGTGGAAGCAAGAACCTCCAAGTGGACTCAAGAACTGAAGAATAACTGAAGTGGGAGAGGACACTAGTCAGCTTCATGCCAGCACCAAGCTGACTCATCCTTTCTCCAAAACTCCTATATATAGAGCTCTCTCATGAGGTCTAGGGAGGCTGGAATCTTGTGAATGTAAGGAAGTGCTGTTGGTTTGAGTATAGAACTATTGGGTGATTTGCTTGAAGGAGGTGAAGAGGAGGTTTCTTTCTGCTGGGAGGTGATGCTGGATTGGGCCTTTTATGGTTGTATCACTTCCTGAACTTTACTTCTTCCATTAATAAAGCATTTGAGGTTCTTCTATATACATGCGTCTCAATGATGTGTTGCTATGCTTGTGTATTTGATTTATTCTAATCCTTGAATCAATTATGAATGTATGCTTCTTGTAGTTTCCCTCTCTTGCCATTTTGCAGGATCTTGGTGTAGCTGGGCCAGTGAAAGAGCAAGGAGCTGGGAGCAAGCAGCGAAGAGAGAAGATTGGATCAATCATTAGCGAAAGACATCGGTTAGTGGATGTCTTTCTCCCCTCTTTTACATCTCATAAAGAAGTAATCTCAAATAGCTTTGCTTTGATTGTTGCTGAGGTACTATCACCCTTAGAGTGGGATAGGGTCATTCCGTATTGGATACTTTTCCCAACAACACTCCCTTCGATCAGAACATGCTCCCATTATGTATAATTCTATTTCATTAAATTATTTGAAAGGAATTCCTAAGAATTTTCTTTGATCAGTCTAGGGTACATAGGGTGGTTGATGCTTTTTCGTAAGATAAGGAGATGAATGGTACTAACTATCTGAGTGAAAAATTTCCTCTTATATTTCCTTACCTTCCTTATGTGAGAAAATAAAATTTTGAAGGGAGTTTTTCTTCAGAGCGGTTCGCTAGAGGATTCCTATAGAAAGTAGAATTATCTATGAAATTCTATGGAAAGTGAGGAGGGTGGAGGCCACTTAGTCTTTTGAGGATGACTCCTTTATGTTCATGGGGGGTTTGAGGAAAATTATTGATGGTTTGGGATGCTTTTCTCAACTTAATTCAACCTTGTAGCATCTCTTATTTGTTCCTCTAGATATTCAACTACTTTTGTAACATTGGTACCGAATCCTGTAGCGCCTCCTGTAGCACCTTCGTAGCTATTTTGTAGCACCCTAGGCAAATCCTAGTAGCATCTATATAAACCTAAGACAAGTAGTGGTACTCTCTTACCATTTTTGGAATGACATCTTTGTAGAAATGAAGTTTTGGCTCATCCCTTACTCCTTCAACATGTTGGATAAGTTTTTCTCCACATTCCACCTTCATAACTTCTCAAACACATTAGTCCACTCCTTGTAATTATCATCCTCCTTTTCTTTTTTTTTTCCACGTTGCATGAGTGCTTGAGTAAAGTGTAATATTTTTTTTTTCTAAGTAAAGGTAATCTATTAATATGTACAGAAAAACACAAAGAGGACTAATCCTTGACCAAGTTTAGCATAGAGTATTAGAAAAATCTGGACTACCCCAACATTGGGGAAACCAGTCCACCGAGATCATAAAAACCAAAAATGGTATCAATTCTTGAGTTCAGAACCCACAAAAGAAATAGTAAGATGATGCCCTAACAATAGTCCTACTAGGAAACTAGATTCCATCCAAAACTAGCAGAAACAAACATAAAAACCAGATATAAAACACCTGGGTAGCCACGTTCAGCCACATCCTAACACCAGGCAGCCACGTCCGAACCCCTAACAACCTCATCCATTTCTCTGGCTGCCACGTCCAGCCACCTCGAAGCCACATCAGCCTAGATGAAGTCATTTGGGATGGGTTCCTCTATGATTGGCCATGCCCACTCATCCGCCTTGTCCCTCGAAATGCTGCCATGTGGATCTCCACCTCCGTCGTGAGGCTCTTCCCCGTCGTCAGATGCAACCTACAGAGTAGACCCATTCTGACTCGAACCACCAGCGGGGCGCGTGGCCGCAGAGCTGCCCCCTCCGCCATGCTTATTGCCACCCAAATTCTATTCATGTGAGGTGAATAGGCTCTCGTCCATCTCATTCTTGCCAATATCTCTACAATTACTACATCTGAGAGCATCCTCCTGCGGCAAGTTGGAATTTTCATCCTGAGAGGCTGTCTGAGAGTTTTCTTCAGTGAAGTAGATGGAAATATTAGTGGTGATGACAGGCCTCTTTAGGGAGCTACAAAACCTGAATTGGGTAGTGTGGGGAGCGGGTTGAAGGGGAAAAGGAAGATTAACTGAGTGGACAGTAAAGTCGCCATGAATAGCCTCTCAAGAATGAGACAAACCCCACCTAATTCTAGTGTAAGGATATATGCCCGCCCTATGAATTAGAGGATGATGTAGCTCCAGGGAAGGAGAGGAGGTGGCACGATCAAGGTACTACTCAGTCAGAGGGCGAGAACTTCCTCCACGAGTTCCTCCCCTACAACTTCTCATACGATGTCTCACCATGCTATTATCGTTGGCTAAGCACTTAGAGGTAGCAATGACAGCAAGGACAATGACAAAGGGAGCTCTAGCAGAGGAGTTCTGAGGTGAAACAGGGTCGTTCTGAGTTGAGGTTAAAATGTAGAGACCTGAATGAGAATGGTTAAACCCATTACCAAAGTTCACGCAAGAAACAATCCAACAACAATGGCCAGTTGCAGTGTGAAGGCTAGTCTCATAGGCCTGAGGCGGACAGTTGCAACGGAGCATGGGAGACGATGTAAGAATGAACCAAGGTACCTCCATAACCAAACAATGAATGACTTTTTGCCGATTTGGACCTGTAATGAATGTAACCTGTGGAGTGTCTTGAAGTCGACTCAGGGTGGTATGGGGAGGGGCACCATCAGCCAAGTGGCATATACCCTCGTAGCCATCCATCAAGGTGTTCATTAAAGACTTAAGGTGTGACCCGCATCCCGGTAGTAAACTGTAATATTACTAGTTGGGGGTAGCCAATTTTACAGGCCATTTTCAACATACAAAACCTCCTTGCATCGGGATTAAAAATAAGTTTTTTTAAACATAATATTCTTAACAAGATAATTGAAGAACAACACATACTTGTGCCTATTTGTTAGGAATAATTCCAATGGAGTCATGTTCATAACAAGGTGAAAAATAAAATCATGTGTAGGCTTGAAACATATGCTTTGACATGTACTTGAATATTAAAGGCCAACAGCTTTGACTTTAATGATACCAAGAATTGTTAAAGAAGAGAGTGATGCTCCATCTTATTGATTTTCTAGAACCAAACCTCAATATAGATTTGGTTCCCTTGCTTTTATTGCTCATCTTGATGATTCTTCATGTCTTCTTTTTCTGATCCATTCACATATTACATTATTTGTTGATTAGCGCTCTGAACACATAAATGATCTGATGATAAACATTGTATAAATTTTTCAACCTCAGGCTCCAAGGCTACTTTTCATGAAATTTTGTCTATGATTCTTTAGTCTCATCTGAATCTTTTTCTTTTAGATGTTGTTCTTCAAAGAGAGTCAGAGAATTTCTTCTTTCTGATATTTACCACGGATATTTGAAGGAGATTTATGAGAATCTAACCCAAAGGTCATAGGTATACAATTACCATTTTCAGGGAAAACCCTTGTACCATCTTGGAAAACTTTATATCTCCACCAACGAAAGAGTCCATGTAATCAAAAAAGCACATAAGTATCTTGTGTCATGTAATTTTGGTGTAGGGAAGACTATGTATCATTTACAAAGGTTTTTCTATTGTCCTCATATAAAAGAAATTGTATCAAAATATGTAGAGGAATGTGTGATGTTTTCTATTTGTAAGACCACTAATAGAAAATTGGGGTGATACACACCATTCCCTATTCCTTGTTCTCCTTGGGAAAGTGTTTCCATGGAGTTTTTTGGGGGTTTTATTTTGTGTAGGAAAGGTCATGAATATTTGTATGTCACGATAGATATATTTAGTAAGATGTGTATCTTAATTCCATGTCAAAAGTAGATTACTACTGAACATACTGCTCAATTCTACTTGCAATATGACTGGGTCCATTTTCGGTTGCCCACATCCATTGTATATTATTACGAATCTGAATTCCTTGGAGAGTTTTGGTAAATTTTGGGGGAAATGATAGAAACCAAACTAAAGAGGAGCATGACATTCCATCCACAAACTGATGAAGAATTAGAGGTTGTTAACCACAAACTGGTTAACAAGCTTCAAGGCTATCGTGGAGAGCATCCCAAGTCATTAGATGAGCATAATCCTTATGTGCATCTTTCACATAATAGGGCCATGCATTCATCTACCCATAGCTCAGCATTCGATACATGCTTTGGGTACTTTCTCAAAGATCCCTTAGACATAACCTTTGAGAAATACAAATATTCTAATGAACAACATGACAAGGAAAAAACAGAAAAGTTCATTAAGCGAATCGAAATGACTCACTAGATACTGTAGGAACACTTGGAGAAAAGTCACGCCAAATACAAGGCTCGACATGACAAACACCAATTTGATTAGTAGTTCTAGGTTGGATATACAGTGTGGCTCCATATTAGGAAGGAAACAATCAAGGAGGAAGGAAATAAATTGAGACCAATTCAATATGGTCCTTTCATTATCTTACAGAAGATTGGAGACAATTATTTTTTCCTTGACTTTCCAGCATACATGCAAATCTATTCCATGGTGAATGTTGAAGACTTGAAGCTCTAAAAATATCCTTTGATCATGGACATAAAGGAGATTGGATAGATTCCTTCAATGTAAAATTTTACACTGGAATGCCCTGAAAATTTACCTAAAGACATCATTCTTGAAAAGAGGACCAAGACTTCATGATGAGGAGATGTGGAGAACCCTAATCTATGTTTCAAGGGGATGCATCCGAATAAGACATGCTAGATTGAGAAGGATAAGATGAGGGAGAAATTCCCTCACTTTGTAGTTTAGTGATAAGTATTTTGGATTCACAAAAGATCTTTAGTGGGGAGGAATGATTCAAGAGGATTCTAGAAGGCCAATTTTTTTAACTATTCAAATCTCATCTAAATCTATATCAAGTCTAATAGCGCATCATTCTAAATACAACAACACAAATGGCACCTTGATCTGACACCATATGAGAAAGTTATGTCCTACTTAACCTTTTGACAAACAACTAAAACATTTGCAGGTAGTCCTACCACATGGTAGTCCCACATGACACCACGTGGCACCTGACATCAATAGTAAGGATAGTGATTTGGATGTATGGTCAACTGAATGAAGGAATATTCTAGACTAATCTAGACCAACACATGGCAAGACTGAATTGGCCGAATAAAGCCTAATTGAGGGACACCATTTGGCCCAATCACGGGGTACCACGTGACACCCTGCAATTGGCCAGTTAGGCTCAGACAAAGCCAAAATTTGAATGAAACTTGTCAGGTTACTTATATATGGCTAGCTTGGAGGTTTAGCTATTTTCGGCAATAGTTTTGGTGCTAATGGCTGAGTATGAGATTTTTACATAGAGGAAAACCAAATGGTTTGGTGGGCTTCCAAGTTGGTAGACCCAACAAACTCCATGGGCATACAAAGTAACAAATGATAAACAATACTGATGGGAAATAACCTATATCCGCTAGAATTTTCATTGTGCCTTGTCATATTTTAAAATAATCAATGGTGGTCTACGAGGATCGAAACCGTGACCACCCACATTGACAGCAACCAAATATAACTACCGAAACCAATTGCACCAAGTGTCACATTGTTATCAATGCCTGTAGAACTTGTATAAGAAGTGGATTCCTTCATTCATCACCGAGAGAGGTAGGTAGAAGGGAAGAACGCAATCGAAGGAACAATTCGTCAGGACCTTGTGCACTAAGAAACACGAGCGTGCATTATCTTTGAGAGAATCTATAGGGAATATTATAATAATATTCCCTAAAGAATCTCTAGGGAATATTTGGAAATCGCTAAATCTGTAGAGGTCACAGTAAAAAAATTGGCTAGTTGTATAAGATAATTTCATGATTTTTTGTAGGGGATCTGATGGTGTAGTCCATTTCACCGTATGACCAACCCATTTTTAGGTCATCCTTGGAATCAAAGGTATAAGGTGTAATTTTTCCATGTTTTCATTTTTAATTTTTTTATATTAATGCATGTGGCCTCCCCACTTTGAGCAGAGCTCGAACATATAGTCCACATTGGATGAATTCCTTTATCATGTTTTGTGTGCTCCTTGTATTTAGGGTTTCCTTCGATTTTTTTCTTTTTTAAAGTGTATGCACATGTGGTTTTCATGCTCTTTTTTGATGGAATTTTGAATACATTAATGAAATAAACATTGAGGATCAGCCTAGCAGAAGTCGTTTTAGAAGTGGAAGGATGTTCATTGAACTTGTTTTTGTATAGACTACAGGGTTTTCCAAATCCATCTCTTGTCACTAGTGAAAAATGGCTAGACGTGTACTTAGCCTAGAGTGTCTCGCTAGACTTTCTAACAATATATTGGTGGTCAAATTTTCCTAGTAAATGAGGACATCTTGAGACTACACCAATGAGGATCCTCGATCCTCCCACTCTGGGTGAAAAGGGTTAGTCTACTTTGCACTACTCGTGCTAATTCCTTATCATAATCAAAATTAAATTGACATGGTAAAATAATGTAAGTTAAATATATTTTCTATTTAAAAAATAAATAGAACAAATTACTACTCATTTATGGGGTGGTTTGTCTCTGGTTCATATTGGTGTTGTTCATTTTTAATTCTAGTCATGGTTCTGGTCCTATGTTAGTGGTTTCTTGCGCTCTCTTATTCTGTTAACTTTTATTAAACTTCAGGGTGAGAAGATGGATTCAGCAGATGTTTAGTTGCAATGCTTCATTTGAGGGATTGCATGGTTTACTAATGACAAAAGCTTGCAGGAGGCTTTCAATCCCTATGGTGAAGTCGTGGAATCAAAGATTATCAGTGATCAAGGAACAAGTAGATCCTGTGGATTCAACTTCTTGACCTTAAATTATGAGCAATCGATGAGGGATGCCATCGATGCAATGAATGGAAATATGCTTGATGGAAGGAGCATCCCCATTAATCTATCCCAATTCAGAGGAAACTGGGGTGGTGGTGGAGGAAATGGCTCTCCTGGCTACCGTGGGGGCCGTGGTGGTGGGGGTTATAGTGGAAGCCATTATCGTGGCGACCATGGTTATGGTGCTAGTGGTGGCTATAGTGGTGGTGGTGGTGGTGGTTATGTTGGTGGCAATGGAGGCTATGGTGGTGGTGGCAGTTCTCGCTATGGTGGTGGTGGTAGCTAGAAGAGATAGGCAATATGATGCTGAGCTAGGATTTTTTTTGTCTATAAGTGGTCTTCTGTTTTGGTTCTATAATAATATTGTTGGTGGTAGAGCTATATGCTGGTAATTGTCCGTGGGCTTGGTATTTCGATGTTTTATGAACTATATATGATTGTTGATATGGATCTATGTTTCTCTCAATGAGCTATATCGAAGCGGAAAATCTGGTTCTAATACGTCTATAATTGCAATCTGAATATGCACTAAGGTTTTACTAAAAGGAAAATGGGACATATTATTGATTAAAGAGTATGCTAAATAAAATAATTCTTTTTAGGAAATAAAAGTGGTACACATATAACATGTGAAAACTTATTAAAAATAAAATATCAGTATGACTAAATGATGTTTAAAATAAAATATCATATTTCTCACAAAACATAAGTGTTGGTAAAAATTAAAAAGGAATTTAAAAATCAAAAGGTAGAAGTTAGGAAAATTTGGTTCAAATGAATTTAATAGAAATGTTGTAGCTAAAACAATATGGCATCAACTCTTATTGTTATTCATGTTGTAACAAAACATTTAATCTATTTGATTTAATTTTTCTAAATAGTAAATATTGGAAGAAAAACTAAACCAATTTTAATTTCTTGAATATTAATCAATTTGATCATGTCAAAGTATTTCTAAGCACCACATATTACGAGTAAAATAAATAGATGAAAAACGAAAAATGAATTAATAGTAAAAATAAGATAAGAGGACTATTTTTATAGTATTTAAATTTATGTGCAAATAAACCCTAAATAACATGTACTGTTAGAGTTTGGTTCTGCAAAAAACATTTTCAAGTATAATTTAAAAAACCTTAAATAATAAGTATTTAAGTATCTAAATCGTTATTTCATGCAATATATTGATTAATCATGTTATATCAATAACCTACAGAATCAACTAGTAAATAAGAATTCACACAAAAATAAAGCACATAAAGAAAAGAAAGGGATAGATATGATTAAGCTATAGCATGTACATGATAACCATAAAAATAATAAATCTTCATCTCTAATGCATTACCATCCTTCAGTCTGCCCAAAAATGTCCCTAGAAAAATCTTCTACATCCTCTTTTAGATGTCTAGAAGTTTGTTTCATTTTAATTTCTCGTAAATTCCAAACAAAATTACATTCTTAATTTTTATTTTTATTAAATATAACAAATATTCATCATTTAAATAACCCTTGATCGAATTATCCACACTAAAATCCTTTGAGTAATATTCTTGGATTAAAAGAAACAACAATACTTAATTCTCTAATAAAAAATATATAGTAAATGAAATTAAAATATAACTCACCCTTTATAATATTCCCCTCATTATTTTACATATATTGTTAATGTAATTCATTAGTCCAGTAAAAATTTTCTAATATATAAAATATTAGGTCATAAAATATGTATTTAACGTGCACTTATTTTCAAGAAACATGAGATAAAAATGTAACATGACTTTTCAATTTAAATGCTTGCATTTATACAAAATATCTCATGAAATCTCAATTATCCTCCCATGCTAAATTGAAACACACACAATTTCATTACCCAGCTATTAGAAATAAAAAAATTGAATTTAAATGAATGAAATTTAAAATGTATATAGTATTTCAATTTCAAATTTAAAATAAAATTTTAATTATAAGTTTGAGACTTTTATATTTTCATATAGATTTCAAATAATTTTCTATGAAATAGAATGAAATATTTCATGTCTTAAAGGCTGAGTCACTCGATAGCAAAAAAAAAGAAAGAGTAAATGTGAGATCCCAATATGTATGGATTAACAATTTCAGTGATTATTTACATACAGAAATACATTTTTTTTGTATATTAAGTATATCAAGGTAGCTATGATAATGTTTAAGGTATATGATCTCAAACATGATAAAATTACTACTTCATAAGAATATCCAAAACCATAAAAGTACATACCTACATACAACTAATGATTAAGAAATTACATAAACCATCAAGATAATAATGATACATAAGAGTGACTTCCATTTTTAGTTTACTGAAAGTGAGCAGAGGCATCTGGAATTTTAGTTCCCTTTTTATTCATAACATGAGTTTCTAGAATTGGTTGTGACTCCACTACTAGAGAGTGTTCATAGCCTTGACAGAGTCATCCACTATCCTAATATTAAGAACTTTTTGGATTCTTGTTTGACCTTCGTGTTAGAGGCCCTTCCTTCAATTTATTTAGCAAATATAGCATTCACAAGATGGGAGGATTACATAATAGACTTAGTCGAATACCACTGACCTTGCCCCATTAGGAGCAATCATTCGTAGCCCTGGTGGAGATGTCAGCATGCCCCATTAAAATTTACCTCAAGAGGAGTGGGAGGGTTACTAATTGGATTTTAATCTAATGCCACTAGCCTTGCTCCACTGCTAAGAAGTGTCTATATCCCAGGCAAAGATACGGACATGCCCCATCAAACAAAAAGTATGTTCATATCCCTAGGGTAGTATAGTGATAAGGGAAGGTCTCATGTATGGTAATGATGTGACTAACTAATTCCACCAAAGTTTCAATTGAATTTTATGAAAGCTCTAACTTACAATTATGAATCAATATGATCCCTTAGTTTTTATGTGTAAGTAGTATGGAAGAGGAATGTGGTGAGGAATATTCAATATGACGGTTACATTACTAAGAAATTAATATCTTATCCCTTTAAATATTGTTACCCCTTAAACAACATTTACAATGTGTCTTTAAATATACATCTCAAAATCTCATTAATATGGTTCATACTAAGGGCTCATATAGGTATTCCATTCTACTTTGATTGCATAAAAACTCTTCAAGATGTAAAAGAATTCATCTTTATTCATTATAAACCTAGGAAGCATAAAAATGTTTATTTATATACATGATTTATATACAATGTTTTTTAAGAAAAAAAATTGTTAAGAGAATTCAAACAACTAGTGTAACCAATACAACAATTTATCAACTCTAAGACGCTTACCTTTATGTTTGGAAAATAGTAATATATTCAGTACTTGTATAAAAGGATAAGGTGTTTTCTCATTTTAGTTCCTTAAAGGGATTTGATGTCTACACAATGATAAAATGATGTTCACTTAAAGGATTCTTCCCTCCAATCTTCTACAAAATCATAATAATTTGGGTGATTAATTAAATGATAAAACATTTTTAACATTAATGTATATGAAATATATTCATTGTTTACTTCCTTATTAGAGAAATATGAAATCATGCTAGGATTTTTCACGTGACAACTTATATGTTTTTTACATTCATGGTCATCATAATGAGAAGAGGAATTTTGTGTAGTTTGAAAGGAGTTATTGAAGTTATGATGTATATATGGTAAAATAAATAAATTCACGTTAGTTCAAAGAAAGCTTAGAAATAATTCATTTTCATTTTCATGTAAAATAACTTTTTTATGTCCATAATCATCATAAACAGGTTCGTTGTTAGTTACATAGTCATATTTATCATGATTATTTATATAAGAAAATAGGGTAGTTGTATGATTGTTGTGAATTTAAACCTACAAGTGAATAAGCATTATTTTATTCATCATGCATAATAGGTTTTGAGTAATGAACATGAACCTGAAATTAATCCACATGAGAACTAATCAAAACACCATCATATACATCTTCTTCTAGATGGACAAATAACCTTCATTCTCTTTTGAAGTTGTCTTCTTCATAATCATCAATATTCACATAATCAAAAACATTAAACATGCTAGGCACTACATAGGTTAGAAGATTATTTAGATTACAAAAAATTCCGAAGAGAAATCCATTGAAAAAAATAATAATATATATAATATAGGAGTCACCAAGGGAATAAAATAAAAAAATATATACTTAAAAATGTTTAACGCACTTGGAATTGTGGTCCTCTTCACTAGCATGTCACAAACTTAACCAATTAATCTAGTTTACCAGGAAAATGAATCTTTGACAATTTGTTCCTCGGCGATGGCCCCAAAAGATGTTGGTGCTTAAACTGTCCTGGTAAGTGAGGATAGCCTGAGACCACACGACTGAGGATCCTATATACTCCCACTCTAGGTGACAAGGGCTGGTCTACCTTTTACCACAAGGGTTAATCCTTCTTGGTAATCAAAATTGAATAGTCGTTGTAAAATAATGTAAATTAAATAGGTTTTCTAATTAACAAATAAATATGCAAGATTAATGAATAAATAGTATTTTAAATAAAATAATCCATTTTAGGAAATAGAGGTTGTAGACATAGAACATGTGAAAACTTACTTAAAATAAAATATCATTATGCCTAAATGATGTTTAAATTAATATATCACATTTCTCACAAAACATAAGGGTTAGTACAAATTAAAAATTAAAATAAAAAGAAAAGAAAAAAAGTTAGCAAAAACTCATTTAAATGCATTTAATATAAAGGATGTAGTTGAAACAATATGGCATCAAGTGCTATTATTATTCATCTCCCAAGAAAACAATTAAACTATATGATTTAATTTTTCTAAATATTAAATATTCAACAAAAAACTAAACCAATTTTAATGTGTGATATATTAATCAATCTGATCATATCAAAAAATTTCTAATCACCACATACTACGACTAAAATAAAGAAATGATAAACGAAAGACAGATTA
Organism: Pinus tabuliformis; assembly: GCA_031772625.1. Taxonomy (NCBI): domain Eukaryota; kingdom Viridiplantae; phylum Streptophyta; class Pinopsida; order Pinales; family Pinaceae; genus Pinus; species Pinus tabuliformis. The sequence goes on from CM062820.1 coordinate 134,884,035, forward strand.
ACAATAAAAATAAAATAGGAGGACCAGTTTTATAATATTTAAATTTATGTGCAAATAAAGCCCTAAATCACATGTATTGTCAGAGTCTGTTTTGTAACAAATAAATTCGAATATTATTTTAAAAACATTAAATAATAAGTATTCAAGTATTTTAATCATCATCTCATGCAGTATTATTGAATAATCATGCTATATGAATAACTTGCACAATGAACCAATAAATAAAACCTCAAATAAAAATAATGCACACAGAGAAAAGAAAGAAATAGATATTAATAAATAAAAATCTCCAATCACAATCAACCACACCACTTTAGCAGGTACATGATGGCTTTAAAAAAAATAACTCTTCATCTCCAATGTACCACCATCCCTCGATCTGCCCAAAAAACTCCCTCGAACAATCTTCTACATCTTCTTTTAAATGTCTGGAAATTCATTTCATTTTTAGTTATCGTAACTTCCATACAAAATTAGATTGATATTTATGATTGTTTATTAACTATAATACATATTCATCATTTAAATAAATCCCTGCTCGAATACTCCACATTAAAATATTTTGAGTAATATAAAATAATAATTAATTCTCTAATATAAAATATTATAATAAATGAAATTAATATATAACTTACCCTTCATAATGTTCTCGTCATTATCTCACATACATTATTAATGAAATTCAATTTTTACATTAGGTGAGATCCAGTAAAATTTTCCCACTATATAAAACATGAGGTCATAAAATATGTATTAATTGTGCACTTATTTTCCACAAACACAAGAGGAAATCAAAATATTAAATTTAATATGATTTCCCATTTTAAATGCTTGCATTTCTATAAAACCTGTCATGAAATCTCAATGCAATGCTTGCATTTTCTATAAAAGCTTTCATGAAATCTTAATGCTCCTCTAATGCTAGATTGAAACACAATTTCTTTACCAAACCATTAGAAATACAAATTTTGAATTTAAATGAATAAAATTTGAAATGTTTATATGTTTTTAATTTCAAATAAAAAAAAGAGTAAATTTTGATAATGAGTTTCAATCTTTTATATTTTGATATAGATTTCAAATAATTTTCTAAGCATCTTAGAAAATATAACTAGTATAAAATCTCAATAATATATATAATCTATAAATTTGAATTTCAAATGATACTATATATAATTAAAAATTTTGATAAATAAATACATATATATTTTTAATTTTAAATAATACATTTATAATATATATGAATTAAATATAATACATGCATTATACATAAGAATTTTAATATATGTATTGAATCTCATTACCGAAGGAATTTACAAGTGATGTGAGGTCCCCTATGTTAAATGAAATATTAAATACTTAGGCATATGTTTGATGCAATAATGTTTAATAAATATGAAATGTGGCCCTCATGCAATAACTTGATATAATGTTTCAAACACTTCGTGTGTTTTAATAATATTTTAATATTAAATACTCCATTCAATGTACTTACGTTGTAGTAAGTATTCCATTGCATATTCGATAAAGAAAAGAGATTCATATGAATAAAAAATCATAAGGTGAATTTGGTTTATGAAATAGGGTTTAATTTTAAAAGGCTTTTGTATAAAACAATATGCTTTGTTATGTACTATAATATCTGTATTTGAATATTTAAGTGTTTTGATGGTTAAGATTACATTACTCACCACAATAAATATGATAAATTTTTGAAATTCTAAATAACATTATAAGTTCTGGAAGATATTTATATACGTAAATTGAAATTTGCATTGGAAGTTTAAATATGATTTAATAAACTTATGGTGAAACTAGATAATTTTAATACTAACTTCTTGAAACTAAACTTGAGTTTTAAATTTACTTTCACTCTTAATTTTATACTGCATTTGATTAGTATAAATAGAGAAGTGTTATTTTATTTATTGAAGTATACAAATCTGATTTTAAAATCAATTTTTGACTTGTCCGGTGTGTGCTTAACGATTTTATTAAATTTTAAAGTGTATGATTTCAATATATAATGGGAAATCTTTTAATTATTTAAGTCAATTTTTAAATATTTATTTTCATGTTTTACATTAGAATTCAGCACTGATAATCATTGTAAAATTATGTTTATAATTTTTATTACACATATATATTCATATATATTTAAGAGTTCAGCTCCCTTAATCATCCAAACACCAAATTTTAAATATTCTTAATATATATATTTCCCCTTTTTTTGTGGACATTGTTTCCATATTTTTAGGATTTCTTTATTTTAAAATGGGAATATTAATAACTTTTAATGATATAGCTTACTTAATGTTTTAATTGCCGTGTCTTAAACTTATATGTGACTGAAAATATTAAAATCATAATAAGGTATTACATATGCACATGTATAGTGTGACATTTCTTTAAGGACTCTTAGTTGTAAGCCCTACATAGTTTTGTTGTAATCGTTTTTGTTGAGTTGTCTCTTATATTTTATAGAGTGATTTTTTATCACGAGCATAAGAGAGGGAGGCATTTGGCAAGGGAGGTACAAGGAACAACAGACAAACTGAATTAAGATCTAAATGAGGTCAAACTGGCAACATCACAATAAAATGTTTTTTTGTAAATAATATCCTTGAATAGGCGCTGTAATGCCCAACTTTGTCTATATAATATAATATTAGTTTGAGGTTTTTCATATTGCCATACTGTGTTAATTAATTTTAATAAATTGATAATAGAAAACATTTGGCACAAACCTAGTTACCATTGTATAAATTATCTTTTATAACCTTCACAATTGTTTTCTTCTACCTTTGTAATTGTCCATCAATGAATCTTCTATTTTCTATAACAATTTACTATATAGGTTCTAGGTATATTTTGATAATCTTCTTTTATTTAGTCACGACACTCAGCCTTTTGTTTCTAAGAAATGATAATATGAGTTTACTTAGATAATATTTTCCTTATATTCCAGTGACGTACCTTCTTAGCAAACAATTGAAGCTTGAGTGTGTAGTTCACTAAGCTCAATTGTGTTGATTACTGTAATGTACATTTTGTAGTCTAGCTATGATTTTCGATATCTCTGCTCATGTCTTTAACACAATAACTATTTTGGTGTTGATGCATATAAAGTAGCTTATTGTGATAAAAATATGCATTCTGAGTCTCATGCCCAGAGCTTGACGTAAGCAATATTTAGCAATCACACTTAATATGGATTGTACAGAAGATCACTCTAACCCCCTTGTACTTCTTTTATAATTAGTGTTTTCGATCTAAATGAATGTTACATTTTCTTGTAACTAAGCAACACACAGATCTATCTCAAAAGTTGTAATTTTCTTTTTGATTCGTATTCTACTCCTTTGTATCCCATGGGTTAGATCCATCTTTTTTATCATGTTTTTCTATTTTAGATTCTTAATACTTCCATAATATTTAACGCCTTGGTTTCCATTTTGTGATCATTACTTTGAGATTCCCAACCAAATATAAGGTGAAAACTCATATAACTAGTCTTTGGTAGGCACAATTGTATGTACTTGTGCCACATAGGCCTTGTACCTTTTTCAAAATATTTTTTATAGAATGATGTCATAATACTCATTCAAAATTACTAAATTTGAAAATTACTAGTTCTAAAAGCATATACTAAACTTTAATAAATTTAGAAATTAGTGATTCAGTAAAAACCAATAGGACTTCTGAAACTTTACAAAAAAGTTTATATATTAATATTTAATTTATTCACTACAAATGATTGATTTGATATAATGGAATATAATACAAGAATGCATCTATACTTACTTATCTAGTCAAAGCTACACAATTTCATACCAATTCCTATGTACTATCTAATGAATGCTACACATATGTCTCCTTCAATGTTTCTTTTAATCACAATAACGAACTAATAACACTATTGTAGGTTTTAACCCCGTAGAAAAATTACGTGCATAAAAATTCTAAAACACAAAAAATAAATAATGCGAGAGCATAACACATAAAACACATATACACAGAGCCCCTAGATCCCAAAACCAGGACTACCAGCTTGAGTTTTCGTTATTTTCCTTTCGATGTTACGATACATATTTATACATGTCGAAGCATCCAATACCATGGACCTAAAACCATCGCATCCAAAACCATGGACCGAAAACCATCGCATCCAAAACCATGTGCAAAAAACATGCACAAAAACATAGGTAGGTCTGCGCAACCTAATATAGGGTCCAAAACCAAAATTTTCACAGTGAGGTTACCTGCACCCCTCAAACCACCTGTCACTCACCCTGCTATGCAATTGGCACAACGAAGGGGTGTCTCTGCCTCCCTTCTAACTCCCCCATTAAATATGTTGGCTAGTCGTGGAAAGAATATAACACAACCCAACATTCTCCCACTTGTTGTTTTCTTTCCATAGGGGGCCATAAGAGAGCTTAGTCATTTATCCAACCCTGCAATTCCCATTCTTTCTCTACACCAAGAGAGCTTCTGAGAGCTCATATATTTTGTCAATGCATCTACAGTATTCTTCAAAGTGTCCACCTTTACTAGCAACACCTTTTTGTGTTCTATCATATCCCTCACAAAGTGATACTAAACATCAATGTGCTTTGTCTTTGAATGATATTCAGGGTTCTTTGGCAAGAAAATTTCACTTTGGTTTTACAGCTCCCTGTACTAACTGCATACTTTAACACAATCTCTACAACCAAATTACTTCCTTGCTTGCATGAGTGGCTACCATGTATTCTACCTCTATAGTTGATAGTGCCACTATAGATTGTGTCTTACTCATCCAACTCACTGCACCTCCAAATAGGTTAAACACATAACCGCTTGTAGATCTTCTCTAATCTAGATCTCCAACCTAGTCTGCATCAACAAAGCCATGAATATCCAACACTTTGTCCAATCCTTGTCTTCCTTGGTAGCACAAACCATAATGAGTAGTGCCACGCAAATACCTAAAAACCTCCTTAACTGCTATCCAGTGCTCCATCCCTCGTTTTGACATAAACTTGCTTAATACTCCCACTACATGTGCAATGTCTGGTCTAGTACAGACCATCACATACATCAGGCTACCGACTGCACTTGCATATGGAACACAGGACATGTCCTCTTCCTCTTCTTGTGTCTTGGGACACTGTTTAATAGATAACTTTACACCTACAGGAATAGGAACCTTCACAAGTTTACTATCCTGCATATTAAACCTCTACAATATTGTCTCAACATGCTTCCTCGGGTTTAACCAGAGCTTCCTCTTTGTCTGATCTCTTTTAATTTCCATGCCCAAAATATGGTTTGTAACACCAAGATCTTTCATGTCAAATTTGGAGGACAAATGGGTCTTCAAATCCTAGATAATTTGTTTGTCATTTCCAACTAGCAACATATCATCCGCATACAAGACCAAATAAATAACACAGTCGCCAATTAATTTAAAATAAACATAATGATCTACTTTGCTTCTGGTGAATCCAAGTCCTCGTATAAATTTATCAAATTTCTGATACCACATCCTTGGTGACTATTTTAACCCATATAGAGACTTCTTTAACATGCATGCCAATTCTTTCTTACCCTTCACCGCAAAGCCTTCAGGTTGCTTCATGTAGATCTCCTCTTCGAGATCCCCATGAAAAAATTATCTCTTCACATCCAACCAAGCTTTGTATTTCTCCACCTTTCTTTTTGCATTTGTCTTCTTATTGAATAGCCATTTCCTACTAATGGGTTTCCTTCCAGTCGGCAACTCCACCAAATCCTAAGCCTCATTTTTGTGCAAAGATGTCATTTCATCAACCATGACCTCTTTTGAGAGTTTTCCATCATCTGAATATAGTGCCTCCTTCACAGTTCTTGGATCATCATCAATAATAGATAAAGCAAAATTTGAACAAAAAGTAGGTCGACTATACCTTTCTAGATACCTTCTTTCTCGAACTAATCTTCTCACACCCATAGTTTGTGGGTCTTCATTTTCTAATTCCTCCTTTGTTATAAAGTTTGATTCTTCCTCCTTTAGCTCAAACTCTATCTTCGAAGGTTCCTTTGGTTGGACTACATGTTTAATAACATCTTTCACCTCTATGAACACCAAATCTCGGTTGTACACAACCTTCCTTTTTACTGGGTTCTAAAGCTTATAACCAATAAATATGCACTTTTCAGATTTACTATCCAACTTGGTTCGTTTCTCCTTTCCAACATGTACATATGCATCACATCCAAATAACCTCATATGTTAAAGAGAGGGTTTCTTACCAGTCCATACCTCTTGTGGAGTCTTATCCTCCAATGCTAATGAAGTTGATCTGTTGACCAAGTAACATGTAGTCTCCACCGCCTCTGCCCAGAATTCTTTTCCTAACCCAGCAACACTGAGCATGCTTCTTTCCCTTTCCATTAACAACTTGTTCATTCATTCTGCAACTCCATTTTGCTGAGGTCTATATGGAGTAGTCTTCTACTGTGCTATACCACACTTCTTACAGAATTATTCAAATTGCTTACTACAAAACTCTCCACAGTTATCTTTCCTTAGCACCTTTATCTTCTTCTCTGTTTAGTTTTCCACCAAAGCCTTAAATTCTTTAAATCTATCAAAGACTCCAGAATTCTTCTTAAGGAAATACATCCATGTATTCCTTGAGAAGTAATCTATAAAGGATACATAGAACATAGAATTACCTAGTGATGGAACTTTCACAGGTCCAAACAAATCACTGTGCACAAGCTCTAATATTTGTTTCACCCTCTTACAAACAAATGGGAAGCTCACCCGATTCTGCTTCCCATATACACAATTTTCATAGAAATCAAAATCCAGAGAGCTATTACTCATACCTTCTACCATACCTTTACCATGATGCATTCGAAGGCCCTTCTCTCCAATATCTCCAAGGCATTGATGCCACAACATGGTCTTCTCTTGAGAGACCACTATATTTTTTGCTCCACTTTCAGGAGCCATAGAACTATTGCAAACATCAACAACAATGCTACCTTGGAGCTTGTACAAAGTTCCAATCCGAACTCCCCGCATCAATATGAGTGCTCCTTGAACCATCTTGTAGGTATCCTTCTCGAACACTATTTTTACACCTGCATCATCCAACTTGCTTACAAAAATCAAATTTCTAGCCAATGCAGGAATATGTAGAACACCCGGAAGTGTTCTAACCCTTCCACCTTGAAACTTCAACTTTACTTTTCCATGACCAATGCCTTCATGTCATTCCCCAAGAAGACATCACCGCCATTATATTTCTCACACTCGCAGAACCACTCTCTATGGGGAGTGAAGTGAAAGGATGCACGTGAGTGAATCAACCATGCCTCATGATATACATGTGTACTTAAAGAAGCCAAGCACACATCTCCACCTTCAACTGAGGTATTTTTTCCCTATGTAGAAAGAGCATCATTAGATCCCTTTTCTTTTTCATGAGCTTTAGATTTACAGTCCCTTTTGTAGTGTCCTTCCTTTCCACATTTCTAGCACACCACCTTTACAAATTTTCCTGGAGATCTAGATCTACCTCTAGATTTAGATCTCCCACTCGATGACTTGTTTCTATTTTTTTTCTGGGACCGTCGTCTTACAGACAAGGCATCACCATTCTGGCTCTTCATATTTTTTTCTCATCTCCTCTTCAGCAAGGATGAGACTATTTCATCAAACTGCAAGGCAGTTTCATTGCTACCTATTGTAATATCAAGACTATCCCATGAATCCATTAGAGAACATAACAAACTAATGCACTTATCTTCATCTGAAATTTTGGTATCAACAAATTATAACTGACTTACCACTGTATTAAATGCATTCAGATGCTCTGTCACCAAGTCTCCATATTTCATCCTCAGGTTATACAACCTTTTCCATAGGAACAGTTTATTCACCAGAGACTTAGACTGGTACAAAGTCCCTAAGCTTTCTCACAAAGCCTTTGCCGTAGCTTCCCTTGATACATTTAGCAATACTGAATCTGAGACACACAATCATATTCTGCTCTTTTCCTTCCGATCCAACTTCAACCATTCTTCATCACACACTCTAGTTGGTTTAGTATCTAGATCTACAGTGATCCACTAACATTTATCCACCAACAGGTCCTCCATCTTAAGTTTCCACAACTCAAAACAATGACCATTAAATTTCTCGATCTCTATATTTCCACTGCTCGCCATCTTCTCTCACCACCGGAATCGATCCTACAGATCTCCCAGTGAATGGGGTCTACCACAGGCCTAAACAAAACCCCTGAGCAACAAAGGTGTCCCCTTGAAGCCAAAACTGCTTTGATACCAAATGTAGGTTTTAACCTTGTACTAGAATTACCTACGTATGAATTCTAAAACATAGAAAATAAGCAATGCGAGAGCATAATACATAAAACACATATACACAGAGATTTTCCCCTGGATCCCAAAACCGGGACTACCAGGTTGATTTTTCATTATTTTCCTTTCAATGTTACAATATATATATACACATGTTGAAGCATCAAATACCATGGACCGAAGGCCATCACATCCAAAACCATGGACCGGAAACCATCGCGTCCAAAACCATGTGTGAAAAACATGCACAAAACCATAGGTACGTCCGCCCAACATAATATAGGGTCCAAAACCAAAATTTTCTAGGGCACTGCCCTAGACCCGATAGAGTGGCGTTACCTACACCCCTCAAACCCCCTGTGACTCCCCCCACTATGCAATCGGCACAATGAAGAGGGGCCTCCGCCCACCTTCTAACCGCTCGATTAACTACGTGGGCTAGTCGTGGAAAGAATATAACACAACCCAACAATTATTGCTAACACATTAACCTAATAAATGATTTATTTATCTGTCTAGCAATAACTCTCGAGGAAATATTTTGGGGAATGACACATTCCTTAGAACCAAACATTGCACACCTCACAACTTCCCCTCAGCATGGGTTGCCTGCTTCCCTTTTGGTTTTTCCACAACCCAAAAATTATTCCAACTGTTTTCACTTACAGGTATTTATTATTTTTTTCCCAACATATTTTTCTTAGCAATGTCATTCTTTGAGGGTCTACCCACATTTTTTAGTTACCTAATACATTTCAAATTAGGAATAGGTATTTCCTTTATCCCTCATAAGAATTTTTTTCACTCGAGTTATCCTTATCTAACTTAACATTTCTCTCCATTTATGTTATTTCTTTCATGGAAATACTTCTCTTGAGAATTTTGGGAGAATTTGGGAAGGTCCACCATTTGGACTTAACCACTTAACAAATTCTTAGATAACAAGGAAGCCCACAAAACTTTCGTGTTATTTCCCATATCATTTCCAATGGAAATAAACATGTATATATTAATGTAAAGTTTATTTACATAAGTCAAGTAGACTTACTATTGGCCCCATAGCCAACATTTATACTATTTAAAAAATATAAAATACTATAGTCTAAAAAAAAATAAAGGCTGCAAAAATAATTACGTGAGGGGTATCACATTAAGCCTCTAGTAGGATTTAAAAAATATGAGGTTGAACAATTAATTACCATAGAGAATTATATTAAAGTTGTAACACCCCTACCTTGTGTGTAAGCCTATTGTAACCTAAGCTTAGAAAATCTAGTTGTGATACATAATATTAAAGAAAAAATATAAATTAATAAATAAATCACTTGGAAAAGTGACACACTAAGAGAAGAGACTCTTGCCAAATCTCATTGAGGGATGGGATAGGAATAAATCTTTCATAATAAGCTTCCACATGTGATTTTAGATAAGATTGGATGGATTCGAGATAGATATCAATTAGATGGATTGGAAATAAATTTCCATCAAGAAAAACTTAAAATATTTGTGGGAGATAAAGGAAAGCTTTTATTATGAAAGTCCTCGCGGGAGATAAAGACAAGATTTTCCAAAAAATACCTAGGAAAATGGAAAAATCCATAATGGGGGGATGCCACTAATCGAAACTATATCATAAAAGAGGGTTTAAATATGCATTTCAAAGATCAATTGGAGGCAGTTGATCCATGGCAAGAACATGAGACGGGGGGAATCAAAGGTGTTTCATGATTGGGTGGTGGTGTTCCTCACTCCAAGTGATGTTTTAGTTGGATGCATATGCGTGGAATGTACTGTATGTTTTTTTCTTATCTCTATATTTATTTCCTACTATTTTAATGGTTAAATCATTTTTCTTGAAAGTATAGAGGTTGTGGTATCGGTATCTATGAAAATGGTTGTATTATTATGCAGTAACTTTTATTGCACGCGAGTTAGTGGTTGAGTCATAATAGGTAGTTAGCTTACTCCCGATCTATTTTTCTCATGATCACTGTGCAATAGTGGAATTGTTGGTATTAACTAAGTTTATAAATTAGTCATATGATGGAATGGTTGTTGAATCTAAACTTGATCCTTATTATATGTGATGAAGGAAAATAGTATTCCTCTAACTTATGTGATATTATTTATACATAACACTTCGGTGCATGCGAAAATGATGTTTGTTGTATAATGATGTAGTATTATCTGTGTCATGCATGAGCTATATCATTAGCCTTTTATACCTATAGAACTATCATCATGGTTGATAGATATGTCAAATGAAATAGACTGAAAGAAATATCCTTTTAATTCTGGGGAGGGTGTTGTCAAAGAGTGTAAAGGTTGTATTCTATGATTAGTCCTTTTCCTCCAAAGTGTAAATGGATGATTTGAATTATCAACTTGACAATTGGATCTAAAAGCCCACATACTGGTACCGGTTGGGTGATAGTGTATCTATTCTTGCATGTGCATAATAGTCAAGAAAGTAATAGCTTTGATTATGCCTGAAGTATGATTCATTCCCATGCTAGTGGAAATAAATGTAAGATAAGGTTCTATTAATGTTGCATGGCATGTTGGATGAAAAGATTAGCGAAGTTATAAGGGTTTCATGTTAAGCGAGCATGTGATATTACGCCCAGGCTATATGATTCTCTGCCTTGATACTTCATAGTAGTTAAGATCCTTAGTTCATTCTACTTGTGATGCATGTGAAATCTTAAACTATAACTAAGACAAAAATTTGTAAAATTTAAGTCGCCTTGAGGCTAATTTCTCGGGTAGGCTCAGGAGGTACATTACAAATGGTATCAAAGCCCAAGTTCAAACCTTGTGGCCTATGGACTCATCCACCTCTGTAAAGTTTCGTTGACAGGTTTGATTATAAAATTCCTATAAGAACAATAACCCCAAAAATTATATGGGAAATTTAAGCATATGAAATTTCTACTGATTTCCTGCCACCAAGCGAAATTAAAATTCTTCTAAGAATAATCCAAGCATAACCATGGTTATTGAAGGATCAATAACTTATATAACATGTTATATTTCCAATGGGGGTTTTATGTATACTATCCTTATAAATAAGGATTTAAATTGATTAAATTATGGCATAATTGTGTAGGATGAGAAATGAGGTTTGAGTTAAAATTAAGGAAATATATAAACACTGAAATTCGTATATGCTATAACCACTTCATATAAAATATGATGATGATATCAGATAACATAAATACTAGTGGATTCTATGAGTAAATCAAACATTATCCACTAAGGGTTTCGAGACTTGGGATAGTTATGATCCATCAACCATAAAGGGATGAGTGAAACCCTAATCCATTATGTTGAAACCTTTCTCGTGCATGAAATATCCTAGTTGTTAGTAAGTTAGTAATGAGCCAGTTGTGAGAAATTCTCTCTAGCAAGTGATTTGTCTCTCTTTGGAACCATTTTAGGGCTTATGGAACTGAGGTAAATAGTTTCTTGCATCCAAGACAATCTAAAGGGTGTCGGCTTGCTTGTTTAATTTGTCGTATTTATTCTTTCACAAAGGGTTTTGATTTTTTGTAGTTTAGCTTGGTGTAGTTCTTGCTTGAGAAAGGTTTGGACTTGCTGAGTTGCATTGGGATTATCAGTCATATTCCTTTGCAAAAAAATTGTTGGGTTTGCAAAACCCTCATTTCATTTCTCTCTTTTAAGCATTAATCCTGTATTGAATTTGTCCATTATTATATCATAAAAATTACAATGAGCCATGCGAATTTTAAGTCCTGAGAAGAGCTTTATCTACTGAGGTTATAGGGGCATTGTGTCGTAGCCTCTTTCATTGTTGTATAGAGATACATAAATTGTGGAACAATCTTATCTATAAATAAGTGAAAGGTCTAAGTTTCTGATATTCAAAGCACATAGCTATGACCTCACAACACCATGATTCTGGAGATACTTCCTAAGTAAATTAACTATGATTGATGTGGGTCTACTAAACCAAAACCCCCCACCAAATGGTGATAGGATTTGTGAGCAAGCATTAAGTTCAGGATTTACTTTTATCACAACAAAACATGTCATATTGTGAAGGCTATGAGTGAATATCTGAGTAGAAAGTAGAATGTGTCAAGAAAATTGTTATCACTAACATATTCCATGCGGCTTTGGAGAATGGAATGTGCCAAAGAGTAAGGCAAAAACCCTTTCCAAAGTTAAGAGGATAAAATCACATGGGTAATGGTGGTTTTATGCTAATTTTCACAGATGTGGAGGTAATTGATCGTTCATTCAGTGAGCCATAAATGCACGGGTGGAGAATGATTATCCTCAGAAGCATGGAGTTATTCGATAACATTGTCATAAAAAGTTAAAAGAACAAAAAATTGGGTAGACTTATCAGGTACCTCGCACACCACTCTCTCCGACCGTATTTGTTTGATGAACTATAGGTGGAGGTACCCTATAATGGTCAGGGGATAGTGAGTGGCATGCCGATGAATGAACTTAGGGGTAAATTAAGGGGGTTGGCTTGAAATCAGTTCTCACCGTTAGTGGCGTGTAAGAATTACTGACATCAGGGCAAGGATTTTTTTATGAAAAGACAAAGTTTCCTAGTCATAGAAATCTATTAAATTATCAAAAAAAAATTGTGTTCAATCTTCTGAGATCCATAATGAATTAAACAAAGTCTTTTGGTAGAAATCACATGAGAGAATTTTTTGGCCGACGCGTTTTGAACCAACAAGTGTGGTTCATCATGAGGACCAGATGAAGATGCAGACCATGGCAAAGGCTTAAATAGAGAGAAATGTAGAGACATAATTTCAAAAGGTTGCTATAAAAGTATAAATGTTTTCTGAAAGTTGGACACCCTTAGAAGGCTTGTTTCTTAGAAGCGCTCAGAAAAATAATAGACAATTGTTTCCAAGTTTTAATCAATTGTTTTCGTTTGAAGAAACCACTCTTGTTATGAAGTCATTGTCTATGCATGTAGTAGAGGGGAGGCACCAGTGTTTTCCTTCCATAACTCTTCATTCTCGACATCCATGTATACAACTATGTTTGTCATGAAAAGATTCGACCATAGTATACGTTGTGGAGGTAAAAATCCATGATGTTTAAATAAATATGTGCAAATATTATGAAATTTTGATGAATAGTAACGATTAAAGTTGGTGTTCTTATTTTTTAATGTCTTATGCATCATGCAATGATGGTTTCATATCGAGTTCCTCTAATCGAACCATCAATATCTCTACTTGTCACCCTCACATGCATCTGAGATTTGAAATTAATCAGTGTTTGTGCATTGGTGGTTTTTGGACACCAATTCTAAAGAAAAATTATCATTGTACAAGTAATTCAAGTGACTCATAAACAGCTGTTTTGTTTTCTCTAAATTTTTCTGTGTTTAATGGCATGAAATTTGGAGGATTCATTGGATGGAATCATCGTTGCTGAGGTAGATATATACCTCTGAATAATCGGTAATAGTATGGTAGGAGAACTTGATGGATTAGACTATTAGACCTTTAAATATGGGATCACATCAATTGCTACTATCAATAATACCAAAATAGTATTTTAGTATAGTTATTCATGGTAAGTTATAGAATTTAAAAGTGTGTTGACTATGGTGCTTGAAAAATTTAATGTAAATTCTCATATTCCGCCTTGGAAATATCACAGTTATAAAACGTGACAATATATTAAGAGAATTCAATGCAATTTTGAATTGGTCAGTCTGTTTAAAGAAAATGTCCTACAACCATTCTTTTAAAAATGAAAGAAGAGTATGTATGGATTGTAACTATTTAGTGACGCTTCATTTTTGGAAAAAACAATGGTTTCTCTCATGTACAGAGGACTTAGTCACAACCAAATTAGAAACATCCTGTGCAGTATGAGCTTAGACCTTGAGTTTACTATTTTAGCTTGTTACAGGGTCACAAGGATGTCAGTCTATTTGACACACAAAATTTCTCATGTCTCAATTACAGAACACCATACTCACAGACAAATTGTAGGGTTTTTTTTTCTTGTGAGATCATTCTTGAGATAATCTCTCTTTATTACAATACAATGGCTAGTATCAATCATTTATCAACATGTGGGTGCACATTTTACAATTCTAGATGCCTACCTAGTCTTTTGTAGCATCCACAAATGAAATACAACATCTATCAAGAGATGGGGCACTGCTTCCACTCTATGGCATCCACCGAGCTTCATGCGGCATACATGATGGCTTATTTAACACCCAATACATTACTCTTCTTGCAGAAGAATGCTTGTGATTTATCTGTCTATTCAAACATCTTGGGCTGCTATAGTTCTTTCACTAAACAGTCTCCCCTCTTGCGACTCATAGTAAGTGATGTGCATTGAAATGGGGATAAATGGGTATAATAAAGTTGGTTAATTTTTGTTATTTACGTGGATCCCTAAATTCTCAAAGGAATTATGTTACTCTCTTTGACCGGTATAAATCCATATTGAAAATTTTTCAATGGTGGAAATCCCCCTCTAAAAACAATAGAACATTTGGGAAAACTGAAAGCATCACATTATAATAAATATATTGTTGCATTAAAACAATGGGTAATTGTAGTCTAATTCATACAGATACAAACCTTTATAACAATGGAATAAGTACAAAAGCACCATCCAAAAGAAAAAGAAAAAAATTAAGCCTCTGTTGTACTCTCAACCTAGGGAGGTGTATCATTTAGGTGCTTTTATTTAATTACAGATTGGTTGAACTGAGTAGGCGAATTTGGTATAAACTAATGTTGGTTAACTTGATGTGATGATTCTCTTACCATGCTTTTTGTTAATAACCTTCTTTGCATAAATTTCTATGAATAAGATAAGAACATACTGCATGAGAAAATTCTTATACTGCGGAGGTGGCGGCAGTAGTGGAATGTGAGTTAACATGATAATAAGTATTTTTATGGAAGTTACTCATAATTGTGGAATTTAAATTTTTTATTATTATATAGGTTATCAAAAGTAAATTAAGTTTTAAAAAGTGATGCTTACAAATATGCATAGCATGTAGAAATTTGACTTTTTAATCCATGTATGGGATTTGAGTTGCTTGAACTATATTTGAGGTTATATATATATATATATATATATATATATATATATATATATATTTGCATACATGCATGGGCTATTATGTGCCAATGATAAATAGGAAACATATGCATGAATAGCTTATGATTATGTTTAAGAGTCAGGCTGGATAAGGAAAATCCTTACTATCATGTGGAAAATGTTACAACTAAGTCATTATTACATCCTTAAACTATATGCCCTAATGAGAAAGTGACTTAAAAATGATGATGATAGATTTTGTTTAAAAAAAAATGGTTATGGTATATAAATATTGTGTGAAGAATTGATGGGCTATTATGTGCCAATGATAAATAGGAAACATATGCATGAATAGCTTATGATTATGTTTAAGAGTCAGGCTGGATAAGGAAAATCCTTACTATCATGTGGAAAATGTTACAACTAAGTCATTATTACATCCTTAAACTATATGCCCTAATGAGAAAGTGACTTAAAAATGATGATGATAGATTTTGTTTAAAAAAAAAATGGTTATGGTATATAAATATTGTGTGAAGAATTGATGATATGCTATGTTGCATAGAATAATGCTAAGTGGAGGGTTACATGAGTTGCCTTATTATGTTTCCTCCTAGATGAGGAAATTAAATTGCTTTAAGTTGTTAAAAATTAAGCATTGAAAAACAAATTATGCTTGCAAATATGTAAATCGTGGTAGATAAATAATAGATAACCATGGGAAAGCATTGTAATCATATTAACACAATGTTTAAGATGGATAACAAGTAATGCATATAGGAGGAAGATATGATTACTTGAGTGTCACACTTACATATGTTGCCTTCAGGAGTGAAAGAATCAAAATTCTCATAAAACTATGCTATGATAAACCATAAAGGAAATCTACCATGCTTATTAGAGAATATGTGGTAATTGATTCTGGTCAAAGACTAAACTATGGTCATCATGTTAAAAAAGATAAATTATAAATGGTATAACTTCTAAGAAAGGACATGGCTAAATAAAAATCTCGCCTAATACTTGAGGGGATGGTTATATAAACAAGGAAATGTTCAACCTTAATAAGGTAACTAGTTCATAAGTATAAATCCAAAGGGATATTATTTACCTCATGAGAGGTTGGGGCTTAAATAAGTGGGTGCCACCCTAAGTATTATACCATGGTAAAGGTTTTCATGAAATAGTGTTAAGATTGTGAGAACATGTTATAGTATAAGACTATGTAATTGTACAAATTGTCATTAAATTTAATCCTTTGATTAATGCACCTATAGAAAATCCATTTGGAATGAGATTTGTTCTTCGACTGGAAGAAAGTTTCATTAACAAGAACCTAACTTTAACAAGTTATTATATACCATGACATACGCATATTTCATTGGATGTGCATAGTGGGACCTATAAGTATCCTTGAGTACAACGATATAAAAACCATGGTAATTAATAAGAAACACAAATTGTATGTCATAAACCAATGGATCAATTAAATGGTACAGACCGATATCATACCAATAAAAATGCATATTCTGTACCAAGAAATTTTGGGAGACTCTCTTGTTATATTGCATTGATAATGTATCTGAGTTGAATAAGACGACATGAGAAATGTTACATAAACCATGCAGGAATTCCTAAAAGTGGAGGTGTTAACATGTAAGTACCATGAGATCATAAGTACCGAAAACTAAAAGGGTGTAGGATTGAAAGTAGTAAAACATTCATGTATAACTCATGAAGGGGAAATGAGCTTATATCTACACTAAAATATGTGTGGCCAACAAGTTGTGAGGCATAAAAATAGCAATACTAAATCACATGAGATGAATTATTTAAGAATTAAGTGCTGATCTGATGGTTATTAAACTTCTAAAATCTATGAGCTAATAGTTCGATTTAGAAAATTAAGTATACGGTATGTTTAAGATGAAAATATGCATGAATACAATACTATACTACTGATATTGTGATACAACCACATGAAATCAGAAAATGATATGCACTTGAAATAAAATTTTCTTTGGTTACATACATGAACCATGCTCATGAAAATTCCATATAAACCAAGCACAATTGTTTTATTTACCATAAATATAAAAGGAGTGTTTGTCGTGATACTAACATTGTGGAAAAGATGTGGATAATGCTTATCTCATGCAAGTGATGCCATGAGGATGGTATGATAGGTTGTAGTGCAGATGGTACTATGTACAAACGTACATATGGTACCCATATGACTACATATGTTACATGATTGACATATGATATGTATATTGGTGTGTATGATTCACCTTATTTCCATGTACGCATGAAGACATTGGGTAGATGTCTAGCAGGGCAGCTGAACTAGAGGTTGCACAAAAGAAGGAAATTAAGAAGTGGTTCAAGGATAAGTAACAATGGTTAATTGCAGTATGGAATACATATGATTATGATGAGTCTATGTGGTTATGATTATATATAAACTAACTTGATTATAAAATGTTATGAAAATATGCCAATTGATTTGTTTTTTGTAGAGGAGCTTCAAAAATTAAGTGTTTGACAAGAGCACAAAGGCATGGAAGAATGCAGGGAGAGAACATGAATTCTTCGGATAAAATGAATAATGAGGAATAGCTACATTAGTAGTATTGTTAAGTTATGGTATGTTCTATGCTTATAACAGTTTACTTCTTTTTCTCATTATATTCCACATATTAGCAATCACATGTATATAAAGTAAAGTGTAGATAGAACATTAAACGATCGATAGAAAACAAGCCAAGACAAGAGACACAAGATGTGGCAGCTAGCTAGGGACAAACCCCACAATGTGTGGGGAAAACATTTGATGAAATCTTCTTTTATATTCAATAATTTAGCGGAGAGAAATAATACAATAAATTTGATTTATATTAGCAGTAGCAAACCCTAGATGAGCAGCATCAGCATTAGCGGCTTCATCATCAAACTAGGGCAGACGATATCTCACAAACCAACCATCAGATTGGTTTGATTCCACAACCAGAAGTTGTGGCTTGTAGAGGAGGTTCAAATGAACCTATAGTGAAATTCAAATGAGGAGATTTTCTAGTCCACAAAGTTCAAACTTTACTTCTGCAGTTGTAGCTTCAGTTTTCGGTAGCTTCCGGCTTCAAACTAGGGCAGTCAATATCTTGCAAACCATCTGTCGGATTGACCTGATTCCACCACCAAAAGTTGCGGCTTTCAGAGGAGGTTCATATGAACCCACAGGATAGTTCAGATGAGGATATCTTCTAGTCCAGGTATGTCAAAATTTACTTCTACAGTTGCAGCTTCAATTTCGGCAGCTTCCGACTTCGAACTAGGGCAGTCAATATCTTAGAAACTGTTTGTCGGATTTACTTGATTCCACCACCAAAAGTTGCGGCTTTCAGAGGAGGTTTAGATGAACCTACAACACAATTCAGGTGTGGAGATATTCTAGTCCAAACAATTCAATCTTTACTTCTTTAGTTGCAGCTTCAGGTTCAGTAGCTTCCATCTTCACATGTGTGAGGGAGAGACCCTTTTCTGCGCAATAGAGAAGAGACTCTTTTCTACGCAGTAGAGAGAGATGTGATGAGATGAGTGAGTCCAAATGAGTAAAATTCCTCCTATATTTATACACAATGTTGGTGTTTGAATAGATGTGACTGTTGGGCATCTGAGCTTACATGAGTTGTAGGTTGGCTTGAAAATAATTCCGTAATCAAAATAAATTCATATCTCCATGAATACTTATCGGAATCGGATGATCTTTATATCAATCCTACACCTCTCAACGAGAGGAATCTAATAAAAATATTATCATCCATGAATAAGATGACCCACATGAATTTTTTCCCTATTTTCCAATTTTAACACTCCGTCTCAACTAGGGAGAACTTCATCTGCAATCTGTCTAGCAGTCGTTACTATTCATCCATAAAATGCACTACCCCATATAGCTTGTCCCTTGCCCTGCTCTTCTCTATTCTGCATGTTCTACTTTGTCTTGTTCTGCGTTGTACTAATCTATATTGTACTGCTTTGTTCTGCTCTGCTCTTGCATTGTTCTGTTCTGCTTTGCTTTTGTCCGAATTATGAAGAAGAAGAAATGATCGAGGATGTATCGTACTGACTCAAAGTGAGTCTCAGAGTATGTACCACTGGTCCCAAACTAGTCTCAACCAATCTGAATTCACTGTCATAGTGAGTACAACTCCACTAGTCACAGACCAATAACATCCTCCACTAACTCAAAGTAAGTCTCAAAGTGTGTACCACTAGTCCCAGACTAGTCTCAACCGACCTGAAGTCAGCTTCATAGTAAGTACCAATCCTACCACTCGTCTCAGACTAGTATCGCAATCTCAGAGAGTGTACCACTAGTCCTAGACTAGTCTCAACTGACACGAAGTCAGCATCATAGTATGTACCACTCTCACTGGTCCCAAACCAGTACTATACTGACATGAAGTCAGTCTCAGAGTATGTACGACTTGTCCCATACCAATCTCAACTGACCCAAAGTTAGTGTCATAGTATGGTAGAACTCCTACCATTGGTCCCAGACCAGTATCAGTGATCCTAGATCAATGGAGGTCATCCTAGTGTAGGGAGTATGGTAGATACAACGATGCATCCATCGGTACTACTATGGTCCCTAACTTCATTTCCCTACTCATTGATCAAATGAGAGGTACTTCCCATGAGTCCCAGACTGCATGGGTAGGATGCCTCGATAGGAGAACTAATCAATCCTGTCCTCGCAGGAGAACACATCAATCCTGCTACAATCACCATGGAGAACACATCAATCCAAGCTGCCATGGAGAACACATCAATCCAGGCCTCACAGGAGAACACATCAATCCTGCTACAATCACCATGGAGAACACATCAATCCAGGCCTCACATGAGAACACATCAATCCTGCTACAATCGACATGGAGAACACATCAATCTAGGCCTCATAGGAGAACACATCAATCCTACTACAATCACCATGGAGAACACATCAATCCAGGCCTCACAGGAGAACTAATCATCCTGCTACACAGGAGAGTGAATTATCCTGTTCCACAAGAGAGCGAATCATCTTGTCTCACAAGAGAGCGAAGCATCTTGTTCCAGTGTGCACCACGAGAGGAGGGTGACTCACCCTGTGGTCATATGTTGCTCCAGTAAGAATCGAAAGCCCTCAGAGCTCTTAGAGCTCAATGTATGCACCATGTAGAGCACTTGTACAAGGGTTTCTTGACGACTCCAAGTTGTTTGAGAAAATCACAGATTATATCTCTCCTCGGATCTTTGACAAGGTCTATTGACCTGTACATCATCTTAATGTGATGGAGCCTCCTTGCTCACTGACTTACCATATCCTAGATGATGTCTATCTGCTGGAGCAATCGACGAATATAGGATTCCTCAATAATCAAATCCCACCTCTCGTTGTTATAGAGAATCATAGCGGTATGTGATCAAACAGCTCATTGAAGAGCTTCCCCAACTAGGCAACTTCATAGGAAATCACATTCATAGATATGTATCCGATCTCGGTGGTGCTTATGGCAACCAACTTCTGCTTCCTACTCATCCATTATATTGGAGCAGAATCCAAAGAGAAACAACACTAAAAGTGCTCCAGTGGTTCTCCACACTACCTTCCTAATCAACATTCGAATAATCATGCAGTTTCATATTTGCAGTAGTGTATCTCAATCTAAGAGAGATTGTGTCCTGAAGACATCTTAGAAGATTTTTGGCACCAATCTAGTGAGGCTCAACAAAAAATGAGCTCACAATGCTAACTGCAAAACATATGTTTAGACGGAGGTTCACTAAGAACATTAATGTGAATGAGTTTCTGAAACTCGGAGGCATTTCCCAAATCTTGTCTGAAGTCACTACCATATAACTTCTTAAAGTTAAGATTCTCGGGGTAGTCACAGGCTTGTAGTCCACCATACCAAATCCTTTCAAGATCTTCACCACATATTTTCCTTGAGATAGGATAATTTCCCTTGGTTTTTGTCACACTTCAAGTCCTAGGAAATAGTGCATTGGTCCTAGGTCCTTCATTTCAAATTCAGAGGCCAACTCCCTCTTACATTTGTGAATGAGAGGGTCTACACCTGTTAGAAAGAGGTCATCCACATACAGCACCAGTATGAGAGGTTTGTCATCTTCAACCTTAAAATAAAGGTTAGGATCGGCTTCACTCCTAGTAAATCCCAGCTTCATCAAGTAGCTATCCATCCTCTCATACCATGCTCGAGGTGCTTGCTTCAGTGCATAGAGAGCCTTCTTCAACCTACGTACATGAGATTTTCAATCATAAATATCAAATCCTTCGGTTTGATCCACATAGACCTCTTCTTTGATCGAACTGTGCAAGAACACGGTCTTGACATCCATCTGATGTAGGTTCCATCCTTGTGAAGCCACAAGGGCTATGATTGAGCGGATGGATGTATATCTGGCAACAGGTGCAAATATCACATCATAGTCTATACCTTCCTTATGGGAGAAACCATGAGCAACAAAACGAGTCTTATACTATTCCGTACTTCCATCTACTGCAGCTTTATCCTGTAAAGCCATTTTGAAGTAATAATTATCTTGCCCTGGGGTCTGCGAACTACTTCCCAGACATCATTCTCCATAATGGTCATATCATCCTTCCATACTTGATGCTTGATGGAATCTGAGAATGATGAAGGCTTATTTTCTATGATTGTTGATGAGCCCCAAATTTTGGTAACATTTTGGGCTCATTTGGCCTACTCACCTTGCTCAACCCTTCATTTTTTATCACTTATGCATCATTTCTTAGTATTTGTAGGAAGGAGGGTAGTCATTATGCCTATGTGGCTAATACACGTTTATTTCAGGTTTTTTGACATTAAAGGGAGCAAACACCACGCAGATGGAGGCAAGGATACAGAGAAGGTGGCATTGCGGGTTTATAGGAAGGTTGTCCACAGCCTTGAATGACCTTCCTCATGATCTCCACCCCAACTCCGAGCTCCAACAGCTATCACCACCGAGCTAGAAGGCAGCCAACGGATTCTACAGGAACAACAGTTTACTCTTAGTTGGACAGCCAAGCCCCACTAATGTAGGAGGCCAGCTTGGCCCTCATAATGTATAAATATTGAGGCTGTATCCTTCGATGGAGACTTTTGAACCTTTATTGCAGATTTTGAATCACGAGCTATAGCTCTGTTTTGCTCTTTGTAAGCCATTTTTGGCATGATGTTAGACTTATGATTATGATCTTTTAATAAAAGGCAGGCAGATTTGAGTTCAATCCTGAGTTCTTAGAGGAGCTATAGCTCTCAGGTTTATGCCCAACCTGAGAGCAATAGGCCTCCTTTCTTTGTATTATTACTTGTCTTTCCTTTCAGCATTTCGTTTCTTTGCTTTGACATGCATTTGGAAAACACAGTCTGCTGATTTGAATTTCTTGAAGTGATTAAGTAGGTTAGTCTTAGGGATAAAATGCTTTCAGCAGTTTAGATTCGAATAGGAGGATTAGAATTCATCAGGGTTCCAAGAAAAGGTTGATCGTACACTCACTTCCACCTCTGTTTAGAGATTGGGAGTGTAGACCATGCCAACCACAAAAAAAAACGCAGTTTTACATGTTCATGCATGCTTTAAAGTCATATTTCCATTGGTAGGAGTGTCCATGCATTTAGATCTTGAGCAATAACTCCTTGTTTCAGCACCATGCACGATTTCTATCTTAACTTCCATCACTGTTCTTTGGTTTTTAATACAACAGTTAGAATAGGTTGATGAATTCTCGGCTTTGTGCAAGACAGAGGTGATTTGTTCCATTTACACTGCGCAGCACCACTCTATCACGTTTTTATCCTTCTCAGCCGTACCTAAGCCATCTCCTTATCTCCCAGCTAGATCCTTTGCCCATCATCTCTTCTGTTATCCACGTTGTTTTATCTTTTCGGCCTCCCATTGCCTCTACCCTTCTATTGACCAACCAGCTTTGCACACCCCTTATCCATATCATCTCTCTGTCCATAGGCCATCACAAGCTCCTCTCTCATCCTACCTATCCACCCATACAGCTCATTCACTCCTCCATCACCCAAAACTCTGACTGCAGAACATCCTGTAGAAGTTAGCAGACTTCCTGTAGAAATCTCGAGCTTCCTGTAGGATCCCCTGCAGACATCCTGTAGAAGCTTGCAAACACGGTTGCCAGGCACTTGAATGTTGTGACTTCTGTGGAATGATGTTAGGGATCCCCTGGAACCTCTCAGAGTCCTCCTGACCTTTCCCAAGCCTTCCTCCCCTTGAACTGCCCCTGCACAGTCAAGACCTAGTAAGAAGCACAGTCATAATAACTCCAACCACTTGAGCAAAAATACAAAAACATGTTCTCTTCAGATGAAATTAGTTTAAACTCATGCATCTCATCTCACTAGAAGTAATGGCATCATTTTTAGAAGTCGCATTCTCACCATTGCATCATAAGGATTAAGCTAGTAAGATTAGGGTTTACTAGGGTTTCCATGCTTTGTTGGCTTTCAGTTCATTCTTGCAAAGTAGGTTAATTTCCTTTGAGATAGCTTTCGTTCATCACTTAAAAAGCTTCTTCTGAGAACATATAGAAGTTGGCTTGAGCCCTAGCAGACTTGTGCCAGCTGACCAAGTGACAACTGCAACAAGAGCTAGTACTTGTGCATACAGCGCCGTCGCTTCCAATTTTGTTACGAACTACCGGGTTGATAAAATTAGAGAAGGAAGCTCCAGGAGTTGTAGAATTATTGCTACAATACTTGAGCCCACCATCTTTTTGGTGCTGTTGCCGGGGAAGCGTCAGAGTATTAGTAATTGTTGCTTTTCTTCTATTTTCCTACTCTCGCCTTCTACCAAGTAGTTTATTTCATTTCCATTCTGCAAAAGTAGCATAGACATTTCCTGCTTTCATAGATTAGCATTTCAATTCCGCAATTTCAATTTTGCAAGGATAGGTTAGCATTTCAATTCTGCAAGTGTAGACTAGCATTTCCATTCCTGCAATTCCATTTGAGCAAAGTAGATTAGTCCTTTCCTGCTTTCATTTCAATTCTGCATTTTTATTTCAGCAAGATAGTTAGTTGTAGATCAATCTGTTTCAGTTTTGCAGGTACCAAAGAAAAAAAACAAAAGCAATCAAAAAAAGTCTTTCCATTTCATGCCTCGTAGGAATCGAGATAAAACAGGCAAATTCTTACCCAACACCCCCACCACATCATTGAGTCACCCTTCTCTCTTCTTCGGTGACAGTGATCCAGAAGAACCTATAGGTGAACCTCCTGAGATATACGAAGATCCTATAGCAGAAGAAGAATTAGAGACCATCCCATCTGAAGCTATGGCTGACAATAGAGGAGAATATGAGAGAATAGAAGGTGCCTTCCCCATCCGAGAAACAAATGGAGATATGAAAATGAAAAACATTAGTCCCTCCGCTCTACCTCACTTCCATGGACTGACTATTGAAGATCCTGATACCTTCCTGTTTGAGTTTGCTGTCCTTTGTCGAACCTATGACTATACTGAAGACGAGCAGAAGCTGAAACTCTTCCCTTCAACTCTTAAGGATGTAGCATTACGCTGGTTCATGGGCTTACCTGGGAATAGTATCACCACTTGGGCTCAGATGCAGCAAGCTTTCAATACCAAGTACCGGGACTACTGTAGGTCCAAGGAAACTAAGGGGGAAATCTTTCGGATGACCATGGGAAATGATGAGTCCTTAGAGGATTATGAGGAGAGGTTCCAACTTAGCTATAAACGGGCCAAGTGCACACTTGACCCTGAATCCCTCAAGTTGGTCCTGCTTCCTTCGAGGAGTCCCTGAAGACCTCTTAGATACCCTTCACATGTTAGCTGGGGGAGATATTTACCAACTTCCTTCTGAGGACATCAAGACTGTGTTTAGAAACCACTCTAGGGCAGCCCGGAAGCGAGGTAGAGGAAACCTTCTCTCAGCTGGTATTCGTTTCTCCAAGCATGAGTTTACAAATCAATTAGAAGATCTTAAGAGGGAGGTGAGATAGACCATTGCCATGCAACTTGACACATTCAGGATCCAGCAGAAGAAGGAAGAAGCTGAGAGGGCCTTGGCTATCTTCTGCCCTATATGTACAAGGAGACACCCTAAGAACGAATGCCCATTGCATTCGGTTGAAGTGTGCTTCGTTTGTGAGGAGGACCATCCAACAAATCAATGTCCAACCTTACCTAGGCTTAAAGCCATGTACCAAGGGACAGAAGCCCCCACTAAACCTCTCTATTTCCTCAACCAGAGGAGGCCACAAGGACCTAGACCTTACCAGCAGGGGATGCCAGGGGCACCCCAAGCTTATTACAGCCCCAACCAATCGACTCCTATGCCTTCGTGGGGTCCCCCTGCTCATCCTTCCTGGTCCATGCCTCCTCCATGGTCTTATCCACCTCAGTACCCTACTCAGCCCACTACTCATTCATATCACTCACATGCCCAGCCACAGCCTCAGTGGAATGCACCTCAGTCGGGGTGGAGGCCCTAGTACAACACTCCTCCCGCCATTTTGCCTCCACCACCAGTTCAACCTCAACCATTACCTCCTGCTCCTCCAAGGTAACCTCAAATGCCTGCTCAACCGAACCTGAACCCCAACAATAGACAGGCCCAGCAGGTATACACTGGGGAAACATCATGCCCTACCTATGCTGTGGAGATCCAGGAGATCAATCTTCGATCTGGAAAGACTCTTCCAGATCGCCAACATCCTCCCCCAGAGGACGAGGAAGACAAACAGGAAAGTGAACCAAAGCCTATTCCACCCTTTCCTGAGAGACTAACAGCCACCACACAACCCAACCCAGAGGAGGATGAGCTTCTGGGAGAGATCAAGCAGTTGTGTGTGAAAATACCACTTCTCCAGGCCATCAAGGATGTGCCAATATACAACAAACTGGTTAAGGAAAAGTGTTTCAAACACGCAGGCAGGCGAAAGAGAGATGCTTCAACCATCAATGTCTTAGGACAACTATCTGACCTCATGTTAGGACAAGTCATCTACCCAAAGTACCTAGATCCTGGGAGTCCTGTAGTAGATGTCCACATAAATGGCACCATCATACCTCACACCTTGATTGATCTAGGAGCTGCCATTAATGTGATGACCAGGGATACCATGCTCAAACTCAATCTTCAGGGTTCTTTGAGGAAGACCTCGACAGTCCTGCAACTAGCAGATCGCTCCACTGTGACTCCCGAGGGGATTGTGGAGGATGTCCTGGTCTCTGTCGACTCTTGGGAATACCCTGCAGATTTCTTGGTTCTGCAACCCAAGGCAAAGCTTACTGGATATCCTCTTATTTTGGGAAGACCTTGGTTAGCTACTGCAGATGCTTACATAAGTTGCCGTGCAGGAAACATGACCATCAAAAATGGTCCTATGTCCAAGCAGCTAGTCCTGTACCCTCCTGCCCAACCCTCCTTAGAGAATGACTTACCACTGTGGCTGGAGGAAGGAGAAGAGGATGAGGTGTACTCAGCACCTTTGTGCACCCTAGACACCACTAGAAGAGACCCCCCAACCGAGGATGACTTGATTGAGACCTTGATCCAGAATCCACCTTCCAGTGCACTATCCTTAGAGAAATTGGTGGAGGATGCCCAAGCCAACACCTTAGTGGACATTTGTGCCACCAACCCTGTCACTCCCAGAGTCAAGAATGTGGAGTTCGGCCATGAGAGAACGTTAAAGATCAGCTCCTCCCTATCTCCTTCCTAGGAAAAGGAGTTGTGTAGCCTGTTGGCCAGTCACCTAGATGCTTTTGCTTGAAGCTATAAGGAGATGAAAGGAGTCCATCCTTCGGTCTGTACCCATCACATATACATCAAAGAGGGTTGTAAACCGGTTAGGCAACCTCAGAGGAGAATGAATTCAGCCCTTAAGGACATTGTCAAGGAAGAATTGCAAAAACTATTGGATGCCAGATTCATTTACCCCATCTCAGATAGTGAATGGGTGTCCCCTCTGGTGTTGGTTCCCAAGAAAAATGGGAAGTGGAGAATCTGTGTGGACTACCGAGAACTGAACAAAGCTACCAAGAAAGACCATTTGCCTCTACCTTTCATAGATCAAGTGTTGGACGGACTGGTAGGAAAGAAGTTCTTCTCTTTCCTGGATGGGTTTAGCGGGTACAACCAAATCCAAATCAGCCCGGAAGACTAAGATAAGACCACCTTCACTTGTCCTTGGGGTACCTTTGCCTACCAAGTCCTTCCCTTTGGGCTATGCAATGCTCCTGCTACCTTCCAGAGAGCTGTCTTGAGCATCTTCTCGGAGCTGGTCCACGATGCGGTGGAAATCTATATGGATGACTTCACTCCTTATGGGTCCAACTTCCAGGAAGCATTGTCCAATCTGGGAAAGGTCCTAACCAAATGCATTGAGATGAACCTGTCCCTTAGTCCTGAAAAATGTGAATTCCTTATGACTGAAGGGATCGTGCTAGGCCATACCAGTTCTTGCCAAGGGTTACAAGTGGATCCTAACAAAATTTCTCTCATCGAGAAGGTTCCACCTCCCCAAAAGGTAAGGGATGTCCGGAGTTTCTTAAGGTTAGCAGGGTATTACCGGAGATTCGTTAAAGACTTCAGCAAGCTAGCCTCGCCATTGTTTGGCCTGTTGGCAAAATATCTGGAGTTTAAATGGACTGACGATTGTCAGAGGGCTTTGAATGAATTAAAGGACAAGTTGGTGTCAGCCCCAATCTTGAGAGGTCCAAACTAGGCCCTACCTTTCCACATCCACACTAATGCATCGAACAAAGCCATAGGGGCAGCTTTAGGACAAGTTGAACAAAAACTTCCATATGCCATTTACTTTGTTAGCAAAAACTTGTCCAAAGTTGAACTGAATTACACTGTAACCGAGAAAGAATTATTGGCTGTGGTCCATGCATTGAACAAGTTCCGACATTATATTACTGGCTATCAAACCTTTGTACATACGGATCATGCTGCAATTAGATATTTAATGAATAAACCAGATGTGAATGCTCGTATTATTAGATGGTTACTTTTGTTGCAGCAGTTTGACTTGACCATTGTTGACAAACCAGGTAAAGAAAATGTTGTTGCTGACTTTCTATCTAGATTGGATTTGTCTGTAGATGAGGAGGGAACAGTGGATGACCAGATGCCCGATGAACATCTGTTTGCTATCTCAGTACTCTCTCCATGGTTTGCTGATATAGCAAACTACCTTGTTTCAGCACAGTTCCCGCTGCACCTATCTTCAAGAGAGAAGAGGAGAATCATCAGAAAAAGTGACTCATTTACTTGGATCGGGGGCAATCTGTTCAAGCTTGGCCCTGATCAGATCTTAAGGCGTTGTGTAAGGGAGGACGAAGTCTTTGATATCCTCCTCACCTATCATGATGGGCCTTGAGGAGGACATTTTGCAGCAAAGAGGACTGCCTTCAAAATCCTGCAGGCCAGCTACTATTGGCCCACACTTCATCAAGATGTCAGAAGATATATTAGCCAATGTGACCGATGCCAAAGAATGGGGAAACCGACTCAAAGGGATGAGATGCCTCTCCAGCCTCAAGTGACTCTTGAGCCATTTGAGAAGTGGGGTATGGATTTTGTGGGTCCAATCCACCCTCCTTCGAGGCAAAGGTCTTACGTCATTGTGTGCACTGACTACCTGACAAAGTGGGTAGAGACTAAAGCAATCAAGGCAGCAACAGAAGAAAAGGTGGCTAAGTTCTTAAGGGAGAACATCTTCTGCAAGTTTGGCTACCCAAGAGAGCTGGTCACCGATCAAGGGAGCCAGTTCACATCCAACTTGATTGAAGACCTACTAGCTCACCACAAAATCAAGCATAGGACTTCCACCCCCTATCATCCACAGGCAAATGGGCAAGTGGAAGTCACCAACAGAGCATTGGAAGGGATTTTGACTAAGGTGGTGAGCAGTAGTAGGAAAGATTGGGCAGATCGCCTGGTTGAGGCCACATGGGCTTACAACACCACCTGGAAGACCACCACCGGCTTCACACCTTATGAGCTGGTCTATGGGAAGAAAGCTTTGCTGTCCATTGAGTTTGAATACAACACTTTGAGGATGGCAACTCAGCTAGATCTAGATCTCAGCCATGCACAACAAGAAAGGTTATTGCAGCTGAATGGACTGGACGAGCACCGGATGTAGGCCCTCCTTCACTCAGAAGTGGTTCAACTTCAGAGAAAGGTGTGGCATGACCAACACCTCCATGACAAGCAATTCCAGCCGGGAGATTGGGCCTTGTTGTATGACTCCAGGTACAAAGATTTCAAGGGGAAGCTGAGAACCAGATGGCTAGGACCATATGCAATGGAGAAATGCCATGACAATGGATCTGTTCTTATTCGGACCATTGATGAGGAAGCCATCCCCATGCTTGTCAATGGGCATCGATTGAATATTTACAGGAAACCTCTCTCAAGACAAGAGTTCATCAAAACTATGGAGGAATCAGTGTTGGTCATAGAGAAGGGTTCTGCCTCTGCTTTGGGCATACCCTGAAAGATCTAAAAATAAAAAAAAAAAATTAAAAAAAAAAATAAAGATCCTTGGGTGAAAACCTCTTTGAGGCTCCCAAGGCAGGTGGTAGGGGTGAAAACCTCATTGAGGCGCCCCTATTGTCTTTCAAAAAAAAAAAGAGATTTGAAAAAGATCTTTGAGTGAAAACCTCTCTGAGGCGCTTAAGGCAGATGGCAAGGGTGAAAACCTCATTGAGGCGCCCCTGCTATCTTTCAAAAAAAAAAAAAAAAAAAGAAAAAAAAAAAGAGAAAAGAAAAAAGAAAACAATAAGCAAAAAGACAGGGACAACAAGTTTATAATGTGAAAATGCATGCAGGTTGCAGGTGTTCTATGGAGGAGAGGAGGCCTCTCAACTCAAAGCCAAGGATCCTTATCATGCTGCCAGATACCTCACCAGCACCTCCTCCAAGAATGCTCATCTTCTCCAAGGTATGGTCACGATTGCATCATAGTTTAAGTCTTCTACAGGAAGGTGCAGACTTTCTACAGGAAGGTGCAAACTTTCCACAGGAAGTTCTGTATTTCTACAGGAAACTTCCTGTAGAAGTTCGGGACGGCCCAAAATTCGTTGGATGAGGAGATCTAACGACCAAGGATCGGTTTGGACGCATGCAAGCTACTGTTGTCACCTCTACACATTGCTGTCACCTCTTTCTACCACCCCTGTCGACATGCAAGGAAGATACCTACACCATCAAAGCAGATCATTGAGTTATCAAGAGAAAGCAATTTTTAAGATGAAAAAACGCTGAGATGTCATACCATATCCATCCCAGCCATCCATGAGCTCTGTGAGCGTGATCGTGAGGCCACTGCCTTCGTCGTGCAGCATGCACCCGAGGAGGAAATAACTGTTACAGGACATCCTGCAGGAGTCCCGTAACAGTTAAGCCCGCTAGAGTACACGCCATTCACAGCGCTTGCCACATGCAATAAAAACGCAGGCGCGTGCAACCAAAGCATCCAATTCATCGTCAACGGCCTGTGAATATGAACTGCCAGACCTGTGCAAATCCACCAGCAGCAAATGAATCCACTCATCGTCGTCCAAGAACCGAAAAATCATGTTGCGGCCACACAGGTAAGTGCCTCGACCCTTTCTTCCCTCGAATTGCATGAATTTTACTTTGAAAATGTTTACAAGTGTAAAGTGAATGGGTTGAGCGGTTGTATGGCCATTCGACTGGCCACGTCGACCAGTTGGTGGTCTAGTCGGATGTTTGGGCGGTGGTCGTGGAAAAAAGGAATGGGCAGTGCACACGTGAGAGCCATCCCGTCGGGAAAAACGAGTTCTAACAGCAGAGATGGCGGCGGATCTGCGGGGAATGATGCGATAGTAAGGGAACTCGTAGATGAATGATGGAGTGACGTCATCCAACGGTCCGGCAGGGACAGCTCACCCCCGCGCCACGGATTCTGCCGAATTCAAATCTAATCAGCTAGATTGCCACCCCATGCATTTATCATTCACCGTTTGAAACTCGAGTGATTATCCGGATCCCTCTGCAGCTCGATACTCCAAGTCTTTGGCCATTCAAATGCCTATGAAGCAACACCAAGAGCGCAGACCCACTGCAGTATCCTCCGGAATCCGCGCGATGCTCCTACAGGAAAGCTGTTTCTACAGGAAATCGGGTTCCTCACGTCAGAAGGTGGCGGATTAAAAAGGTAAGCCTGAACTCTTCATGCAATTGGTCTTGAGGGTGGCAGAATCGATGTCTACAGTCTGGTCGTAGAAAATTTTTGCAAATGTTGTCTGCTGTTGCATGGATTGTCATCCTACAGGATGTCAGTGTAATTAGCTGTGTTAAGGTTCTCGGGGGATAAGCTTTGTGAATTATGTGCATGAGAGAGGCATAATCCTACGCTCTGTCCCAGTAGACCAAATTTCTTCCGCATTCGCCACCTCCAGCTAACGCAGCAGTTTTTCACCATGCCGGGTGGGTTCATCAGAAGGGAACCAACTGATTCAACGAAGTTAAGAGAAAATCCTGAGGTGGTGGAGCTCTTCACGCGAGCGCAATGGATATCCTTCTGTGATAAATTGCAGGGCTATGACGACGAGGTGGCAGAGGAGTTTCTGCAAGCTCTGAGGCCGAAATCCAAAACATTGGCCACCGTTAACTTCAGGGGTTTGAGTCTCAGACTCACCCCACAATTCATCAGCCGAGTTACTGAGCTCCCAATGGGATTACCATGGGATAAAGAAGAAAGGAAATTGGGCCAACAAGCTAAGAAAGAATTCTTTCCACCAGAGGAGGAATTCTCAGAAGATAAAAATGGGGTTCGTAGAACCAGTTTACTGCCACCGTGGAATGAAGTTAGCCTACAGATAATGAAGTACATCACCTGCAAAGGCCGTTTTAGCATTGTATATGGGTATCATCTTCAGTTACTCACTGAATTACGGCACCAGATGGATCTACCTGTAGAAAACAAACTCAGTCTCCCTTACTTTCTACTACAGTCTCTGATTGAGTGTGCAACCAAGTTGAAAGAAGGCACACCAGACCAGGTAGCCCACCATGGACTCATCAAACTCCTTGTGGAGGATGCGCTCCACACATACAAGGTTCCTCTCTCATGGGAAGCCTTCAGAAATTTGACCAAGGATGGTGATATAAAGATGCTGACCGAAGAACTCGGTTCATCTAGCAGTGAGGAGAAAGAGTCAGTGCCCGCAGTGAAGAAAGAAAAAGGCCAGAAGACCCCGACCACAGAGCAGAAGAAAAAGGAAGAGAAGAAACAAGAGAAAAAGGGTGACAAAGAGAAAGATGACACACCCGTTTTGACGGCAAGAGAGAAAAGATTACAAAGCAGAGTGGACAAGACTGAGAAGGTCCACATCAGCAAAAGTGCCTCGACAGCAACTGCAACCAAATCAAAAAGAAAAACTCATGCAGCAAAGCAAACCAAAGTGGCGACACCTGTTTCTACAGGAAAATTGAAACAGGCTTCTACAGGAAGCCCGAAATTAACTGAAAAAGGGTCTTCTACAGGAAGCCCGAAATTAACTAAAACAGGGTCTTCTACAGGAAGCCCTGAAAAAGTGAAACCCAAGGAGAAGAAAGCTGACATTCTTGCAAGGGAGGCAACAGCTGTGCTGGCTGCCCTCAGCACACCTCCTAAGCCAAAGGAGAAGAGAAAGAGGGAGACCCCTCTATATTTTAAAGCTAGAAGGAGTGTGAGAATAAAGACGGGCAAGCCACAGCCTCCGTCCAGCAGCCCAATCATTATTGAAGATGCCCCTACTTCACCCAAGGAAAGGTCCCCCTCAAGGATATCAGTCACCTATGAGATGGGGAGCCCGAAGAAAACTACGTGGCAAGAAAAGTTAGACCAATTGACTACAAAAGCTCGGCTACAGGATGCTGAAGATGCTCTACAGGAAACCTTAGCCAGACTTAAAGAAACTGAGAGAATGGAGGGAGAAGCGCCCTCATCTCCACCAACGGAGGAAGTGGTAGAGCCACCAAAAGAAGTGGAGACAGAGCATATACCAGAGCCCAGCCCTCAGCCAAGTCTGAGTTCATATTACAACTTTTTAGAGGCTGGCAAAATTATACCTCAGAAATTTACTGTGCCACTGTTTTTTGCATTGGAGGAAGAAAGAGTCTGTACACACACGTGGATGAAAATAGCCAAGTCAAAGGGTGTGTCGGACATAGGTCCCTTGCAGGAGAAGCTCAAGGAAGCCAGAAGTGAATTGTCCATGGCTAAACACGTGGCAAATTGCCAACGAGTGTTCCTACAGGAAGAAAACCAAAAGCTGAGATTGCAGCTACAGGAGCTGAGGGCAGGGACAGGCACATCCTCCAAGGACACCACAGCAGAACAGCAAGGCAAAGAGGAACTGAACACCGGTCTTGGGGAGCCCACTACACATCTACAGGAAGCAGAACAACAAGCACAAATTGAGGTGCAAGCTCTCAGAGAACAGCTGCAGCAGAAAGAGGCACAATTGGCCTGCATGGCCAGCTGGGCCATGGATGCTATCCAATGCAGACAGCCAGCCAAATCCTATGGCTTGTACTTGAAAGACCAATGGCTGCAATTTCAAATCAATACCTTGGCGCAAAGAGGTATCTCTCAGCTCCAAGACCCGCAGCAATTCACTGAAGTATGCAGCACTAGTTCATCAGAGGATAGGGCCAAATTAGCGGAGTTCTACCTCCATAATCTGGCCCTGCCTAATGTAGTTTCATGGGATCCCAATACGGCCTTGGGAGATATGTAATTAATCGCCTTTGCCTCATGGCTGAACCATGAGGACAAAAGAGCTGCAGAAGCCAAAGCAATCATGAACCGAGAGCTGAACGAGCCATTGCTCATCAGACCAGAACCAGGGGATCCAGTTTCACTAATCTCGGCACACCAGCATTTTTCCACTGACCCTCAAGCTTCATTAAGGTATATGGATCAACAGGCCCAAGCCATAGCTCATTTTGAGGACATGGAGAGACTGTTAGGAGACAACTTTGTCCAAGCATGCACCCGCAGATGGAATACATTGGCCCACTGTCTGAAAATCCGAGAGTACCATACCCCAACTCGGATGAGGGAAGCTCTGGTACGAGTGGCCCTCTATAAGAAATCCATGCAAAACCTCCAGGCCAGCTGGATTGGCCTTAAGCTAAGCCCACCACTGCTGCTAGGATTGATGGAAGGCAGCACAGAGAAAGATGGTAATGAATAGTGGCAAGAGGTAAACAGAAGGGCTGGGTTTCATATCAGCAAGGAGGACACTACTACAGAGGCTTGGGATGTAAGGGTAGCAGTAGAGGCAATGAAGGATGAAGAGCTGGACTAGTTGCTCAAGGATGAGCAAATATTTTAGTTGGGGGGTGATGATGAGCCCCAAATTTTGGTAACATTTTGGGCTCATTTGGCCTACTCACCTTGCTCAACCCTTCATTCTTTATCACTTATGCATCATTTCTTAGTATATTCATGTTATTTGTAGGAAGGAGGGTAGTCATTATGCCTATGTGGCTAATACACGTTTATTTCAGGTTTTTTGACATTAAAGGGAGCAAAAACCAGGTAGATGGAGGCAAGGAGACAGCCAAGGTGGCATTGTGGGTTTATAGGAAGGTTGTCCACAGCCTTGAATGACCTTCCTCGTGATCTCCACCCCAACTCCGAGCTCCAACAGCTATCACCACCGAGCTAGAAGGAAGCCAACGGATTCTACAGGAACAGCAGTTTACTCTTAGTTGGACAGCCAAGCCCCACTAATGTAGGAGGCCAGCTTGGCCCTCATAATGTATAAATATTGAGGTTGTAGCCTTCGATGGAGACTTTTGAACCTTTATTGCAGATTTTGAATCACGAGCTATAGCTCTGTTTTGCTCTTTGTAAGCCATTTTTGGCATGATGTTAGACTTATGATTATGATCTTTTAATAAAAGGCAGGCAGATTTGAGTTCAATCCTGAGTTCTTAGAGGAGCTATAGCTCTCAGGTTTGGGCCCAACCTGAGAGCAATAGGCCTCCTTTCTTTGTATTGTTACTTGTCTTTCCTTTCAGCATTTCGTTTCTTTGCTTTGACATGCATTTGGAAAACACAGTCTGCTGATTTGAATTTCTTGAAGTGATTAAGTAGGTTAGTCTTAGGGATAAAATGCTTTCAGCAGTTTAGATTCAAATAGGAGGATTAGAATTCATCAGGGTTACAAGAAAAGGTTGATCGTACACTCACTTCCACCTCTTTTTAGAGATTGGGAGTGTAGACCGTGCCAACCACCAAAAAAAATGCAGTTTTACATGTTCATGCATGCTTTAAAGTCATATTTCCATTGGTAGGAGTGTCCATGCATTTAGATCTTGAGCAATAACTCCTTGCTTCAGCACCATGCGCGATTTCTATCTTAACTTCCATCGTTGTTCTTTGGTTTTTAATACAACAGTTAGAATAGGTTGATGAATTCTCGGTTTTGTGCAAGACAGAGGTGATTTGTTCCATTTACACTGCGCAGCACCACTCTATCACGTCCTTATCCTTCTCAGCCGTACCTAAGCCATCTCCTTATCTTCGAGCTAGATCCTTTGCCCACCATCTCTTCTGTTATCCACATTGTTTTATCTTTTCGGCCTCCCATTGCCTCTACCCTTCTATCGACCAACCAGCTTTGCACACCCCTTATCCATATCATCTCTCTATCCATAGGCCATCACAAGCTCCTCTCTCATCCTACCTATCCACCCATACAACTCATTCACTCCTCCATCACCCAAAACTCCGATTGCAGAACATCCTGTAGAAGTTAGCAGACTTCCTGTAGAAATCGTGAGCTTCCTATAGGATCCCCTGCAGACATCCTGTAGAAGCTTGCAAACATGGATGCCAGGCACCTGAACGTTGTGACTTCTGTGGAATGATGTTAGGGATCCCCTGGAACCTCTCAGAGTCCTCCTGACCTTTCCCAAGCCTTCCTCCCCTTGAACTAGCCCTGCACAGTCAAGACCCAGTAAGAAGCACAGTCATAATAACTCCAACCACTTGAGCAAAAATACAAAAACATGTTCTCTTCAGATGAAATTAGTTTAAACTCATGCATCTCATCTCACTAGAAGTAATGGCATCATTTTTAGAAGTCGTATTCTCCCCATTGCATCATAAGGATTAAGCTAGTCAGATTAGGGTTTACTAGGGTTTCCATGCTTTGTTGGCTTTCAGTTCATTCTTGCAAAGTAGGTTAATTTCCTTTGAGATAGCTTTCGTTCATCACTTAAAAAGCTTCTTCTGAGAACATATAGAAGTTGGCTTGAGCCCTAGCGGACTTGTGCCAGCTGACCAAGTGACAACTGCGACAAGAGCTTGTACTTGTGCATACAGCACCGTCGCTTCCAAGTTTGTTACGAACTACCGGGTTGATAAAATTAGAGGAGGAAGCTCCAGGAGTTGTAGCATTATTGCTACAATACTGGAGCCCACCAATTGTGCTCATGATGGTCAGGTATCCTTGATACCTGTTAGGTTTCTTACTTTCATGGAAGGTTCCTCGGGGTGAAGCATGTCATTTAGCATCATTAAGTATCCCCTAAGCCATGAAGGCCTCTTCCTAGAAGAATAAGGCTCAGGTGGATAAATAGGATCCATGGGTTCCTCCACATCAGGTAGTGTTACGTCATCTACCCATAGATACAGCTTCCACAATCATACAGTTATTCCTCTCCGCCACACCATTCTACTCAGGAGTATGTGGTGTAGTAGTTTCCCTCTTAATGCCAACCTCAAATATGCTTGAGTGAACCAACTATAATATATCAGAGGTCTTGCTTTGGCTTGAGGGGAATGGTCCCCTTTTGAGCTTTCCTTCGGCACATCCTCGAAATACACCTTCTTTCTCTACTTGGAATTCAGGCATCCCTGTCACCATTTGTATTACACTGAGTATAGCTTTATAATGAAGGGGATCAAACCTTCAATGCCAAAGTTCAGACTGAAGAGATGTGTTATAAGACATGACACCTAATGGACTTCCATCGACCTGATATAATGAATCAACATGAAACCCAAGAGTAAAGGCATCTTTAACATTATTTTTCGATACATGTACCTTGCCATCGCTGAAGGTTACCTTGTAGCCTTTGTCTTCCATTACCGAGATGGACACCAGGTTCTTTCGGAGGTTAGGTGCATTTAATACATCCTGGAATCTCTAGCCTTCTTGAATGGTTTTCCTCTTCCTTGATTCCCACCTCTCCTCTTACCTTTGCTATTGAATTTCTCATTCCTTCAATTACCATGAGAGGGATTTTGATCATTGTCATGGTGAGATTCCACTTTATTAGTACATTCCCTTGCATAATGACCTACTTTAATACAAATGAAACATCATCCTTTTCTTCCACCCTTAGGTCCAGCCTTTCTTTTCGATTTAGACCCATAATTATTTATTTTCTTAGCATGAGAAGAAAAAGCAGTAGGAGGACCTTTAGGCAAGGGATTTGTTGCTCTTCTACCCTTGTTTCTTCTTGAATGCATCTAGCCATTAATTCCTTGAAACCAAGAATTACATTATTGTTCAGAAGAGTGGTCCTAAACACCTACCATTCGGATGGTAATCCTCCAAGAGTTGTGAGTGCCATTTCTCTATGAGTAATAGTCTCCCCAGTAGATAGGAGATAATTCTTGATCTCGGTGATTCTTAAGAAGTAATCTTGCATACTCTCATCTTTACCCTTCTTTATTTCCCTCAACTTATTTCTAAGAAACAAAACCTGATTTGCATTGTCAACTTTAAATAAACTCACCAGTCTATCATAGATTTACTTGGAGGTGTTTAGTTCAGAGATGTAGGCCACCAAGTGCTTGTCGATAGAGTCCTAGATGATCTTCTTCTCTTTAATTTCTCCGTTCTTCCATTTGTTCCTAGCAGCAAGAGGTGCATTTGATGGAGGCTCAACAATATTGCCTCTCACGTGATCCAAACTCCTTGATCCTCAAGGGTTAGATTGATAGAAATCTTCCATCTGTGATAGTCAGCTTTCTCACGGAACTTGTCTTCGACAGGAAAGAGTGTTGATGATCCCATCGTTCTTTCAGGA
This sequence comes from Pinus tabuliformis, assembly GCA_031772625.1. Lineage (NCBI taxonomy): Eukaryota > Viridiplantae > Streptophyta > Pinopsida > Pinales > Pinaceae > Pinus > Pinus tabuliformis. Next base: position 134,922,616 of record CM062820.1, read on the forward strand.
TAGCCTTGCCAATCTTCCCTTCGGTTATTGCTCTTGCTCTTTCTCGGGCTTTGTCTTCACCTCAGCTTTGATTCCATGTTAAGTTATGGTATGTTCTATGCTTATAACAATTTACCTCTTTTTCTTATTATATTCCATAGATTAGCAATCACATGTAGATAACGTAAAGTGCAGATACGACATTAAACGATCGACAGAAAACAAGCCAAGACAAGAGACACAAGATGTGGCGGCCAGCCAGGGACAAACCCCACAATGTGTGGGGAAACCCTTTGATCAAATATTCTTTTATTTTCAGTAATTCAGCAAAGAGAAATAGTACAATAAATCTGATTTATATCAGCAGTAGCAAACCCTAGATGAGCACCATCAGCATTAGCGACTTCATCATCAAACTAGGGTAGACGATATCTCACAAACCGACCATCGGATTGGCTTGATTCCACCACCAAAAATTTTGGCTTCCAGAGGAGGTTTAGATGAACCTACAACATAATTCAGAAGAGGAGATCTTCTAGTCCACGTAGGTCAAAATTTACTTCTGCAGTTGCAACTTCAGTTTCGGTAGCTTCTGGCTTCAAACTAGGGCAGTCGATATCTTGCAAACCGTCCGTTGGATTGACTTGATTCCACCAAAAAAAGTTGTAGCTCTCAGAGGAGGTTCAGATGAACCTCTAGCGTAGTTTATATGAGGAGATCTTCTAGTCCACATAGGTCAAAGTTTACTTTTGCAGTTGCAGCTTCAGTTTTGGCAGTTTTTGGCTTCAAACTAGGGCAGTTGATATCTTGCAAATAGTCTATCAGATTGACTTGATTCCACCACCAAAATTTGTGGCTTTTAGAGGAGGTTTAGATTACCCTATAACACATTTCAGATGAGGAGATCTTCTAGTCCACATAGGTCAATCTTTACTTATGTACTTGTAGCTTCAGTTTCAGTAGCTTCCGGCTTCACATGTGTGAGGGAGAGACCCTTTTCTGCGCAGTAGAGAAGAGACTCTTTTTAGTGTAGTAGAAAGAGAGAGAGATGTGATGAGATGAGTGAGTCTAAATGAGGAAAATTCCTCCTATATTTATACACAATGTTGATGTTTGAATAGATGTGATTGTTGGGCTTCTGAGCCTACATGAGTTGTAGGTCGGCTTGATAATAATTCCACAATCAAAATAAATTCATATCTCCATGAATACTTATCAGGATCAGATGATCTTTATATCAATCCTACACCTCGCAATGAGAGGAATCTAATAAAAATATTATCCACCATAAATAAGATGACCCACATGAAGTTTCACCCTAGTTTCCAACTTTAACAAGTATTATGTAACAAATTATGATATTGATCATAGTTAAACTTTTGCATTTATAATTTCTCTCAAATTATTTGAAAACAATGTTACATGTAGCCATGGTTGGAGATATGCTTGGAGAACTCCTTGTAATCGATATACATTGGAATACTTGCATCTGATGGAAAGGCCATGAGAGCCGTGGATTCAAAAACGATCTACTTGTGAACAAGGACATGATCTAGTGATAGACCGAGGACGGTGTAAAATTTAAGGGCCGGAGTATGTAACACCTCTCCCTTGTGTGTAAGCCTATTCTACCCTAAGCTAAGGAAATATAAGTGTGATATGTCATATTAAGAAAGAAATATAAATTAATAAATAAATCACTTGGAAAGCGAGACACCTAGAGAAGAGATTATTTCCAAAACCCATTGAGGAATGATACAGGGATAAATATTTCATAGAAAGCTTCTAGATGTGATTCTAGATAAGCATGGATGGATTTGAGATAAATATCCATTGGATGGATTGGAGATATATATCCATCAAGAAAAACATAAAAGCTTTGTGGGAGATAAAGGAAAGCTTTTATGAGGAAAATCCAAGTGGGAGATAAAGGCAAGCTTTTCCTAAAAAGACCTAGGCAAATGGAAAAATCCATAAAAGTGGCACGCTGCTAATGGAAACTATATCATGAAAGAGGGTATTAAATACACATTGCATAGATCAATTGGAGGGAGTTGATCCATGGAAATGACCTTGGCTTGGGGGGAATCATATGTGATTCATGCTTGGGTTGTGGTTCTTAGCTCTCTAAGTGATGTTTTAGTTGGTTTCATATGAGAGGAATGTACTGTATGTTGGTTTCTTATCTGTATATTTATTTTCTATCATTGAAATGGTTAAATCATTTAGCTCAAAAGTAGGGAAGTTGCCTTATCGATATCTATGAAAATGATTGTATTATAATGTATGAAACTCTTATTCCACCATAGTTAGTGGTGGAACCATAATAGGTAGTTAGCTTACTCCTGATAGACAATGCTCATGGTCATTGTGCAATAGTAAAATTGTTGGTATTGAGTGAGTTTATAAATTAGGGATATGATAGAATGGTTGTTGAATATAAACTTGATCCTTATCATATGTGATGAAGGAAAAGAGTATGCCTCCAACTTATGTGATATTATTACACATAAGGATTTGGTGCATTCGAACAATTATGGAGTAATGTTGTTAGCTGTATAATGGTGTAGTATTATCTATGCCATGCATGATTTATACCATTAGCCTTTTATACCTATAAAACTATCATCATGGTTCATAGATATGTTAGATGTAATAGACTCAAAGAAATATCCTATTAATGCCAGTGAGGGGGTTGTCAAAGAGTGTAAAGGTTGTATCCTACGATTACTCATTTTCCTCCAAACTGTAAATGGTTGATTTGAATTATAAACTCTAAAAACTAGATATAAATTCACACATCCTAGTACCACTTGGGGGACAATGTAGTTGTTCTTGCATGTGCATAAAATTCAATATAGTAATAGTTTTGATTATGTCTAAAGTATGACTCGTGCTCATTGTAGTGGCCAATCTAGGGTGCTAGATTAGACTAGATTTATTATCAACCAGGGTCAGTAAACTTCGAGGCATGTGTCTACAGTCTATAGACATAAAGAATTCCTAAATAAGTGTTTATTGTGATAGGTTGCAGTACTTCTTTACAGAAGGTTAAGATATGTTTCCCCTCACCTTAAGACTCAGATCACCTAACTTATCTAACTGTCCTAAGGATACAGCATATTACTAGACTGAGATTTTAATCCCCTTACAAGGATTCTATGCACAAAAGCTCTGTCTAGTTAACACTTGAGCATTCATGAAAAATCAAAAGCAATCAAAAGCACACTAAAATTTAAATGCAGGAAAACAGAGTCTATGGAGATGCTTCAAAATATAATGATGGATCAAATCTCTTATAATATATGGTTCAATGATCTTAACGATGAAATCTTCAAGCTATCACCATAAATACCATTTGTGAGAATTCCTAATCAAATCGACAAAATCATAAGCATGGAAATAACATTAAACACTATGCGTTCTATTCAAATTCAAAAACTGCTAAGGAAATGAAATTAACAGTATACCAATCCATGCAGGGCCCATCCACGTTTCAATGGTACACTGAAGTAAACTCAAGCAACGAGAATATTAACGCATAAACATTGCTGCAGTAAAACCGTGACTATATTCAAGTACTGTAGATTGCAATCACATACAAAAGTTTTGTTCTCAAACGATGCAGAGAGATAATAATCGTAACTGTAACTGTTAACAAAATAATACGTTGTCTTTATCTGCCTGTCCCTATCTGAATCGAATGTAAATTCATTAAGCAGTTGTTTCCGCTTTTACAAAGGAATGATTTTTGGTCATTTCTAATCTAAACCGATTTCTAGAAAGAAAACAAAACGAAACCGGTTTGGGAAACCATGGCTTTTATTGCCTTTGTAACCAAAACGATGTGGTTTGACCAACGTGGACCGCATAACAAGGAGCTTTTGATTTGTTGTAGAATCAATTTTTCACCATGCTTGTACATTCCAGTTTTCGTTCTTATCCATTGCTTTGGCTTGCCTGTCATGCCACGTGTCAGATGATAAACCATTTACAGGATGTTATGACTTCCTATAATCTTTTTATTGAAAATTCCTAATTTCTAACATAAAAAATCATAAATTAACATTAATGGAAACTAACAACTATAATGCTATTAATTAATCAATTTCAAGGAATATAAGAGGTCCATCGAGGAAAAAAGTAGACAAATGATGGTGTTTTTAGAAGAAAAAGATGGTAATGGAATGGTACCAACATCTCCCCCAAGCTTAGTGAATTATCATGTCCTCATGCTAATCATGATGTGCTGGCTCTAAATTATGTCCCTGCCTGTACCTCTGCTGCTTTCAACAATGCATCTATGTTCTTCTTAGGTTGGGCATCTTTCTGAATGTGGAACTCATGTTTCAAACTCTTGTATTTCTCCTTGAGGGCTTTCTTTTGGGTATACCATTTGGTTGCCCACTTGCAAATGTCAGTTTGTTCAGCCTCGAGTTCTTTGATTTACTCCTTCAACTTCTCATTTTTCTGTTGAGTCTCCTTACTCTGTGCTCTCAGCATTTCATTCTCTTTCTTGATGACTTTCTCCAGCATGTTGGCCTCCATAAGTTCTTCTTTTAACTTTTCAATTTGCTTTTCCAGCCTCCTTTGTTTCTTAATTGCAGGTGGTGACTCTCTTCCTTGCCTATTGTTGCTCTCAATCTCCATTTCGGCTTCTCGTCCAGGCTGTGAGTGAGCACTGCTCTCGATGTCCATCGGTGCATGTGCATTTGATTTTGGTTGGTCTTCTTGTGGCTGGGTCTTTTGTGCTCTCCTGGATCTTCTTGTATATGTAGTGAAAATTTTATCTTGCTCTATTTTTTGGGCATCCTCTTGTCTCATTTTTCTCGTCCTCACACTACTAATGGGTGGAGGAATATTGCTTGATTTGCGCACAGGAATCTCTTCATCAATGTCATGCATAAATCCTAAGTGCTCTTGTTGTTCTTGCTCATCCTCTTCATCTTTTATTTGATTGGCAGCCAGAAATTCCTTCCACGTTTTTCCCCTTCTCAGTAATTCAAATTCAATGAGAATTTTAATTAACCCAAAATGACATAAGCTTTTATCTTCATTACCCTTTTTCTTTTCGATACTTTTTGACATCTTGGTCAAGCTCTACAAGAGGAAATATGGTAAACTAATGGTGCACTACCCTTTTAAATGTAACATGAGTTTGATGTGGTATAAAAAGACTATGATGTAACGACCCTCACACTTAACAAATTTTTGGATGATATACACCATTTCATCCCATGGATGCATCAATCAGCTCCTAGGGATACCATTATTCCAGTTAACAGATGAAACCCTCGACCTGGATATGAATTGGGTCCATGATTTTTCTTTGAATTATTTTGTTTTGAAGTATTTTTCTCCTTCCGGGCTGATCCCCAAGGATTGTGCTATGGTGTCTTCTGAGACCGTAAATGAGAAATTGCCTGTCAATGCTTTCTCTCCATTAAATGTAAAACCAAACTGTTTAGTTACTTCGTCATTGCTCCCACTAAACTTCTCCAAGAAGGGTAGCCATTGTTTTTCTTTTAAAATTGCAATGCATTCATCGTGGTACTGAGAACTATCGAATGTGTTTGGCTCTACTCTATTAGTCATTTTGACACAGAAACTCCTTCTCTAACCCTCTTTGTTTATGCTTACTAATTTAGCAAGAGTATTTTGGTTTGTTACCTCTGCTTTTAGCTCCACACAACTGACCTGATGGCACCCTCTATTCTTCGAGATCAGCTCCTTCAATGGATTAAGCAGTGACTGGGTGATTGTCCTTGAATTATGGCGGAGGTGGAAACTTGTGAGCCCGATTACTGTGCTTTCCTTTCGTAGCACTTGCTGTTCTCGGCCTTAGTTTTTGAAATCACAACACTTGAATTGCTTAGTATGGAACACCCTTTTTACAACTGAAAATGAAATGGAATTTTAACAACCAACTTGACCCAATTCACTATAATGATAACATAGTGTATTCATATTTCTATGACAGAGGAGTAACTGTACTGGGTTGTATGAATATCATCATGAGAACGCCGTAAGCATGTATGGAGTACTGGAGTATAATAACGGATAGTTTTTTGCATGAGTCGACTTGGTCGAACAATCATGTTATAACTCAGCCAATTCAAAAACAATGAATGAAATCATGTAACATTTGGCTTTCCAATAGTTCACCACCTGTCCCTTACTCATTGGTGCTTGGCCGAATAAGGAGATGTTGAACCGATAGTAAAGTTTTATGGCCAATAAGGGGTTAATAACAAGGCTAGGAGGGTGGTATAATAAAGGATTTAAAAATCATAGGAGGAGTATGGGGATAGGCTAGAGTGTTGGGAAATGATAGGAATTAGGAATATGACGAGAGTGATGGATATGTGGGTGTTTTTGAAATTGATCATAAGCAGTCATAGTCATCACATTTAAAACTAAAGTAATCTAAGAATTTAAATGTTAAAAATAAAAATTACAATAATACATTACACTTTTATTGGTTGATCAAGAGTTGAGTTGGCATGCATAAGTAGGACTGGTCTTTCTTGTTCAGATATGGCTAATCTTTGTTGTCCATAACAGGTCCCTCTGAGATGAATTTGGATGCAACAGGTCCCTCTGAGATCTGGAGAGTATGTGTGCAACTTCTTTGAAATCTGGAAAAGAACTATATGTGTGCAGGTTCCTTGATCTTTGGTGTTTGATGGATCCTTAGTGACAAGAAACCTTTGAATCTCTGTTGAAACTTTGTTGAAGCTTTGCTGAAGTAACTTGAGATAGTAGTCTCTAGCAGGTCCCTTTTATGTTTGTTGAATAGGTCCCTATAATTTTGGTGTTGGTAACATGGTCTTCTGAATAGAACAGGTCCCACTGCATAGTGCTTTAAACAGGTCCCTCTGATTAGAACAAAGAAAAAACAACTTATTTATTGAAATCTGAAGTGTTGAAACAAACTCTTTAAGAATTTACAATGAGGAGATGAGATAAGAACAAAAATGATGATGCTTCTCCCCCACTAAAGCTTTGACTTGTCCTCAAGTCATTATTCAATCGATGAATCAAACAGGAAACAAAAAGAAAAGGAATTCTTAACAGCCAAAGAATTGGTTTTCAAGTAAGAATTCTGGGTTAGAGTGTGCCAGAGTCTGGTTTTCACATATAAACCATTTTTTTTTATATCTATATTTTTTTTAATTTTTTTTTTTTTTTTTTTTTTTAATTTCATTTGAATTTCTAAATTGAAATGAAATGATCTAAGGCAGAGATACTACAGCTAAAGGCTACAATATCTCAACCTCCCTTTGCTGAGATACAATTTGAAGAAAATTTTGCTTGCTGATGGGCCTATTGTAAAGTTTCAAGTGATGGCCATTGACAGTAAAGGGGTGGCCTTCTCCACCAATGGTAATGAGCCTGACTGATCCATTGTCATAAACTTGAACGATTTCGTATGGGCCCATCCAATGTGTGGTAAATTTGGCTTTATGATCTCCGAATTTAGAATCAAAGAGTAAAGCCCAGTCTCCTTCTTTGAACTGTTTCTTCTTGATATGTGCATCATGCCACTGCTTCCTTTGTTTTTGTATGAGGAGTGTTGTCTCCTCTGCTTGCTGCCTCATTTCATCTAGCTAGTTCAACTGCTAAATTCTTTCTTGTTGTGCTTCATTAAGATCAGTTCCCAAATCTGCAGCCATCTTAAAACTATGTATTTGAAACTCAATAGGAAGCATTACCTCCTTGCCATACACCAATTGATACGGTGTAAATCCTGTAGTATTCTTCCATGTGATTCTATAAGCCCAGAGTGCCTCTTTGAGCTTCTCCTCCCAATTCTTTCTATTCATTGCCACTGTCTTCGTGATAATTCCTTCCAAAGTTTTATTTGTGGATTCCACCTAGCCATTGGCCTGTGGATGGTAAGGTGTACTTATTCTGTTCTTGATTTGATATTTTTCTGTGATGTCGTTAACTAATTTTGAAGTAAATTGAGTACCTTGATCAGTTACTATCTCCCTTGGTACTCCATACCTTACAAAAATATCTTCAAAAACGAAGTTTACCACTGTTTGTTCAGTTGCCCGGACTAGTGCTTTGGCTTCAGCCCATTTTTTTACGTAATTAGTACATACTAAGATGTACTTCTTACCATTGGAAGTTGGATTAATGGGTCCTATGAAATCTAGAGCCCATTTTTCAAATGGCTCTATGTGTACTTGAGGCTGAAGTGGCATCTCATCTGTAGCTATTGGCCTACCCATTCATTGACAGCTATCACAACTCTTCACGTACTTCTTCCAATCCTTAAAAATAGATGGCCAGTAGTATCCAAGACTAAGAATCTTGAATGTTGTTTTTTTAGCTGCAAAATTCCCACCACAAGGTTCATCATGGCAAGATTTTAAAATATCAATTATTTCATCATTTCTTACACATCATCTAGTAAACATATCATAACCAGTGTAAAATAAATCACCATTAGTCCATGAGTATCGAGCACTTTGTTTGACTAGCCTCTTCTTTTCCTTTCGAGTAAAGTATGGAGGTGTTCTTCCTATGGACAAATAATTGGCCAAGTCAGCATACCAAGGATTCACTATTGAAATTGAAAATAAATTTTCATCTGGAAAAGAATCTTCAACCGGAACAACCTCACCTTGATTTTGCAGTCTAGAAAGAAAATCTGCCACCTGATTCTCCTTACCTGGTCTATCTAAGATTGTGATGTTAAATTCCTATAACAATAACAACCATTTGGTAACTCTGCCACTAGTTACTGGTTTATTCATTAAATGCTTAATGGCAGAATGGTTAGTATGTACAAAAACCTCATAACCAGTTATATAATGTCGAAATTTATTCACAGCATGTATGATGGCAAACATTTCTTTTTCTGTGACTGTGTAGTTTAATTCTGTAGGTGTTAGATTTTTGCTAATGAAATAGATGGCATAATGACAAGACTCCTCTTTTTGGCCTAATGAGGCACATACTGTAGTATCAGATGCATCTGTAAAGATGTGAAATGGTAGGTTCCAGTTAGGTCCTTTTAAGACTGGTGTGGTTGATAACTTTTCTTTGAGTGTTTCAAATGCTTGCTCACAATTCTCATTCTAGTTGAAAGGTGTATCTTTTGCTAGAAGTTTAAACAGAGATGAAGCTATTTTACTAAAATGCTCAATAAACCTTCTGTAATAGCTTGCATACCCAAGGAAACTTCTTACCTCTGTTTGAGTCTTCAGAATTGGAAAATTGACAATGATCTAGATTTTCGATCGATCAACTTTAATGCCTTGAAAATAAATATAGTGGCCTAATACTATCCCCTCATTTAACATCATAAAACACTTTTCATTTCTCAGGGACAGATTAGCTTCAATACATCTCTTCAAAACTTTTTCAAGATTCGTTAACGCATGCTCAAATGAATCACCATACACTGAAAAATCATCCATGTAAACTTCAACACAATCATGAACTAAATCAGCAAAAATAGCTAATACAACTCTCTGAAATGTAGCTGGTGTATTACAAAGTCCAAATTGCAAAACATTATAAGCATAAGTGCCCCAAGGACAAGTAAAAGTGATTTTGTCCTGGTCCTCTAAGGCTATCCTAATCTGGTTGTAGCCACTGAAACCATCAAGAAAAGAGAATGATGATTTCTGAGCTAATGTGTCTAGCACTTGGTCAATAAATGGTAGTGGGAAATAATCTTTGAGGGTTGCTTTGTTTAATTGTCTGTAATCAACACAAATCCGCCACTTACCATTTTTCTTGGGCAGTACTACCAATGCGGATACCCACTGACTGTTAGAGATAGGATAGATAAAATTGACTTTCAACAGTTTTTGTAATTCCTCTCTAACAATATCCTGAAGCATGGGGTTCATTCATCTCTACGGTTTCCTCACTGGTTTGATATTACTATCGGTATAAATATGGTGAGTGCATGTTTCAGGGTGAATCCCATGCATATCAGTGTAGTCCCAAGCAAATGCTTTCTGGTATTTTCCCAATAATTGAATCAATTTTTCCTCCTGAGATAGTCTAGGTGAGTGCCAATATTCAATTTTTTTCCTCGACTAATCTCTATGGTCTTGCTCAGTGTGTTTGTGATAGATTGAATGGGAAAAATATCTTGAAATGTTGTTTGCAAAGATTGAAAGGTGCATGTTTCCTGAAAATTTTGTGCCAAAAGTTCATCTGTAGCATGATATTGGTCATTTCTCAAATCTTCGGAAACATAAGGTTGAGAAAGGAACAATTCTACCAAATCATCATTATTATGTTCTTGAAAATCATAGATTTGGTTGATGCTAAAAATAGATTGAACTTCTTCTTTGTCATTGTATTTATCGTCAAGCCATAAATTGTGTGCTACTGCTGCTGATTGTGCTGATGGGTAAAGAGTGAGTTGTTTTAGTTCAGATCCTCATGAAATAATCATATTACCTGATCGACATCCTATGAATGCATCAACAGTTGCTAACCATGGTCTACCAAGGATGATAGGGTGTCCTCCTAAATTGGATTTTGGATGGAGAACTAAAAAGCCCACTGGATACTCCGAAGAGTCCAGTGAAACAATTATGTCCTCCAAAATCCCTTCAGGAATCACTTTATATCTATCAGCGAGTTCTAGAACAATTGTTATGTGTTGCAAATTTGTAAGCTGGAGTGTTTCATGGTTTCAAGAGTCATCACATTTATTGCGGCCCCAAGATCAATTAAGGTGTTTGGAATATGTATGTTGTTAATGATTGTAGTGACTCTGGGAATACCAGGATCAACATACTTTTCCATTGAGATGGTGTTTGTCATAAGGCCAGCTAGATGTCCAATAACATGAATCGTTTGTGGATCAACTCTTCTCGTAGTAGGCTTTTTAAGGCACAGTTCTTTGATGGCTTTAGTATATATGGGAATGTCTTTTATGGCTTGTAGTAGTGGAATTTTTATATAGACATTCTTTAGCTCATCTAAAACATCAAACTGTGGTATAGACATGGGAAGTTTTGTTAGGACCAATCGGTCTGGAAAAGGTGGCGGATGCAACGGTTGCATTTGTTTATTTTTGATATCATCATTTTCTTTCTTTTGAATTGAAGTTTCATTTTCATTTTCTTCATTTTCTTCTTGTTTATGAGCTGTTGGAGATTCTTTGTGAAGTACCTTACCAGACCTCAAATTGATATTTTGCAAGGGTAATGTGGGATATGACGTTCCCTCATCTACATTGTAGGCTGATCTCTCTGCTCTGTTATTTGGATTTGGTACAGGTTGAGCAGGGATTTGAGTAGGTCTGGGAGGTTGTGAGTTAGATGGAAGTTATAATTGTGGTGGATTTATTGGTGGAGGAGCAGGTGTGGAGCACCTGGAAGGTATGCTTTTTGATAAGTAATCTAGTGGTTTTTCAAATACTATTTCTAAACTTTTCTGCATATTGAGCCTAAAAACATAAGGGTTTTGGTAAATTATGTGAAAATGGACAAACGAAGTTCAATCACTAATAATCGATGTTTTCTATGCAGAAGGACGCGGAAATAGGGGATTATCGAGTAAAAACAAGAAGCGCAAGGAAAGTAACTGCTGCCCCGTCGACAGGGAACCGGATGTGGACAAGATCAAGTAAAATTGGAGCCAAATAATCCAGGAAAAGAGCGCAGGATACCGTGACGGAGAACGCAAGAGACCTGAACGATTAGCGAATCCCTCAGGATCTTCGATCCTGAGGGATCGCTGCTTTAAAGCTTATCTTTTGTATCTAGACATCTCCGTCATTTATGTTATATAAAGGTACCACGCCATTGAGCGTGGGGGAATGGCTGTTATCATAATTAAAAACTCAGAACGATTTTGGTCACTGAGCTTTTGTAAGATCTGATTTTGTACACTTTTGTTATGCAATCAATATAAAGGATTTGGTGTTCACTTCGTTTCTGTATCTGAAGTAACTCTAAGCAGTGTACCATCGTAGCCAAGGGCCCAGCTCCGATGGTCACTTGTTGTTGTATCATACGGTGATTTGTGTGGTTTGCTTATTTCTTTCATTACAGTAATCTGATACATTTCTTATATGATAGACTATGCTTCTTAATTAATATCTGAATCTGAATAAGTTCTGTAATTCATGTCTCTGTATTACACAAACTGAATCTATTTGAATTGCATCCATTTCTACAGCAAGTTATTGGTATGAATGTTATCATTATTGGATTCATATGAAATAAGTACTTGTGAGACTTGAAGATAATATCACTTTGTTCAGAAACATAGTCGCATCATACATTGCTCTCGGATCGCTACAGTCGTATAGACCGTGTACATACTTTGGGGTTTGCTGTTCCATTTGGGTTGCTGTTCCATTTGGAGTTGCTGTTCCATTTGGGTTGCTGTTCCATTTGGGTTTGCTGTTCCATTTTATATGATTGACGTTTCCTGTTTATGATAGTTTGTTGTTCCATTTCTTTACTACTGTTCCATTTCTTTACTGCTGTTCCATTTCATTACTGCTGTTCCATTTTAAGAATTGTTGTTCCAGTTTACTTTTGCCAATCTACCTTTATTGCTTTCGCGTGATAGCAGGCCTAAGGCTGTCGTGAGCCCAGCAAGACGCTGCCTAGCTCCCTGACCTATAAGCCCATGCTTTGGTTTTCTTTCTTTATCAGTTTCTAAAGGGAAGGGTTATTGGTTCCGTACCCTTGACTGATCATTTGCCTTGTGTGATTTCATTTCCTGAATTGGTTTAGTTACAGCTTAGTGTTTGTTTCCTTTCAAGTCATTAGAACGCTATACTACTGAGCACTACTTGGACAGAACAGCCTCGGATTGAGTTACTCCTTGAAAGAACAAAACGATCCCGGATTGACTTAATAATGTGGAATAATTGGTGGTGTGAGAGACCCTAGTTATAGCTCTACATTTTGGTGCCGTTTCCGGGGAAGGGGTAATAGCCATTTGTCCTTTATAGAGTAATGCGCAAATCTGCTAGGGGGGAGTTGGATTTTAAAAACGGAAGGTAAGAACCTGCGAACGGAGCATGTAAAAGCCCTGCTCCACCGTCCGCTCTCTTAGTAGAATTGCTGGTTAAATAGGATTTAGCAGTTTAATTGGAGTGCATGACTAAGCAGAAAAAGTTAGAAAAAGATCAAAAGCCTCCATCCAAAGCTAAGGGGCCGGTGACCCTTGGACGAAAAACCTTCATAGACGAAATCTATAAGAAAGTCGACTCTCAGCCATCAGTAGGGTATAAGAAAGTCAATTCTAAACAGCCTACTAGTTCCCTTCAGGCCTCGGGATCACCATCCGAAGCCTTTGCTGAGGTGCACAGTCGAACAGAGGAGCAGGATTTTCAAGAAATTGAAAATTTGACTCTTTGACCATTGCACGAAGGGACCCAAAGTAACCTTTGTGAAGGAGAAGGAGAAACAGGGGAAGTTGAGGAACCTAGATCTCCTATTGAATTGAACCAGCCTTTGAATAGCCCGGACAAGGGAAGCGCTGTAAAAATCCTTGTTGAAGGAATTCATTCACCGCAGACAGTTGGAGCCATTATCATCCCTGATCAAAGGAGTGGTGTCAAGACAATCCCTGTTAAGACTACCCCTCCTCAACCAAGGAACACTCTGTTGGAAATTCCTGAAGATTACTGGCATATATTCGATCCCATGGCGCAGAACTAGCCAAACACCCAGACCTCCACATTGCAATATCCGATAGTAGATTCTGCAGCAAATGCGCCCATGAAAGCCATCCCTCTCCAGCATATTCCCACATTTCATGGCCTCACATCAGAAGATCCGGACGCCTTCTTGTTTGAATTTGATTTATTATGTAGAGGATACGATTACACCACTGACCCCCAGAAACTGAAATTGTTCCCCTCTACATTAAAAGGGGCTGCGTTGAGATGGTTTATGGGCTTAGGTGGTGGGGTTATTAACAATTGGGATCAAATGAAAGAAGCCTTTTTAAAGAAATACCAAGATTACGGTAGATCGAGGGAATTAAAAGATGAAATCTTTCAAATGTCAGCCAGACCAAACGAAACCTTAGAAGAATATGTGGAACGTTTCCAATATAACTTGCAGAGATCCCCTTATGCATCACTACCTCTACCAGATAACGTGTTGAAAACTGCATTAATTAGAGGTATGAGAGAGCAATGGATCGAAACGTTAAACATCATGGGGAAAGGAGACATTTATCAGGAAAATTTTGCTGATATTATTGATCTGTGTATCAGGAGCTCAAGAGGCATCACGAGGATAAAACCAGCGGAATATGATCGCTTCCCCAGAGATAACAGAACATTAACAGAGGGAGTAACACGGGTAGAACTTGGAAATTTGCTAGAAAATTTTAAAACTGATATCCTGGGAACACTAACTACACAACTTGACATTGTGCAGGCTAAACAAAAGCAAGCCGAGGCAGAGCAGAATCTAGCCATCTTTTGCCCACGATGCAGGAAGAAACACAGCCACAAAGAATGCCCGCTGGATACAGTCCAAATATGTGCTATCTGTACCAAGGACCACCTGACCGAAAGTTGCCCTTCACTGCCTGGTTTGAAGGCAGTATACAAAGAAGCAGAAGAGGAGTCAGAACCAGCATATTTTGTTAACCAGCGTCGCCAATGGCAGCCTAGGCAACCAGGTATGTTTTCAGACCCCTCCTCTTCTTTTCAACCCCCGCAGTTCAGTACTCAGCAACAGAACATGTGGCAAAATCAGTCCCAACCCCCGTTTTCAAATTGGTCACCTCAAATGTTTCCTACTCCAAATCCTTGGATGTCCCAATTTGGTTGGCCAAACTGCCCTTATCCTCCACCATATTGGCAGAATAGTTCCTATCCTCCACAGTGGACCCCTTCCACTTCGCAAAGCTCATCCTGGCAGACAAGCTGGCCAAGACTGACATATCAGCCAGCAGGATCAATACCACTCCCTCAACCAACTCTGCCAGCTTTACCACAAAATCCCCAGTCTAATCTGAGACCGCAACTCCCAGCCCAACCCAATCCCAACCCTAATAATAGGCCAGTCCAATCTATTCAAATCATAGACACATCAGAGATTGAGTCTGACCTAAGGGAGTGCAACGATCTTCAGTTAAGATCGGGACGAATAATAGAAACAGAGGGAGACAAAATGGTTCATATTGAAAATCAGTTACCTGTAGAACAACCCCCACAACGGGAGGATGAAAACAAAGAGAAAAACAATAAGCAAGCAAGCACATCCTCTCCTCCTTTCCCAGAACGATTAGTCATATCTCGACCTATACAACCTCCAGACTTTGACATTCTGGGAGAATTACAAAATCTGTATATAAAGATTCCATTCCTCCAAGCTATACAAGATATTCCTATATATGCGAAAACCATAAAGGAATTATGCATCAAAAAATCAAGGAGGAATACAAATACTAACCCTAGAGTCCAAGTAGTTGGTACTTTATCCGACCTATTATCAGGAAAGGAGACACCTATCAAATATGAAGATCCCGGGAACCCAATTGTGACCGTTCAAATCTATGGCCAAACCCTGACTAACGCTCTAGTCGACCTGGGAGCTGCAATCAACATTTTGACAACCTCCACCTGCCAAAAGCTTGGCATTACGTCAGTAGAACCTACTTCTACTCTGTTAGAATTGGCAGATCGATCTGTAGTTCGACCAGAAGGTACTCTGAATGATGTCATGGTTTCCGTAGATTCATGGGAGTATCCCACAGATTTCCTGGTAATTAATCCTAAAACCCGACTAGATGGACATCCGTTAATCCTAGGCAGACCCTGGCTTGCTACTGCCGATGCCTACATAGGCTGCCGGCAGGGAAACATGACTATAGCTAAAGGACCCGATGTCAAAAATTTAATTCTGTACCCTCCAGCTCAGCCAAGCCTGCCAATGATTAAAACTAACCCTTATCCTGTATCATATCTCGCTAACAATATTAGATCTCCATTAACTATACAGAAGGCGTTAGATTTCAAAGATCAAACAGAAGACGACGCCACTAACAATTTTATTAGTCAAACTGAAGCTAGAAAACATATGCAGTGCCTTATGATAGAGGCAGCATTTGACAATGAGCTAGAAGAAGATCCCTTAAAAGATCCGCATGATCAGACAATACTAGTAACTGCTGTTGCTAATACTAAAGTAGTGGAAATTGAACCTGGTAAAACTCTGAATATTAACGCCAATCTTACACCAGATCAAGAGATAAAACTTGTTAATCTGTTACAAAAATACAAAGATGCATTTGCGTGGGATTACCCCGACATGAAGGGGATTGATCCTCAATTATGCACCCATCACATCTATATAGAGAAAGACGCAAGACCTGTCCGTCAGCCACAAAGGAGACTCAACCCGCACCTAAAAGAGATAGTGAAAGATGAACTTCAGAAGCTCTTAGATGTTAACTTTATTTACCCTATCTCTGACAGTAAATGGGTCTCTCCCCTTGTGGTGGTACCAAAGAAAAATGGAAAATGGAGGATCTGCGTCGATTACAGGGAGTTAAACAAAGCTACACAAAAGGATCACTTTCCCCTCCCATTTATAGATCAAGTATTGGACACGTTAGCAGGGAAGAAATTTTTCTCCTTTTTGGATGGCTTCAGTGGATATAACCAAATCCAAATTGCCCCTGAAGACCAGGATAAAACTACCTTTACGTGCCCTTGGGGAACGTTTGCCTATCGTGTATGACCCTTCGGCCTATGTAACGCCCCTGCTACATTTCAAAGGGCTATTCTCAGTATTTTTGCAGATCTAATAAACGATGGACTTGAGGTGTATATGGACGACTTCACACCGTATGGGGATGAATTTGATCCAGCTCTGGATACCCTGGAAAAAGTTTTACAACGCTGCATTGCTACCAGACTCTGTCTGAGCCACGAGAAGTGCTACATGATGATGACGGAAGGAATCATCCTAGGGCACTACATTTCAGCAGCTGGTATCCAGGTAGACCCTGCTAAAATTCAGATTCTTTTGCTCATCCCTACCCCCACTACTCAAACAGAGGTACGTAGTTTCCTTGGATTTTCTGGATATTACAGACGCTTTATAGAAGATTATTCACGAATTGCAGCACCTCTATATGCTCTGACAGGTAATGTGGATTTTTTGTGGACAGATAAATGCGACCAAGCTTTTAAAGAATTGAAAAAGTTGTTGTCAATAGCTCCAGTCCTTCGAGGACCAAACTGGAATCTGCCATTCCAGATCTCATCGGATGCCTCGGATACAGCAATCGGTGCAGTCCTAGGACAAGAAGAGGATAAGAAACCATAAGCTATTTACTATATTAGAAAAAATTTATCCTCCGCCAAACTCAATTATACTGTTACTGAAAAGGAATTTCTGGTTGTAATTCATGCTGTTAATAAATTTAGGCATTATATTACAGGTTACCCTGTTGTGTTATATACAGATCATTCTGCTATTAAATATCTAGCAAACAAACCTGTCATGAATGCTAGAGTAACTCGATGGTTGATCCTGTTGCAGGAGTTTGACATCACAATTAAGGATCGACCCGGCAAGGAGAACCCTGTAGCCGACTTCCTCTCAAGAATACCCAAATCAAGCGAAGCAGCAGCCGTGGAAGATCAATTCCCTGACGAACATCTGTTTGCCATTACCGTTCGCACACCCTGGTATGCTGACGTCGCCAATTACCTTGCAGTGGGTAAGTTGCCAAAACACCTAACCCCTCAGGAACGAAAACAAATTGTTCAAAAAAGCACACGATTTTCGTGGATTGGAGACCATTTATTCCATACAGGGGCAGACATGCAAATCAGAAGGTCTATTCGAGAGGATGAGATCCTAGACATCTTAAAGGCTTGTCACAGTGGACCATGCGGGGGGCACTTTGCCGACAAGAGAACAGCACATAAGACACTACAGGCAGGGTACTATTGGCCTACAATCTTTAAGGACGCAAAAAAGTTTGTGCAGGCCTGTGATAGCTGCCAGCGAGCAGGAAAGCCTGGTCAAGCTGATGAAATGCCTCTGAGACCACAAGTGGTTATTGAGCCATTTGAACGATGGGCTCTCGATTTCGTCGGGCCCATTAATCCACCATCAAACCAAAGGACATACATCCTGGTAGCAACAGACTATGTTACTAAATGGGTTGAGGCTGAATCATTAGCTAGGGCTACAGAAGATTCGGTAATACAATTTTTGTTCCATTTGTTTGTACGTTATGGACTTCCAAGAGAAGTGATTACAGATGGTGGACCACAATTTGTTGGAAACAAGCTAGCCGCAACACTTAACAATTATCATATCCAACATAAGATTACTACCCCCTACCATCCACAGGCAAATGGACAAGTAGAAAACAGTAACAAGATAATTGAGTCAATCTTAACGAAGACCATCGCATCACACAGGCGTGATTGGGCTGCTCGGCTACCTGAAGCACTGTGGGCTTATAGAACCACATGGAGAAGTACGACAGGCTATTCACCTTATCAATTGGTGTTTGGGAAACAACCAATCTTTCCTATCGAATTCGAGATCCAAACACTACGAACTGCACAAGAGGTTGGCCTAGATCTGAATGAGGCACAGATCAATCGACTACGAAGAATCAACGAATTGGATGAGATTAGGCTCTCTGCATTACAAAACACAGCATTAATCCAACAGCAGCGAGCTAAGTGGCACGATGCACTTATAAAGAATAAAGTCTTCCATGAAGGAGACTGGGCTCTGTTATACGATTCTCGATTCCAGGACTTCCCGGGGAAACTCCAGACTCGCTGGTTAGGACCATATGAGATCCAGAAGGTGCACGACAATGGGACCCTCACTCTGATCACGATTGACGGTTCTGGACATACGTTCAAAGTAAATGGCCACCGAGTTCGTCTCTATCGAAGACCCCTTACTCGGGAATCCTTTTGTCAACAGCTTCAGCAAGATACTGATTTGGAGATCCTAGGAGAGGAAGTGAAATCTTCCTCACCCATAACTTAAGCAATTTGTTTCTCATAATTTGTACATAACATCCTATATATATGTTCTTTTCATCTTTGTTTTGTAGTATTTTGGTTACCTTATTTTGCACAGCACTCGTTTGATTTTGCTGTTCCTTTTCAAAAGGAACAGCACTCGTTTGATTTTGCTGTCCCTTGTTAAAAGGAACAACACTCGTGTGATTCTGTTGTTCCTTTTCAAAAGGAACATCACTTTTGGTGTTTTGTTGTTCCTTTGCAAAAAGGAACAGCACTTGTTGTTTTGCTGTTCCTTTTCGAAAAGGAACAGCACTTTTTATTTTGCTGTTCCTTTGCGAAAAGGAACAACACTTTTGTGTTTTGGAATTTTTGCTGTTCCTTTGCGAAAAGGAACAGCACGTTTGTGTTTTGGAATTTTTGCTGTTCCCTTGCGAAAAGGAACAGCACTTTGACGTTTTGGAATTTTTGTTGTTCCTTTGGAAAAAGGAACAGCACTTTTTGTTCTGCTGTCCCTTTGCGAAAAGGAACAACACTTTTTGGCTTTGCTGTTCCTTTGCGAAAAGGAACAGCCCGTGTGGATTTTTGCTGTTCCTTTGCGAAAAGGAACAGCACGTGTGGATTTTTGTTGTTCCTTTGCAAAAAGGAACAGCCCGTGTGGATTTTTGCTGTTCCTTTGCGAAAAGGAACAACACGTGTGGATTTTTGTTGTTCCTTTGCGAAAAGGAACAACACTCTTTGTGCTTTGCTGTTCCTTTGCGAAAAGGAACAACACTCGCATAGTTCTTTTTTTTTCAAGATGCAGAATTTGGCTTTTCTTTTCCGCAAGATGAGTCATTCGCATGCTTCGCTCAGAGAAGACACCATCAGAACCTTTCTGCTTCTATTTGGACGTTTTGCGATTATGCTCTCCTAAATCCTTTAGATATAGCAATGACATTATGCAATGAACATAAAAGCATGTTATACCGAAACCTGCATATCATAAATCGCTATTGTTTTAAACAGTCAGCAGATATAAGAAGACAAGAGGAAGGACATTAACTTTCGTCTTTACTGTCATTACCTTGTTCCCGAACCGTGATTTGGTAATTTTTATCATGTCGATTTCCCTAAAAACTTTCTTGATCATTACTGAGGAATATGAGCAAACAATTTATATCTGTCTGTTGGGATTGTAAGACTTCTTCCACCATTCCCCGCTCTTAAGGAGTGCGGAACCACCCTTATGTGTAATCGAACAAAGAAAAAAGAAGTGTGCTGCAAAATAAGAATAAAAAAAAAAAGAAAAAATATATAAAAACAAGATATGAAATTGTCAAATGCAGGATAGGGGGTCTCATTCAGAGCCAGCCTACCATGATCATAAGGATGGAAGCGAAGTGGCATTCCCATTACGGCCACCACACCAGGGATATGGTCCAAAGGTAAAATAACAAGCAAACCTTAGAACAGGAGGTCTCATCACGAGCTGGCCTGACCACGTTTCGTGCCTACCTTGTGAATGGCATTATGGCTATCTGGTCACCAAGCCAGCATAATGGCCTGCATTTTGACAAAGCACTCTTCAGTAGATACACAAAGGATAATGGTTCCAGAGGGTGAGATAAACAACTTTGCCAAGGTTATGAACACCTGTTGGCAGCAGAGCTCTGTTAATGGCATTGGAGTCGTAATATTTACACCAACAGGTATGATATTAAGTCTGTTTGTCTTTTATTTCATTCGCATGTATCATATGTCACACCCTGATATAATTATCGCATGAGCATTATCACCAATCATGGCAACGGAATTGACAATGACTACTGGAGACTTGGTACAGTTGACAGACGTCCAACCCTCGGTTCCTCATTATATCACACTGGCTTAACTTAAAAGCGATCCATTTTTCTGCCTCGGTTTCGGTACTTCATTGTCCTTTTACAACATGGCATAATTTCCACCTGCTGTACTTTATGATTTGACTCCCGACTGGCTGCTGCTCCTCTCTTTGACGGCTGGGGGCAGCCTATCAGATCGCGGGGGGGGGAGGTGACCTCATTACTCCAATAGGTTACGTGGCTGCACATCATTCGGGCAAAATAATAACACGATTTAACGGTATGATGATTTCATTCTACGGACTGCCACCCACGGTCTTTCTCTTTGCTGCATGCTCTGCGAAAATCCTTCCTAAAAATAGCATCGAGTACCCTCTCTGTTCGGTAAATACCGTGGACAGTTGCTG
Organism: Pinus tabuliformis; assembly: GCA_031772625.1. NCBI lineage: Eukaryota > Viridiplantae > Streptophyta > Pinopsida > Pinales > Pinaceae > Pinus > Pinus tabuliformis. The sequence continues at coordinate 134,943,795 of CM062820.1, forward strand.
TGTCATTCCCGAGTTCATTCCTGAGAGTAAGCTATGGGCGGGAAAACAATCCGAAGTGAACCGCACAAGCTGATCGCGTCTGATGCTGCCCGCGAAATTTTGGAAAATGCAGGATGGTTGAATTACTTCAACCGCTTGCAAGAATCGAATGAGGCTGTAGCGTTGGAATTCCTGAAAAATCTGCAGAAAAACCACTCTATAGTCGGAGGGAAGCAGATAGAAGTCACGGAGGATATCATTGCAGAAACCTCAGGATTACCAGCTGTTGGACCCAGATGGGAGCTGAAGAAGGAAAGACTGCAGAAAGCAATGGAAATTTTCCAAAGCGAAGGCCAAAGTCTGACAGTCAAAGGAAAAGGAGTTCTACCGATGACACTGGGGGAACCCTGGACCGAGCTGGCGAAAATAGTGCAGAGCTATATCACCTGCGAGGGGAGAAAAGATGTGGTAAGGGCTCGTCACATAAAACTTCTAGCTGTTTTGAAGGGAAAATGCTCTGTAAATCTCCCTGCCTTTTTAAATTCATTATTACATGATGCGGCCCGAAGTTTGAAGAAAGCTCAGCACACAGAGACGGTTGTTAGCCACCACGGACTAATTCGGCTAATAATAAGCCACAGTCTTGCCCAACAGCAAGACACTTGGGAGGAATTGGTCGAAACAGTTAAAGTGGGACTGGCTTTACCTCGAACCTCCAGCACACTGGAACGTTCAGAAGAACACAAGGAGCCAGCAGCAGAAAAGCATGCTGTTTCAAAACGAAAGCAGTCCTCTAGCACACCGGAACAATCAGAGAAACGTAAGAAGTCGGCGGCAGAAAAGCATGCTGTGTCGAAACGAAAGCGATCCTCCGATACGCCGGAACGACCAGAGGAACCTAGAGAACCTGTTGGCACTCCCAACCTGCCTGAAAGACCCAGGAAGTCAGCTCGATTGGTTCGAATAAGGGGAAGGTTGGAAAAGATTCAGAAAACTACGACCCAACCAATCGAAATCGAGGGCGAACCTTCGGAAGAGGAAGGTGAATTACCCGAAGGAAATGCTGAGCAATTAGAGGCTGGAACTAACCAGCCAGAAGAAGGGATTGAGGAAGAAAATGCACAATCCATGGGTAGCCCGTTGCAAGACCATCTAGGAGAAGAGGAATTGGCAGCAGTTCTGGCCAATATGGGAGAATACGGCCAAGCCTCCAGTCCAGGAGGCATCCTTGATGGTTCCGCAGAAGAAGAGTTACCTGAAGAAGGGCATGCAGAAGAAGCAGGGGAAGAAAACCTGCCTGGTAAAGAAGCAGAAGACATCAATTCGGGACAATCTGTCCCCAGGGCACCGGAAGATGTTCCGGGAGAGGAAGAAGAAGTAAAATTAAAGGCCAAACCCTCTGCCGAGGCTAGGAAAATTGCAAAATTGAAGAAGAAGCACCAGAGGATGATGGGCACGATAGCCAGACTTCGGCAACAAATCAGAATGTTGAAAGCCAGTCTGAGAATACAAAAAACTGTAAGGGAAAAGAAAAGGACCACGGCAGCGAGGACCCCGAGGGTTAGGGTTCGTTTTGAAGGACGAAACCCCATCAGGAGACCTACTGTTGAGGAACAGTCCGCTGTTCCAAATGTCAATGAGGAACAGGGTGCTGTTCCAATGGAAACTGTTGTTCCATTTGGCCCGGAGGAACGAATGGACATTCCAATGGAACAACAAGAGGCTCCGGTGGTAGGAAGACCACACCAACCCTTTGTTCGCATCAAAAAGGAGACGGATAGCAAAGAGGTTCAAACGGAAACACCCCCCTCGGGTGTAATTCGGGTCCTAAATTCCAAGCAACGCAATAGGAAGGTCCAGGTTAAACTTCCAGCTTCTATGGCTCTGTGGAAGAAAGACCCGAAGACCAAGACCTTGCATAAAATGATGAAGGAAGCCCAGCAGGAGGCCGAGCAGTTGCGAGAACAGACGGTCCCCAAAGAAAGATATGAGGAGCTCCAACAGCAACTTCGAAACATCAGTCAGTCTGAGAGCCAGGCCTTTGAAGGATGGCAGAAGGAGCAGGAAAAGGTTGCTAAGGTAACTCGTCGACTAGATAGTGTTGTTAAGCAGATGGACACCTTGTGTTCCTTGTATACTGATGTTTTGACTTGTAGAGCCCCTGCTAAAAATTATGCTTTGTTTTTGCTTGAACGTTATTTGAGATTAAAAATAAAAGTTGTTAGGGCAGGAGCACCCATCCATATCAACACTGTTAATGATTTTATAGATTGCTGCAAGCACTATGGAGTTAAAGTTCAAAGATTGTTATGTGAATTCTACTTGCACAATCTTGTCTTAGACCAGGAAACTGATTTGAATCCTGGCCCTTTTGTTGGCGATATACAATTTCAAGCCTTTATCTCATTTGGGGTGAATCAGTTGAAATGGTTTAAAGCTTACAACATCTTCCAGAGGCAAGAAAATAGCTTAGACCTTTGGGTACGAGCTGAACCTAGGGACCCAGCAGCATTATGGAGAGAGCATAGGAGTATGATGAGGATCCCAGGTGTCATGAAGATATTAGGTCCCATGCATGAAGACTTGATCCGAAATGGTCTGGAGTATTTCCTGACTATTAAAGACCAGGGCTTCCATGCTGCAAAGTTTCGATACCGAACCTCTAACCCAAACATCCAGCTCAGAGAACCCTTTAACTTTGAGAATTTTGAATTGGCTGCCAGTCGATTGAGTCTCTATGGGGAACGGATTCTGCGAGCTGGCCCATTTTGGTTGGGGTATCGGTTTCGCAGCCCAATTGTTTGGCATCCTGCACCTGGATATCAGGCTCTATATGAGATGCCTGCAGATCAGTTAGACCAGTTCTTTGACCATCTAGTTGCTAATCATGGTTGTCAGCCTCTTCGAGAGATCCCTTCTCCGGCCTACTCTCTCACAGCCCTGCATGTCAATTACAACGTTTTCATGAGGACATGAAACAGGGTAAGCAGGGGGGTGTGTGGAGCACCTGGAAGGTATGCTTTTTGATAAGTAATCTAGTGGTTTTTCAAATACTATTTCTAAACTTTTCTGCATATTGAGCCTAAAAACATAAGGGTTTTGGTAAATTATGTGAAAATGGACAAACGAAGCTCAATCACTAATAATCAATGTTTTCTATGCAGAAGGACGCGGAAATAGGGGATTATCGAGTAAAAACGAGAAGCGCAAGGAAAGTAACTGCTGCCCCATCGACAGGGAACCGGATGCGGACAAGATCAAGTAAAATTGGAGCCGAATAATCCAGGAAAAGAGCACAGGATACCGTGACGGAGAACGCAAGAGACCTGAACGATTAGTGAATCCCTTAGGATCTTCGATCCTGAGGGATCGCTACTTTAAAGCTTATCTTTTGTATCTAGACATCTCCATCATTTATGTTATATAAAGGTACCACGCCATCGAGCGTGGGGGAATGACTGTTATCATAATTAAAAACTCAGAACGATTTTGGTCACTAAGCTTTGGTAAGATCTGATTTTGTACACTTTTGTTATGCAATCAATATAAAGGATTTGGTGTTCACTTCGTTTCTATATCTGAAGTAACTCTAAGCAGTGTACCATCGTAGCCAAGGGCCCAGCTCCGACGGTCACTTGCTGTTGTATCACACGGTGATTTGTGTGGTTTGCTTATTTCTTTCATTACAGTAATCCGATACATTTCTTATATGATAGACTATGCTTCTTAATTAATATCTGAATCTGAATAAGTTCTGTAATTCATGTCTCTGTATTACACAAACTAAATCTATTCGAATTGCATCCATTTCTACAGCAAGTTATTGGTATGAATGTTATCATTATTGGATTCATATGAAATAAGTACTTGTGAGACTTGAAGATAATATCACTTTGTTCAGAAACATAGTCGCATCATACATTGCTCTCGGATCGCTACAGTAGTATAGACCGTGTACATACTTCGGGGTTTGCTGTTCCATTTGGGTTGTTGTTCCATTTGGGTTTGCTGTTCCATTTGGAGTTGCTGTTCCATTTGGGTTGCTGTTCCATTTGGGTTTGCTGTTCCATTTTATATGATTGACGTTTCCTGTTTATGATAGTTTGCTGTTCCATTTCTTTACTGTTGTTCCATTTCTTTACTGCTGTTCCATTTCTTTACTGCTGTTCCATTTCATTACTGCTGTTCCATTTTAAGAATTGCTGTTCCAGTTTACTTTCGCCAATCTACCTTTATTGCTTTCGCGTGATAGCAGGCCTAAGGCTGTCGTGAGCCCAGCAAGACACTGCCTAGCTCCCTGACCTATAAGCCCATGCTTTGGTTTTCTTTCTTTATCAGTTTCTAAAGGGAAGGGTTATTGGTTCCGTACCCTTGACTGATCATTTTCCTTGTGTGATTTCATTTCCTGAACTGGTTTAGTTACAACTTAGTGTTTGTTTCCTTTCAAGTCATTAGAACGCTATACTACCGAGCACTACTTGGACAGAACAGCCTCGGATTGAGTTACTCCTTGAAAGAACAAAACGATCCCGGATTGACTTAATAATGTGGAATAATTGGTGGTGTGAGAGACCCTAGTTATAGCTCTACAGCAGGCAATGCTTATTGAATGGGTTGAGGTTAATGTGGGTAAACAACTTGTTGGTGAGGATATTGCTGATATGGTTAAGGATATGGTGAATAAGGCTGATGATATTGTTTATATGGCTGCGAATATGGTTGGTATGGTTGAGGATATGAGTAATATTGTTGAGAGTATTTCTGAGATGGTCTCCATTGTTGTTGTGGGTAATTTTGGTGCTGCCATGGCATGGGTACATTCCATGAATTCTGAGCACACATCTGATCATGTACAGGAAATTACAAATTCTAGTTTGCGAACATACCTTGAGGTGCTGGTTTTGGCATCCATGGTCTCTTTGTACCCATGTAATACACATTTTCCATATTTGTGTTTGCTACCACATTACAATTCTGCAAAACCTTGACTTTAGAGCAATGAAATATATCATGATTTTCAATACAAAAGGCACAAACTTGAATGTTTTCTAATGGGCAGTCTTTTAAGGCATGTTTCTTCTGGCATTTTGGGCAAAAGATAGCCATCATTTGATCTTCCTCTTCTTGTCTCTTCTTAGCTTTTAGAGTGCAAATTTGAGTTCCTAAGGTACTTAATAGATCTATTTTGAATTCCTCTAATAGGTTTCCTATTTCAGCCCTTGTGACACTTGCTGAAGAAGATTTTGTGGCTTTGGATGATATGGTTCTCTTTCCAATTTTGGCTTTTCTCCTAGAATACTTTTCACATAACTCAGCAATTTCTTCAAAAGGTAAAGTGGAAATATCACCTTTACCCATCAAATTAAGATCATCTAAGTATTCCTCTCGAATGCCTTTCAAAAATATTGTTCGAATCAGATCAAGAGGCATGGTTCTATGTTTTGACCTTTTGTAAATTGTAAACAAACCGCTCTAAGTACTCCTCTAAATTTTCATCCTCTTGTTGGTTCGTCCTAAAGATATCATCTTTGGAATATCTCGATCTACAATAAGGTTGGTATTTCTTTAAGAATATTCTTCTCATGCCATCCCAATCAGCTATCGCATGTTCACCAAGCCCCATGAACCATCTTAATGCTGATGCTTTTAATGTTGTTGGGAAGAGTCTAAGCCTATGGGCATCATCTGTGTAACCATATGTTCGACATATAATTTCAAACTCAAACAAGAATGAATCTGGATCTTCTGAAGCCATGCCATAAAATTTTGGTAGCACGGATGGGGGTATGTTTTTCATTTTAATTTTGACATCCTCTTCTAGTTCTTGGATAGGAAATTTAAAGGTTGACTCTTCCTCTTGACCTTGATTTGGTGGTCCTTTTTTTTATCCATGTCCTTCTTCAACCATTTTGATAGGTTCCTCTGTTGATTTAATTTCTTGTTCAGTGTCACTTGTTTCAAAGAGAAGTTCAAGGAAAGATTGTTGAGTTACTGTGCTACTTTCTCCTTTTATAGAGGACTCACGGAAATGTTTCTTCTGTGATTTTTATGCTAATAGAATTTGCCTCTCAATGAGTGTGAGTCTTTGCCATGATTTCTGTTTATCCTCTAATTTTTGTATGGTGACTTCCTTAGCTGATGTTGTGTGTTCAACGTTTCCTAAAGGGTCTGCTCCTGATGGTAGGTTAGTTTTTGGATGGGGGGTTTTTATGAATCTACCTTTATTATCTCTAGATCTAGGCATAAGTAGACATGACTTCTAAATCTATGTTTTTTCTTGTTTTTGTTTATTTAATTTTTTTTTTTTTTATATTTATATTTTTTTTCGAAACCCTTTAACTATGCCTCCCCGGCAACGACGCCAAAATGTAGTGGCCAATCTAGGGTTCTAGATTAGACTAGATTTATTATCAACCAGGGTCAGTAAAGTTCATGGCATGTGTCTACAGTCTATAGACATTAAGGATTCCTAACTAAGTGTTTATTGTGATAGGTTGCAGTACTTCTTTACAGAAGGTTAAGATATGTTTCCCCTCACCTTAACACTCAGATCACCTAACTTATCTAACTGTCCTAAGGATACAACGTATTACTAGACTGAGATTTTAATCCCCTTACAAGGATGCTATGCACAAAATCTCTGTCTAGTTAACACTTGAGCATTCATGAAAAATCAAAAGCAATCAAAAGCACACTAAAATTTAAATGCAGGAAAACAGTCTATGGAGATGCTTCAAAATATAACAATGGATCAAGTCTCTTACAAGATATGGTTCAATGATCTTAACGATGAAATCTTCAACCTATCACCATAAATACCATTTGTGAGAATTCCTAATCAAATCGAAAAAATCATAAGCATGGAAATAACATTAAACACTATGTGTTCTATTCAAATTCAAAAACTGCTAAGGAAATGAAATTAACAGTATACCAATCCACGCCGAGCCCATCCATGTTTCAATGGTACACTAAAGTAAACTCAAGCAACGAGAGTATTAGTGCATAAACACTACTAGAGTAAAACTGTGACTATATTCAAGTATTGTAGATTGTAATCACATAAAAAAGTTATGTTCTCAAACGATGCACAGAGATAATAATCGTAACTGTAACTGTTAACAAAATAATACGCAGTATTTATCTTCCTGTCCCTATCTGGATCGAATGTGCATTCATTAAGTAGTTGTTTCTGCTTTTACAAAGGAATGATTTTTGGTCATTTCTAATCTCAACTGATTTCCAAAAAGAAAACAAAACAAAACCGGTTTGGGAAACCATGGCTTTTACTGCCTTTGTAACCAAAACGCTGAGGTTTGACCAGCATGGACTGCATAACCAGGAGCTTTTGATTTGTTGTAGAATCGATTTTTCACCATGCTTGTACATTCCAGTTTTCGTTCCTATCCATTGCTTTGGCTTGCCTGTCATGCCACGTGTCAGATGATAAACCATTTACAGGATGTTATGACTTCCTGTAATCTTTTTATTGAAAATTCCTAATTTCTAACATAAAAACTCATAAATTAACTTTAATGCAAACTAACAACTATAATGCTATTAATTAATCAATTTCAAGGAATATAAGGGGTCTATGGAGGAAAAAGGTAGACAAATGATGGTGTTTTTAGAGGAAAAAGATCGTAATGGAATGGTACCAACACCCATGCTAGTGGAAGTAAATGTAAGATAATGTTCTATTAATGTTGCATGGAGTGTGGCCTGAAGACATTAAGGAAGTTTTAAGGGTTGCATGTCAAGAGAGCATGTGATATTATTCTGAGGGTATATGATTCTATACCTTGATACTTCACAGTAGTTAATATCCTTAGTTCATTGTACTTGTGATAACTGTGAAATCTTAAACTATAACTAAGACAAAAACTTGTAAAATTAGTGGGGCCTAGAGGCTAGTTTCCCGGGTAGGCTCAAGAGGTATGTTACAAAAGCATTACATCTCATTATAAATTTCACCACAAGTGAAGAAAGTCCTATATGTTGTAGTATTAATATTAAATGTAGCCAAGGCCGAAAGGGTTTGGTTCTAGTGGTGGAAAGTGAGGAACATTTCACTGTTTGACAAGGTTCAATTCAAATGAGCATTTAACTTGGATAAATGGAGTTACCTAGAGGGTGTCGCTAAATGCATGGTTCCATAAAGAAACATCATATTAATACTTTTGTGCCTCATGCACATATAAGTGAATGAAAACTCATCGGGATGTCCCACTTTATATTATTATCCCCCAAGCGACATCAACTTTAGGAATGGTCATGTTGCCAATTATTTCATAAATTATCAAATATGGTGTTTAAATCTAGTTGATTTACTAATGTTCATGGAGGGGAGAATATAGGCACTAAGAAGTATAGTGGTAGTATCTAAACTCGACCTCACACCATGCGAATACAAAACTAGCTTGACCAAATCAAGGCCTCTTGAGGTACCCTTGTGACCTCTTATATCTTCAAACATGTTACAAATACAAATGAAAATTTTGATATTATTTCTAGAAATGGATCCTTATCTCTAACTACAAGGACATACATAATTATTTTATATGCATAATTGCATAATGCGGTATGCCTAAAAAGTCAAAACTCTTAAGTTTGTACTTTTCTCAACTAATTCTTGGAATAATATTAAAAGGAACCTAAAATGTTTCCTTATATTGTGACCTCTTTTATGAATATTAATCAATCATCTTCCATTTTTCTATATATTCTAATAAAAATCTCAATTGTCCACCTAACTAGAGTTGAAATTTTACATTTTCCAAATAGTGCTATGATTGTTGTTAGTTCCTCTTAGGATGCTTCTTCGAACAAACTATAATTATATTTATCTAAGGGATATTATAAATAAGTAAGTGATTTGATTTATTATTTTAGTGATATTTAAACTTTCTTAAAATTTGATTCCAAGATAGAATTTCCTATTATAGCTATCCCTAATAATTTCTAAGCACTTGCCCACCTCCATTTTCATTTCCTAGATCATATTGACAGTATGGCTATGATATTATTATCAATGAATGAAATTCATATTTTTGTTCTTGTAACTAGACATACCATGATACTCTTCACGGTAAGAAACCAAGGCAATATTATGGGTGGGGGGTTGGGGGAGGGGGGTGGTGGTGGGGGTGTTTGAATAAGTATTGTGATAATTTTAAAACTTTATGTGACTAGTAAAGAATACAAGACAGCAATAAACGCTTCAACAACCATTAATATAATAATTACAATAACAAACATAAGAAACCCATATTTGACACATATATTCCTTAAAATTTTCCTCTATTAACTCACAAAAGAAAGCCTCAACTTGCTATTACAAAGTTCTTTACCTCAGAGTAGAAGGAAGCTACTAGTCCCTAGTTTATTAGCTACTATTGAAAGGTGATACAACCCCTAACTTATCAGTTTCTAATGAAAGGATTTCCTACCCATGATTATTTAATGACCACTACCCGAAGGACCTAAAACCATTGATTTGCAATATGCCACTTGCTTGATATGGTATATTCATCTTTCATTCAATTTTAAAATTGAAATCATGAAGGCCACTTATTTTTATAGAAATAATTAATATTTCCTTAATGACACACCCTAATCACCACAAAATCACCTTTAGCATTCTTTGATTTCTTATCAATTCACCATCACACATCAACAAAACCAACAACATCATAAACTTCCTTGCTAATTCAATTCTACTTATACAGAATTAGAGTTGATAATTTTACATTTAAAACTTTAGTTAAGTTCAACTCTTTATTTGAAGTTAAGAGAGGCTTTGATCTCATTATATTCACGCTTTTCAGTTTTTGTTAATTCTTCTTAACGTGTTTAATTATTCCTCAAACAATACTTTATTATCGTTGTGATAAAATCAAAGTTAAATTTCAAGTTTTCTCAAACTTTATAATCCAAATGTACCTTCAAATATGTTGATGCTTGAAAAATAACTGCCAACTCGTTCATGCATGCTATCACAAGCTTAGCGTACTACAAATTTAATGGAAATAACCAAATATGGATCAAACTTCCAAGCTATCCACTTGTTCATGGCTTAACACTTTCAGCATTTTCTATAAGCCCAAAGAATTAACTCTTTTTGAAGGAATAAAGGTTGTACATTAGTTGTGGGCTCAAAGTCTTTATGACGTAAATCTAGCACCTGCGACCCTTTATCATACACCAAAATCACTTTAAATCATGACTATGAGCTGATTTAACCTTTGTTAACAAAACAATGTGAAACTTTCACAAAGCTTGAACCTTTGTGCTAACACATAAAACTATCACAAAACACCATCGACTAGTCCCTTTGTGCTAAAGCCAAGTCTTGGATCCAACCTTTAGCTCGTAGATTTTATTTCCCCATTCATTACCATTGGAGGAACCTCGAGAACTCCCACGATCAATCCACTGGGTTTACATTTCATGTGGGACTAAGCACCAACCGATCAAAAAATTGTTGTGGTTGAATTGTTTGTGCCAACTCATGTGCCAGTGTGTCTTGATGCTTTTTTATCCAAAAAATAAAACACACATCATATTCAAGAATAATCATAGTATCTAGACTTATGAGATCTGGGGTGACGTGTCATTGTGGGACCACACGCCACACACACTAACGAATTAGGAAACCGCTGGGATGATGTGTCTGCCACCTTAATGAAATATTGTTCTCATCGACCACATGTCACTAGCCAACAAGTGTCATGTATCATCCATTTTTATCCCACTTAGGCACTTGAAAAACACCAAATTGGATGTCACGTGTCACAATGTCCTACCCATATCACTCTACGTCACTTCTTTAAGCCAATAAATTCTTTTCGTATGTCATCTATGTTATCAACCTCCATTTCATTGGTATGATAGACACAACAAATCTTAGGTCCTAGTTTTCCAAATTTTTCATTGAACTATTGGATGAAAATTTTCACTCCATGTAGTGGGAATGTTTTAGTCTCCCCGGAAATGTTTCCTTGGAAGAGATAACATTATGATATAATAAATCCTGTGAGGGATAGAGTACGAAGGTGAGTTACTAAGTGGGGTCACACGTGCTCACAACTCTTGTGAATCGAAATTCGTGCATTTAGCCACGTCATCTCACTATGTCACCCCGTTATTATTTTCATGACATGTCACCCCAGTCCACATATCACTAGGTGTTATCACCAAAGAATTGATCATCTACTCTACTTTACTAGATAGATCGAAGTATACCATGTAAAGTCAATTTTACCCTAGTAAAATTGCTTTCACTGTGAGAAATTACGTAATAAACCACTTTTATTAAGTAATTTATGGTTAAACCCATGAAGAATAATTAAATAAATCACTATTTATTTTATTTTCTTCTAGGGTTAATTAATTAAACCATTTTTTATTATTATTCCTTGTTAAATTTGACCCAATCATGAAAAATAAACACATAAGTCATTATTTATCTTATTTTTCTCTAAGAATAATTAATTAATCATTAACTAATTACTACTCTTTGTTAAATTTGAATAAATCCCTTAGGAATAAATAAGTAAATCATTATTTATTTATTATTCTTTAACTAATTCCTTGAGATAATAAATAAATCATTTATTTACTATTTCTAAATAAAAGTTTAAATATTTTTTCCCTCCTAAACAAATATAATAAAATATTCCATGTGGTAATTCCAAGAATGAGATCTATAATATTTTGTTATTGCCCATTATTCAAGGATAACTCAATATTTTGTTATAAGTAGGAGGGTTTTCCATTCATCATTCACTTTTGATTATTTTCATTGTTGCACTCACTGTTGTAACTTTGATTATTTTCATTGTCGCACACCATATTTTTGTTGCATTTTCACATTATAGAGGAGCGAGACTCCACACAAGCTGAAGATGTTTGAGGATGGCCAAGAACCCATCCCATAGAGGGGGACTGGTAACATTTATCTATTCTCGTCACAGGTGTTTATAAAACTATTCTTTACATATATGGTTTCCATTGGACAATTGGAGTTATTACTCTTTCTTTTTGCTCTTTAGCTATGATTGTAGTTGGACTTCGGCAGGTTTTGTTCCTATCAGTTGTTGTAGATCTACAATTTTTAGTAGCTATTTACATTGTTGAGATTGTTTATCATCCACAATCTTAAGTGGGTTCTTTTTGTGCATCACTAAGAAGAAAACATTACAACAAAATTGGCGACTCCACGGGGTTTTATACTTTAGATCCGAAAACCTAGGTGAACTTTGGTTTTCAGCTTAGGGCTTTATCTTTTTTCAATTTTATTAATGTTTCCTAATGTTTTAACCCTAGATCTGATAAATTTTTTTCTTCCATAAGATTTGTACTCGTTTCCATAGGTCACAGGAACCAGCACGGAAAAGGCAACACATTTTCTGAAATTTGCAGACTGGGAGTCTCGGAATAGAAATCATAGTTCTCAGCCCAAAAGGTTTAATCTTGACTCCATAATGTAGCTTTCAACCCAAAAAGTGTGATTTCATCAAAAAACAGGTCAGAAGCTACGATTTATGGGTTATAGTGTTTTTCATAGATCTATTACTAGGTTTTGTTGAGAGTTGTCTGCTAGGTGTCTGACCTCTGTGTGATCCTGCATAGGCCTTGATCAATTCTGTTTTACACGTTGAAGTCGAATTTAGCCTCCCTTAGGGCTTCCAGTACACTTCCACCTTGCTAGAAGGAGTTTAGCTTAGTGAGAAGTATGAGTTTCTGTAGCACTTTCAGCTACATTTTCGAGATCTGTAACCTCTTTTTTAGGTGTGATAGGATAGGTTTCTACCATCCATAGTTTCACATTTAAACTGGTTTGGTAATTCCCTTAGGGTCCCATCGGGTGCCCTAGGTTTTTCACCCATCTCCATATCATTTTACATCGATCTTCCCCTCTGGTTTTTTGCTATTGCTGCACCACTTTCCACCAGCTTAGAGTCACTTGATCCCATTCACATCAACATTCAGATCTCTTGATTGTTTTAGTGTATTTTCCGTCGGTTTAGCAACCAAGAAGTACAGTGTTTGCAAACCCAATTTGGATGGGGTTTAGTCAATTGTTTTTCTGTTTACTTTTCGTTATTTATTTCAATTTATTTGTAGTAAGTTTTTTTCTTTTTTGACAAACACAATCTGGGTTTAATGAGTTAATACACTTGCACAAACAAGCACACCTTAAGCGAAGGGTGCTTAGTTTACACCACCAAGCCAAAACTTAACATAATAAATTTATCTCACTGCATCAGAGATGGAAGATATATTGTTGATCTCCCTTCACCATTTTCATGTTTTTTGTGTTTGTCCATCATTTCCCCATAAAGGCATGGTTGTAGAGACTATTAGGCCTTCACCCCCAGTTTCTTCTTAGGAGTATTAGTCCTCGTTGTAGGGTTCGAGTTCATATCCGTCTGAGTCCCCATCCCAACTCTTTTCCTTCTCCTTCTGATTGTGAACCTCCTTCACCACGTATTGTCACCATGTCTAGACCCATAGCTGGTGCAGGAACCCAACCTGGTGTTGGCTCTGGTTCTATCTCGGTGGTCACATCAAGTGGAACAGTCTCAAGAACCGTTCCTGTAGTCCCCATGCTCCCCTTTATGGATGGGTTAATCTACCATATCTTAACCATTTGATAAATGATCCTGGTTGGCCCTCTATGCCAACTAAGCTTCCCTCAGGCATCCCAATGTTTGAGGGCATTTCTGGAGAGGATCCCACCAACGATGTTCGATACTTCAACATGTGGTGTTCGTGCAACTCCATAACCGATCACTCCATTCGTCTTTGACTATTCCAATGCGTGCTCACTAGAGATGCTGCAAAATGATATGTTGACCAACCCTCCACCTCTCATATAATTCTTATCATATTTCCAGTTACCTCTCTGATACGACATTGGTATGGAGCTATTGACCAAATTTTGTTAGTCCTATGCCACTCGCTTATCAGACCATGTTTAAGAGTGGCATCAAAGAATGAGCACATGCCATGCCCAACCTTTCGAAGACCGTGTCTGTCTGGATTAGTTTCTTAAGAGCCTTCTATCCCCCATCGGGAAAGATGTCGCACCCCATTTTCCTTAGACTAAGGAAGAAGCTCTCGAGACCGCTCTAATATATGATATGATTTACACTCAATTCGTTTTTGTCTATACCATCATTCTAGACCTCCCTTGTCCTAGAAGTGCCAATGCACTGGGGGTATCTCATGCCAATGATGGTATCATTAGATCCCTTTCACACTCTTCTCCATTTTCTCAGCAGAGTTATGGCTACCCAAAGGGGGGCACCAATTCCTCCAAAGTTTATGCCACTCCTACTAGCAACATGTTTCTAGGGCCCCAACCCATCTACCAAATTGTTGCTCCTCCTTATGCACAGTATAGTGCTCTAGCCCCTCAAGCATTACCACTGCAACATCACATGGATCCTCAACCCCAGAAACCACTACCCCATTAAGGTCAAGTGTTTGCAAAAAAAATGTATACCAGTCCCCAAAATTCAAAGAAAAAGAATAAGTGGAAGGGTAACAAGGGTAACCAGGGTAACCAAGGTAACCAGCCTAGTGAACCCCAAGGGAACTAGCTTAACACTAACAACCAGAAACAAGGTAGCCAGCCCAAGAAAAATAAGGTTATTCATATGAACAAGCTTTGTGCATGTTGTGGTGTACACGACCACTAGACACATGAGCATCCCCATTTACCCCTGATGCACCAAATGTGGGAAGCTCAAGCAGCTTCTAGAGATCAACAATCGCCTCAAAATCCCATGCCATCACAATCGACAATGCTCACAAATAATTTCCTTCAGTAAGGATTTGTTGCCACTCAACCCAAGCCAGGTCAAGCGGCCTACATCCCCTAACCTTGTGGTCCTTATGACTACCAGATCCTGATGATGAACTCTGATCAGGTTAACCCCTCCAATATCAACCTACAAACTTGGTTGTGTCAATATGACAAGCCGTCCACTTTGTCAGATGCCGAGTCGAAAACCAAAGTATCCACTGACCCTTTTATGACACCAAATGGTCCTTTATAGATCCCTCAACACAAAATTGAGGACATTCCCAAGATCCCAAAGGGACCATTATGTCGTAATGCGGCTTCCAACAGAGCTGCCCACACATACAGTATAGTAGACGACTTTGTGCAATCATCTGCTACCATGTCAACATTAGAAATCCTCCATTCATGCCATTCCCAAAAGAAACCTCTAATAAGTGCCTTGGGTAAAGTGGATCCTTCTGACGATAGTTTGATTGTCTTCCCAATTAATACATCAAAGCACTCTTGATTGCCTTCATCTATTGCTTTCCAGATACTAGTTAGATTCCGTAATGCCATCATCTCAAGATGCATTATTGACGAAGGCGCATCTACTTGTGTGATGTTCACTCCTATTTAGAAAAAACTCAAGTCACCTGAATTGTCCCCCTCCACCACCACCTTGCATTCTTGGGATGGACACTCCTCCTAGCCCATTGGCATGTACCACAATTTTCTATTGACACTTGCAGACAAGATTGTCCATGTTGATATCGATGTCATTGATGTCCCTTTGGATTACAACATCCTCTTAGGTCATAGTTACACATATGCCATGTCGGCTATCACTTAGGCAGTGTTCCACAAGATGTGCTTCCACCATTAAGGGAAGATCGTTACCATTGATCAGTTGACATACTACAAGTAGACATCCATGACCTCACCCGAGTCCATCATTTCGCCGATGTCTGATAGCCATTCTTCAACACCTTGCACCAGTGTCTTGCTCATAGTCTATAAGTATTCCTCATTATCGGGTGCCTTCCCTAGCCCCCCCCTCCCATTTCTGAACCTACTTCCATGCGTTTTTGCATGTTATAAGTGTCATCGGCTGCCATTAAGCAGTCTGGTACACCTGAGCATCCCACTATTTCTCTTACAGCTGAACCCTCTAGACCTCCATCATTTGTGGGTGCCTCTCCCATGTTCTCTCTAGGAACTGTTCCTCTAGGTCTTAACCATCTAATAGCTATTCCACTAGGATACTACCCTCCCAGCCAGATACCTTTCTTTTTCCCCCCTCTGGGAATTTTTTCTGTACCTGTCATGGCTTCGCTGGTCCTTCCTAATGGTGGGCTCCAGTATTCTAGCAACAATGCTACAACTCCTGTAGCTTCATTCTCTAATTTTATCAACCCGGTAGTTCGTAACAAACTTGGAAGCGACGGTGTTGTATGCACAAGTACTAGCTCTTGTCGCAGCTGTCACTTGGTCAGCTGGCACAAGTCCACTAGGGCTCAAGCCAACTTATATATGTTCTCAGAAGAAGATTTTTAAGTGATGAACGAAAGCTATCTCAAAGGAAATTAACCTACTTTGCAAGAATGAACTGAAAGCCAAAAAAAAATGGAAACCCTAGTAAACCCTAATTTGACCAGCTTAATCCTTACGATGCAATGGTGGGAATGCAACTTCTAAAAATGATGCCATTACTTCTAGTGAGATGAGATGCATGAGTCTAAACTACTTTCATCTGAGGAGAACATGTTTTTGTATTTTTGCTCAAGTGGTTGGAGTGATTATGACTGTGCTTCTTATTGGGTCTTTGACTGTGCATGGGTAGTTCAAGGGGAGGAAGGCTTGGGAAAGGTCAGGAGGACTCTGAGAGGTTCTCGGGGATCCCTAACATCATTCCACGGAAGTTCACAACGTTCATATCCCTGGCAACCATGGTTGCAAGCTTCTACAGGATGTCTGCAGGGGATCCTACAGGAAGCTCAGGATTTCTATAGGAAGTCTGCTAACTTCTACAGGATGTTTTGCAATCGGAGGTTTGGGTGATGGAGGAGTGAATGAGATGTATGGGTGGATAGGTAGGATGAGAGGGGAGCTTGTGATGTCTTATGAACAGAGAGATGAGATGGAGAGGGGGGTGTGTAAAGCTTGTTGGTCGATAGAAGGGTAGAGGCAATGGAAGGTCGAAAAGATAAAACAACGTGGATAATAGAAGAGGTGGTGGGCGAATGATCTAGCTGGGGAGGTAAGGAGATGGCTTAGGCACGGCTGAGAAGGATAAGGAAGTGATAGAGTGGTGCTGCGCAGTGTAAATGGAACAAATCACCTCTGTCTTGCACAAAACCGAGAATTCATCAACCTATTCTAACTGTTTTATTAGAAACCAAAGAACAGCGATGTAAGTTAAGAGACAAATCATGCATGGTGCTGAAACAAAGAGTTATTGCTCAAGATCTAAATGCATGGACACTTCTACCAATGGAAATATTACTTTAAAGCTTGCATGAACATGTAAAACTGCGTTTTTTTGGTGGTTGGCACGGTCTACACTCCCAATCTCTAAACAGAGGTGGAAGTGAGTGTACGATCAACCTTTTCTTGGAACTCTGATGAATTCTAATCCTCCTACTCTAATCTAAACTGTTGGAAGCACTTTATCCATAAAACTAACCTACTTAATCACATCAAGAAATTTGAATCAGCAGACTGTGTTTTCCAAATGCATGTCAAGGCAAAGAAATGAAATGCTGAAAGGAAAGACAAGTAACAATACAAAGAAAGGAGGCCTATTTCTCTCAGGTTGGGCCCAAACCTGAGAGCTATAGCCCCTCTAAGAACTCAGAATCGAACTCATATCTGCCTGCCTTTTATTAAAAGATCATAATCATAAGTCTAACAACATGCCAAAAATGGCTTACGATGAGCAAAACAGAGCTATAGCTCGTGATTCAAAATCTGCAACAAAGGTTCAAAAAGTCCCCATCGAAGGCTATAGCCTCAATATTTATACATTATGAGGGCCAAGCTGGCCTCCTAAATTAGTGTGGCTTGGCTGTCCAACTAAAAGTAAACTGTTGTTCCTGTACAATCTGTTGGCTGCCTTCTAACTCGGTGGTGATAGCTGTTGGAACTCGGAGTTGGGGTGGAGATCACGAGGAAGGTCATTCAAGGCTGTGGACAACCTTCCTACAAACCTACAATGCCACCTTGGCTGTCTCCTTGCCTCCATCTGCGTGGTTTTTGCTCCATTTAATGCCAAAAAACCTGAAATAAACATGTATTAGCCACATAGGCATAATGACTGCCCTCCTTCCTACAAATAACATGAATATACTAAGAAATGATGCATAAGTGATAAAAAATGAAGGGTTGAGCAAGGTAAGTAGGCAAAATGAGCCCAAAATGTTACCAAAATTTGGGGCTCATCATCACCCACCAGCTAAAATATTTGCTCATCCTTGAGCAACTAGTCCAACTCTTCATCCTTCATTGCCTTTACTGCCACCCTTACATCCCAAGCCTCTGTAGTAGTGTCCTCCTTGCTGATATGAAACCCAGCCCTTCTATTTACCTCTTCCCACTGTTCATTATCATCTTTCTCTGTGCTGCCTTCCATCAATCCTAGCAGTAGTTGTGGGCTTGGCTTGGGCCTGTTGATCCATATATCTTAATGAAGCTTGAGAGTCAATGGACAAATGTTGGTGTGCCGAGATTAGTGCAACTGGATCCCCTGGTTCTGGTCTGATGAGCAATGGCTCATTCAGCTCTCGGTTCATGACCGCTTTGGCTTCTGCTGGTATTTTGTCCTCATGGTTCAGCCATGAGGCAAATGACATTAATTGCATATCTCCCAAGGTCGTATTGGGATCCCATGCAACTACATTAGGCAGGGCCATATTATGGAGGTAGAACTCCGCTAATTTGGCCTTATCCTCTGATGAACTAGTACTGCATACTTCAGCGAATTGCTGCGGGTCTTGGAGCTGAGAGATACCTCTTTGATCCAAGGTATTGATTTGAAATTGCAGCCATTGGTCTTTCAAGTACATGCAATAGGATTTGGCCAGCTGTCTGCATTGGATAGCATCCATGGCCCAGCTGGCCATGCAGGCCAATTGTGCCTCTTTCTGCTGTAGCTGTTCTCTGAGAGCTTGCACCTCAATTCGTGCTTGTTGTTCTGCTTCCTGTAGATGTGTAGTTGGCTCCCCAAGACCGGTGTTTATTTCCTTTTTGCCTTGCTGTTCTGCTGTGGTGTCCTTGGAGGATGTATCTGTCCCTTCCCTCAGCTCCTTTAGCTGCAATCTCAGCTTTTGGTTTTCTTCCTGTAGGAACACTCGCTGGCAATTTGCCACGTGTTTAGCCATGGATAATTCACTTCTGGCCTCCTTGAGCTGCTACTGCAAGGGACCTATGTCCGCCACACCCCTTGACTTGGCTATTTTCATCCACGTGTGTGTACGGACTCTTTCTTCCTCCAATGCAAAAAACAGTGACACAGTAAATTTTTGAGGTATAATTTTTCCAGCCTCTAAAAAGTTGTAATATGAACTCAGACTTGGCTGAGGGCTGGGCTCTGGTATATGCTCTTTCTCCACTTCTTTTGGTGGCTCTACTTCACCCTCCGTCGGTGGTGCTTCTCCTTCAATTCTCTCAGTTTCTTTAAGCCTGGCTAAGGTTTCCTGTAGAGCATCTTCAACATCCTGTAGCCGAGATTTTTTAGTCAATTGGTCTAACCTTTCTTTCCAAGTAGTTTTCTTCAGGCTCCCCCTCTCATAGGTGACTGATATCCTCGAGGGGGACCTTTCCTTGGGCGAAGTAGGGGCATCTTCGATAATGATTGGGCTGCTAGACGGAGGCTGTGGCTTGCCCGTCTTTATTCTCACACTTCTTCTAGCTTTAAAATATAGAGGGGTCTCCCTCTTTCTCTTCCGCTTTGGCTTAGGAGGTGTGCTGAGGGTGGCCAGCACAGCTGCTACCTCCCTTGCAAGAATGTCAGCTTTCTTCTCCTTGGGTTTCACTTTTTTAGGGCTTCCTGTAGAAGACCCTGTTTTAGTTAATTTTGGGCTTCCTGTAGAAGGCCCTTTTTCAGTTAATTTCGGGCTTCCTGTAGAAGCCGGTTTCGGTTTTCCTATAGAAACAGGTGTCACCGCTTTGGTTTGTTTTGTTGCGTGAGTTTTACTTTTTGACTTGGTTGCAGCTGCTATCGAGGCACTTTTGCTGATGTGGAACTTCTCAGCCTTGTCCACTCTGCTTTGCAATCTTTTCTCTCTTGCTGTCAAAATGGGTGTGTCATCCTTCTCATTGGCACCCTTTTTCTCTTGTTTCTTCTCTTGCTTTTTCTTCTTCTCCATGGTCGTGGTCTTCTGGCCTTTTTCGTTCTTCCCTGCGGGGACTGACTCTTTCTCCTCACTGCTAGATGAACCGAGCTCTTCGGTCAGCATCTTTATATCACCATCCTTGGTCAAATTTCTGAAGGCTTCCCATGAGAGAGAAACCTTGTATGTGTGGAGCGCATCCTCCACGAGGAGTTTGATGAGTCCAGGTGGGCTACCTGGTCTGGTGTGCCTTCTTTCAACTTGGTGGCACACTCAATCAGAGACTGTAGTAGAAAGTAGGGGAGACTGAGTTTGTTTTCTACAGGTAGGTCCATTTGATGCCTTAATTTCGTGAGTAACCGAAAATGGTACCCATATACAATGCTAAAACGGCTTTCGCAGGTGATGTACTTCATAATCTGCAGGCTAACTTCACTCCACGGTGGCAGTAAACCAGTTCTACGAACCCCATTTTTATCTTCTGAGAATTCCTCCTCTGGTGGAAAGAATTCTTTCTTAGCCTGTTGGCCCAATTGCCTTTCTTCTTTATCCCATGGTAATCCCATTGGGAGCTCAGTAACTCGGCTGATGAATTGTGGGGTGAGTCTGAGACTCAAACCCCTGAAGTTAACGGTGGCCAATGTTTTGGATTTCGGCCTCAGAGCTTGCAAAAACTCCTCTGCCACCTCGTCATCATAGCCCTGCAATTTGTCACAGAATGATATCCATTGCACTCGCGTGAAGCGCTCCACCACCTTAGGATTTTCTCTTAACTTTGTTGAATTAGTTGGTTCCCTTCTGATGAACCCACCCGGCATGGTGAAAAACTGTTGCGTTAGCTGGAGGTGGCGAATGCGGAAGAAAATTGGCCTACTGGGACAGAGCGTATAATTACGCCTTTGTCATGCATACAATTCACGAAGCTTATCTCCCGAGGACCTTAACACAACTTAATTATACTGACATCCTGTAGGACGACAATTCATGCAACGGCAGACAATATTTGCAAAATTTTCTACGACCAGACTGTAGACGTCGATTCTGCCACCCTTAAAACCAATTGCATGGAGAGTTCAGGCTTACCTTTTTAATCCGCCACCTTTTGACGTGAGGAACCTAATTTCTTGTAGAAACAGCTTTCCTGTAGAAGCAGCGCATGAATTCTGGAGGATACTGCAGTGGGTCTGCGCTCTTGGTGTTGCTTAACAGACGTTCGAACGGCCAAAGACTTGGAGTGTTGAGCTGCAGAGGGATCCGGATGATCACTCGAGTTTCAAACGGTGAATGATAAATGCGTGGGGTGGTAATCTAGCCGATTAGATTTGAATTCGGCGGAATCCGTGGCACGGGGGTGAGCTGTCCCTGTCGGACCGTTGGACGACGTCACTCCATCATTCGTCTGCGAGTTCCCTTACTGCCGCATCATTCACAGTAGATCCACCGCCGTCACTTCTGTTAAAACTCGTTTTTCCCGACGGGATGGCTCTCACGTGTGCACTGCCCGTTCCTTTTGCCACGACCACTGCCCAAACATCTGACTAGACCACTAACTGGTCGACGTGGCCAGTCGAATGGCCATACAACCGCTCAACCCATTCACTTCACACTTGCAAACATTTTCAAAGTAAAATTCATGCAATTCGACGGAAGAAAGGGTCGAGGCACTTACATGTGCGGTCGCAACATGATTTTTCCGGCTCTTGGATGACGATGAGTGGATTTATTTACTGCTGGTGGATTTTCACAGGCCCGGAGGTTCATATTCACAGGCCCGCGTGATCTTTGCATGTTGCAGGCGGTGGAATGGTGTGCACTCTAGCGGTCTTAACTGTTACGGGACTTCTGCAGGATGTCTTGTAGTAGTTTTTCCTCCTCGGGTGCATGCTGGACGATGAAGGCAGTGGCCTCACGATCACGCTCACAGAGCTCATGGATGGCTGGGATGGATATGGTATGACATCTCAGCGTTTTTTCATTTTAAAAATTGCTTTCTCTTGATAACTCAATGATCTATTTTGATGGTGCAGGTATCTTTATTGCATGTCGACAGGGGTGGTAGAAAGAGGTGACAGTAGTGTGTAAGGGTGAAAATAGTAGCTTTCATGCGTCCAAACTGATCCTTGGGCGTTAGATCTCCTCATACAATGAATTCTGGGCCGTCCAAAACTTCTACAGGAAGTTTCCTGTACAAATACAGAACTTCCTATAGAAAGTCTGTACTTCCTGTAGAAAGTCTGTAACTTCCTGTAGAAGACTAAGCTGTGATGAAATCGTGCCCATACCTTGGAGAAGATGAGTATTCTTGGAGGAGGTGTTGGTGAGGTCTCCTGGTAGCACAATAAGGATCCTTGAATTTGAGTTGAGAGACCTCCTCTCCTTCATAGAACACCTGCAACCTGCATGCATTTCAAGATTATAAACTTGCTGTCCCTGTCTTCTTTTGCATATTGTTTTTTTTTTCTTTCTTTTTTTTTGAAAGATAGCAGGGGCACCTCAATGAGGTTTTCACCCTTGCCATCTGCCTTAAGCGCCTCAGATAGGTTTTCACTCAACGATCTTTTTTCAAATCTCTTTTTTTTTTGAAAGACAATAGGGGCGCCTCAATGAGGTTTTCACCCCTACCACCTGCCTTGGGAGCCTCAGAAAGGTTTTCCCCCAATGATCTTTATTCATTTATTTATTTTTGTTTTTTTTAATTGTTTTTTTTATATCTTTCAGGGTATGCCCAAAGCAGAGGCAGAACCCTTCTCTATGACCAACACTGATTTCTCCATAGTTTTGATCAATTCTTGTCTTGAGAGAGGTTTCCTGTAGATCTTCAGTCGATGCCCATTGACAAGCATCGGGATGGCTTCCTCATCACTGGTCCGAATAAGAACAGATCCATTGTCATGAAATTTTTCCACTGCATATGGTCCCAGCCATCTGGTTCTCAGCTTCCCCTTGAAATCTTTGTACCTGGAGTCATACAACAATGCCCAATCTCCTGGCTAGAATTGCTTGTCATTGAGGTGTTGGTCATGCCACACCTTTCTCTGAAGTTGAACCACTTCTGAGTGAAGGAGGGCCTACATCCGGTGCTCGTCCAGTCCATTCAGCTGCAATAACCTTTCTTGTTGTGCATGGCTGAGATCTGGGTCCAGCTGAGCTGCCATCCTCAAAGTGTTGTATTCAAATTTAATGGACATCAAAGCTTTCTTCCCATAGACCAGCTCATAAGGTGTGAAGCTGGTGGTGGTCTTCTAGATGGTGTTGTAAGCCCATGTGGCCTCAACCAGGTGATCTACCCAATCCTTCCTACTGCTGCTCACCACCTTAGTCAAAATCCCTTCCAATGCTCTGTTGGTGACTTCCACTTGCCCATTTGCCTGTGGATGATAGGGGGTGGAAGTCCTATGCTTGATTTTGTGATGAGCTAGTAGGTCTTCAATTAAGTTGGATGTGAACTGGCTTCCTTGATCGGTGACTAGCTCTCTTGGGTAGCCAAATTTGTAGAAGATGTTTTCTCTTAAGAACTCAGCCACCTTTTCTTCTGTTGCTGCTTTGATTGCTTTATTCTCTGCCCACTTTGTCAGGTAGTCGGTGCACACAATGATGTAAGACCTTTTCCTCGAAGGAGGGTTGATTGGACCCACAAAGTCCATACCCCACTTCTCAAATGGCTCAAGAGTCACTTGAACTTGGTGAGGCATCTCATCCCTTTGAGTCGGTTTCCCCATTCTCTGGCATCGGTCACATTGGCTGATATACCTTCTGACATCTTGATGAAGTGTGGGCCAATAGTAGCCTGCCTGCAGGATTTTGAAGGGAGTCCTCTTTGCTGCAAAATGTCCTCCACAAGGCCCATCATGACAGGTCAGGAGGATACCAAAGACTTCCTCCTCCCTTACACAACGCCTTAAGATCTGATCAGGGCCAAGCTTGAACAGGTTGCCCCCGATCCAAGTAAATAAGGCACTTTTTCTGGTGATTCTGCTCTTCTCTCTTGAAGATAGGTGCGGAGGGAACTGTGCCGAAACAAGGTAGTTTGCTATATCAAAAAACCATGGAGAGAGTACTGAGATAGCAAACAGATGTTCTTCGGGCATCTGGTCATCCACTATTCCATCCTCATCTGCAGACAAATCCAATCTAGATAAAAAGTCAGCAACAACATTTTCTTTACCTGGTTTGTCAACAATGGTCAAATCAAACTGGTGCAACAAAAGTAACCATCTAATGATACAAGCATTCACATCTGGTTTATTCATTAAATATCTAATTGCAGCATGATCCGTATGTACAAAGGTTTGACAGCCAGTGATATAATGTCGGAACTTGTTCAGCGCATGGACCACAGCCAAGAATTCTTTCTCGGTTACAGTGTTATTCAGTTCAGCTTTGGATAAGTTTTTGCTAACAAAGTAAATGGCATATGGAAGTTTGTGTTCAACTTGTCCTAAATCTACCCCTATGGCTTTGTTTGAGGCATCAGTGTGGATGTGGAAAGGTAAGGCCCAGTTTGGACCTCTCAAGATTGGGGCAGACACTAACTTGTCCTTTAATTCATTCAGAGCCCTCTGACAATCGTCAGTCCATTTAAACTCCACATCTTTCTCCAACAGGCCAAACAATGGCGAGGCTAGCTTGCTGAAGTCTTTAATGAATCTCCTGTAATACCCTGCTAATCCTAAGAAACTCCGAACATCCCTTACCTTTAGGGGAGGTGGAACCTTCTTGATGAGAGAAATTTTGTTAGGATCCACTTGTAACCCTTGACAAGAAATGGTATGGCCTAGCATGGTCCCTTTAGTCATCAGGAATTCACATTTTTCAGGACTAAGGGACAGGTTCATCTCAATGCATTTGGTTAGGACTTTTCCCAGATTGGACAATGCTTCCTGGAAGTTGGACCCATAAGGAGTGAAGTCATCCATATAGATTTCCACCGCATCATGGACAAGCTCCGAGAAGATGCTCAAGACAGCTCTTTGGAAGGTAGCAGGAGCATTGCATAGACCAAAGGGAAGAACTCGGTAGGCAAAGGTACCCCAAGGACAAGTGAAGGTGGTCTTATCTTGGTCTTCCGGGCTGATTTGGATTTGGTTGTACCCACTAAACCCATCCAGGAAAGAGAAGAACTTCTTTCTTGCCAGTCCATCCAACACTTGATCTATGAAAGGTAGAGGGAAATGGTCTTTCTTGGTAGCTTTGTTCAGTTCTCGGTAGTCCACACAGATTATCCACTTCCCATTTTTCTTGGGAACGAACACTAGAGGGGACACCCATTCACTATCTGAGATGGGGTAAATGAATTCGACGTCCAACAATTTTTGCAATTCTTCCTTGACAATGTCCTTAAGGGCTGGATTCATTCTCCTCTGAGGTTGCCTAACCGGTTTACAATCCTCTTTGATGTATATGTGATGGGCACAGACCGAAGGATGGACTCCTTTCATCTCCTTATAGCTCCAAGCAAAAGCATATAGATGACTGGCCAATAGTCTACACAGCTCCTTTTCCTGGGAAGGAGATAGGGAGGAGCTGATCTTTAACGTTCTCTCAGGGCTGAACTCCACATTCTTGACTTTGGGAGTGACAGGGTTGGTGGCACAAAGGTCCACTAAGGTGCTGGCTTGGGCATCCTCCACCAATTTCTCTAAGGATAGTGCACTGGGAGGTAGATTCTGGATCAAGGTCTCAATCAAGTCATCCTCGGTTGGGGGGTCTCTTCTAGTGGTGACTAGGGTGCACAAAGGTGCTGAGTACACCTCATCCTCTTCTCCTTCCTCCAACCACAGTGGTAAGTCATGCTCTACGGAGGGTTGGGCAGGAGGGTATAGGACTAGCTGCTTGGACATAGGACCATTTTTGATGGTCATGTTTCCTGCACGGCAACTTATGTAAGCATCTGCAGTGGCTAACCAAGGCCTTCCCAAAATAAGAGGATATCCAGTAAGCTTTGCCTTGGGTTGCAGAACCAAGAAATCTGCAGGGTATTCCCAAGAGTCGACAGAGACCAAGACATCCTCCACAATCCCTTCGGGAGTCACGGTGGAGCGATCTGCTAGTTGCAGGACTGTCGAGGTCTTTCTCAGGGAATCCTGAAGATTGAGTTTGAGCATGGTATCCCTGGTCATCACATTAATGGCAGCCCCCAGATCAATCAAGGTGTGAGGTATGATGGTGCCATTGATGTGGACATCTACTACAGGACTCCCAGGATCTAGGTACTTTGGGCAAATGACTTGTCCTAGCATAAGGTCAGACAGTTGTCCTATGACATTGATGGTTGAAGCATCTCTCTTTCGCCTACCTGGGTGTTTTAAACACTTTTCCTTAACCAGTTTGTTGTATATTGGCACATCCTTGATGGCTTGGAGAAGTGGTATTTTCACACACAACTGCTTGAGCTCTCCCAGAAGCTCATCCTCCTCTGGGTTGGGTTGTGTGGTGGCTGTTAGTCTCTCAGGAAAGGGTGGAATAGCCTTTGGTTCACTTTCCTGTTTGTCTTCCTCGTCCTCTGGGGGAGGAGGTTGGCGATCCGGAAGAGTCTTTCCAGATTGAAGATTGATCTCCTGGATCTCCACAGCATAGGTAGGGCATGATGTTTGCCCAGTGTATACCTGCTGGGCCTGTCTATTGTTCGGGTTCGGGTTCGGTTGAGCAGGCATTTGAGGTTGCCTTGGAGGAGCAGGAGGTAATGGTTGAGGTTGAACTGGTGGTGGAGGCAAAATGGCGGGAGGAGTGTTGTACTGGGGCCTCCACCCCGATTGAGGTGCATTCCACTGAGGCTATGGCTGGGCATGTGAGTGATATGAATGAGTAGTGGGCTGAGTAGGGTACTGAGGTGGATAATACCATGGAGGAGGCATAGACCAAGAAGGATGAGCAGGGGGACCCCAAGAAGGCATAGGAGTAGATTGGTTGGGGCTGTAATAAGCTTGGGGTGCCCCTTGCATCCCCTGCTGGTAAGGTCTAGGTCCTTGTGGCCTCCTTTGGTTGAGGAAATAGAGAGGTTCAGTGGGGGCTTCTGTCCCTTGGTACATGGCTTTAAGCCCAGGTAAGGTTGGACATTGATTTGTGGGATGGTCCTCCTCACAAACGAAGCACACTTCAACCGAATGCAATTGGCATTCGTTCTTAGGGTGTCTCCTTGTACATCTAGGGCAGAAGATAGCCAAGGCCCTCTCAGCTTCTTCCTTCTTCTGCTGGATCTTGAATGTATCAAGCTGCATGGCAATGGTCTGTCTCACCTCACTCTTGAGATCTTCTAATTGATTTGCAAACTGATGTTTGGAGAAAGGAATACCAGCTGAGAGGAGGTTTCCTCTACCTCGTTTCCGGGCTGCCCTAGAGTGGTTCCTAAACACAGTCTTGATGTCCTCATAAGGCAATTGGTAAATATCTCCTCTAGCTAACATGTGAATGGTATCTAAGAGGTCTTCAGAGACTCCTCGGAGCAGGACCAACTTGAGGGATTCAGGGTCAAGTGTGCACCTGGCCCGTTTATAGCTAAGTTGGAACCCTTCCTCATAATCCTCTAAGGACTCATCATTTCCCATGGTCATCCGAAAGATTTCTCCCTTGGTTTCCTTGGACCTACAGTAGTCCTGGTACACGGTATTGAAAGCTTGCTGCATCTGAGCCCAAGTGGTCATACTATTCCCAGGTAAGCCCATGAACCAGCGTAATGATGCATCCTTAAGAGTTGAAGGGAAGAGTTTCAGCTTCTGCTCATCTTCAGTATAGTCATAGGTTCGACAAAAGACATCAAACTCAAACAGGAAGGTATCAGGATCTTCAGTAGTCAGTCCATGGAAGTGAGATAGAGCGGAGGGACTAATGTTTTTCATTTTCATGTCTCCATTGGTTTCTTGGATGGGGAAGGCACCTTCTATTCTCTCATCTTCTCCTCTATTGTCAGCCATAGCTTCAGATGGGATGGTCTCTAATTCTTCTTCTGCTATAGGATCTTCGTATATCTCAGGAGGTTCACCTATAGGTTCTTCTGGATCACTGTCACCGAAGAAGAGAGAAGGGTGACTCAGTGATGTGGTGGGGGTGTTGGGTAAGAATTTTCTTGTTTTATCTCGATTCCTACGAGGCATGAAATGGAAAGACTTTTTTGATTGCTTTTGTTTTTCCTTTGGTACCTACAAAACTGAAACAGATTGATCTACAACTAACTATCTTGCTGAAATAAAAATGCAGAATTGAAATGAAAGCAGGAAAGAACTAATCTACTTTGCTCAAATGGAAGTGCAGGAATGGAAATGCTAGTCTACGCTTGCAGAATTGAAATGCTAATCTACGCTTGCAAAATTGAAATTGCGGAATTGAAATGCTAATCTATGAAAGCAGGTCATATCTATGCTACTTTTGCAGAATGGAAATGAAATAAACTACTTGGCAGAAGGCGAGAGTAGGAAAAAAGAAGAAAAGCAACAATTACTAATACTCTGATGCTTCCCCGGCAATGGCACCAAAAAGATGGTGGGCTCCAGTATTGTAGAAATAATGCTACGACTCCTAGAGCTTCATTCTCTAATTTTATCAACCCGGTAGTTCGTAACAAACTTGGAAGCGACGGTGCTGTATGCACAAGTACTAGCTCTTGTCGCAGCTGTCACTTGGTCAGCTGGCACAAGTCCGCTAGGGCTCAAGCCAACTTCTATATGTTCTTAGAAGAAGCTTTTTAAGTGATGAACGAAAGCTATCTCAAAGGAAATTAACCTACTTTGCAAGAATGAACTGAAAGCCAACAAAACATGGAAACCCTAGTAAACCCTAATTTGACCAGCTTAATCGTTACCATGCAATGGTGGGAATGTAACTTCTAAAAATGATGCCATTACTTCTAGTGAGATGAGATGCATGAGTCTAAACTACTTTCATCTAAAGAGAACATGTTTTTGTATTTTTTCTCAAGTGGTTGGAGTGATTATGACTGTGCTTCTTACTAGGTCTTTGACTGTGCAGGGGTAGTTCAAGGGGAGGAAGGCTTGGGAAAGGTCAGGAGGACTTTGAGAGGTTCCCGGGGATCCCTAACATAATTCCACAGAAGGTCACAACGTTCAGATGCCTGGCAACCGTGGTTGCAAGCTTCTACAGGATGTCTGCAGGGGATCCTACAGGAAGCTCGGGATTTCTACAGGAAGTCTGCTAACTTCTACAGGATGTTTTGCAATCGGAGGTTTGGGTGATGGAGGAGTGAATGAGCTGTATGGGTGGATAGGTAGGATGAGAGGGGAGCTTGTGATGGATTATGAACAGAGAGATGAGATGGAGAGGGGGGTGTGTAAAGATGGTTGGTCGATAGAAGGGTAGAGGCAATGGAAGGCCGAAAAGATAAAACAACGTGGATAATAGAAGAGGTGGTGGGCGAATGGTCTAGCTGGGGAGGTAAGGAGATGGCTTAGGCACGGTTGAGAAGGATAAGGAAGTGATAGAGTGGTGCTGCGTAGTGTAAATGGAAAAAATCACCTCTTTCTTGCACAAAACCGAGAATTCATCAACCTATTCTAACTGTTTTATTAGAAACCAAAGAACAACGATGTAAGTTAAGACAGAAATCATGCATGGTGCTGAAAAAAAGAGTTATTTCTCAAGATCTAAATGCATGGACACTTCTACCAATGGAAATATTACTTTAAAGCTTGCATGAACAAGTAAAACTGCGTTTTTTTTGGTGGTTGGCACGGTCTACACTCCCAATCTCTAAACAGAGGTGGAAGTGAGTGTACGATCAACCTTTTCTTGGAACTCTGATGAATTCTAATCCTCCTACTCTAATCTAAACTGCTGGAAGCACTTTATCCATAAAACTAACCTACTTAATCACATCAAGAAATTCGAATCAGCAGACTGTGTTTTCCAAATGCATGTCAAGGCAAAGAAATGAAATGCTGAAAGGAAAGACAAGTAACAATACAAAGAAAGGAGGCCTATTGCTCTCAGATTGGGCCCAAACCTAAGAGCTATAGCTCCTCTAAGAACTTAGAATTGAACTCAAATCTGCCTGCCTTTTATTAAAAGATCATAATCAGAAGTCTAACAACATGCCAAAAATGGCTTACGAAGAGCAAAACAGAGCTATAGCTCGTGATTCAAAATCTTCAACAAAGGTTCAAAAAGTCCCCATCGAAGGCTACAGCCTCAATATTTATACATTATGAGGGCCTAGCTGGCCTGCTAAATTAGTGGGGCTTGGCTGTCCAACTAAAAGTAAATTGTTGTTCCTGCAGAATCCGTTGGCTGCCTTCTAGCTCGGTGGTGATAGATGTTGGAGCTCGGAGTTGGGGTGGAGATCACAAGGAAGGTCATTCAGGGCTGTGGACAACCTTCCTACAAACCCGCAATGCCACCTCGGCTGTCTCCTTGCCTCCATCTGCATGGTTTTTGCTCCATTTAATGTCAAAAAACCTGAAATAAACATGTATTAGCCACATAGGCATAATGACTGCCCTCCTTCCTACAAATAACATGAATATACTAAGGAATGATGCATAAGTGATAAAAAATGAAGTGTTGAGCAAGGTAAGTAGGCCAAATGAGCCCAAAATGTTACCAAAATTTGGGGCTCATCACCTAACATGACTCTCAGGATCCCAGTATGGTAAATCGATCCCCTTGCAAACATTCCACCTTGTTAGCCAAGACCTTATCATGCTTTGACCCTAGTTCAACCGGTCCCCATGACCCTGCCACTGCTTTAGTGTAATTACAGCCTCAACAAGAGCCAACTCCTTTTGCGAAAGCATCTGGCCAGGGGGGAAAATCCAAAAGGAAATAATTGAAGGACAATGCTCCCTAAATCCCTCCAGCCCCTAAAGACCAAATTCATCACGCATGTGTGCTTTGTGTGACTTGGTTGGGAATGCCACCAAAAATTGTCTTGAACTTACTCAACTTAAACCAGTTGTTCATGAAGCATTCCATGAGGTGAATATTTCATAACGCCATGCTAACATACTGGTCCCACCTAAGAAACTCAAAATTCTTCACACAAACCACCCTTGTGCCCTATGTGACCTTCATGTTAAATATTCCCATTGTTTCCCTCATCTCGATGAGTTTCACGATTGCCTTGGAACAATCCATGAATACGAGGCCACTCGTAGTAGAGCCTATACTCCTCTACTTGTGGATTCTAGTACCAAAAATCAACTAGAACATGGAAACTTAGGCCCTCCTATTGTGATCCTTCCCCCACTGTCAAGATGATGGACACCACAAGCCCCATTCTTTACCTATCATCATCCTTTAGTTCCTCACCGGGAAACAATCTTGAGTTTGCTAAGAAAATTTCTATCGAACCTCTTTCAACAGAATCTGAGGTCTCAATATCATTAGACCCTCCATCTACCAGTCCATCGTCTACCATTCAATACGATGCATATGTGAATATTATTCCTCAATTTGATGCACCAGGTAGTGCTGCCGCATCAATTAGTCAATCTTCTTCCTGTCTTCCCATTTCCCAACCTGGAGAGGACAACATGGAAGCTATGTCTACCCCTGATTACCCATACCTTTAAGTAAGGTGGGTTTTTGCAGAGGATTTCGAAGGCCATTTCCTTCCTATTTCTCACAATGTGATCTCCCTCCAGAAATGTTGACCACAGCACATCCCTTTAATTTTCATGTCTTTATCTCTGCCATGTAGCTAGGTAGATTGCATCATCTCATCCTTTGTCTTTTACATCTTTCATATGGATCCATCATCCACACCATACATTGGTCATGCTGATGGGGCAAATGGCTTTTCCTGGAATCTAGCGTTGGTAGCCTGGGCCATTTTTACACCCTTGCATACATTAGTCCTTTCAAACGGTGTGTGCAATGGATCTTCCACCAATAATCAGGCCGAATATGATGCAGCGATAGGTTTCTTAATCGATGCCCTTTCTCATAAAATCCTTCATCTTCGTGTCTATTTATATTCCTTGATACTTGTCATTCAATTGAATGGTGTGTATCATGTGAATAATCAAGTCCTATTTAGAAAATATCTAAGAGTGAAGCTGTGAATTTGAAACCACTACTTTCAGGCATATGCCTAGAGCCCATGTTAGCCCCTATACTACTATTGTAACCCCTTATTATTATTAGTACAACCCCCTTATGATATTTTTGTACCCATGTAGTCCCCATATTGTTATTATTATGCCCCATAGAAGCCCATTATTGTTATGTCGGCTCTGATTATATTATGACCCCTTGGACTCCTATGTATAGAAAGGAGGTCTTGTCATTTATATCATCAAAGAATTAGTCATTTGTGTAATGTAAAGGAGGTTTCCCCTCGAAGAGGCTAAATTCTAAGGCATTGATATATCTTTTCTATCTTTTTGTGAGCTAGTTTCCTAACATTTGATATTAGAGCTTTGGATTCTAGGGTTTTGATGCTCCAAACAGGTCATCGTGACATTTGCACTATAACCTTTTCTCTCTGCTGTTTCAAATGCTAAAAACAAAACCCATTTGCGTCGAAATCATTCTGAACCTCGGGTCCGAATTTCAGAGCCTTTCGCGCTATATTTGTGGAGATATGATATGAGGAAGTTGGCCTTTTTGCAGACTCCTGAATTACATTCCAAATAGGTGACCTACGGAAAATTTTCATAACATTCTCCCTGAACATCAGATTTAAATTTTGTAAGAAGTTACAAAAAGAGGACGACCTATTGTCTTTTTTGTGTATTTTTTAGATCCGAAGGTCAAAACAATGACACGTGGTAAGTCATACAAGTTTTCTATTCTAAAAATGTGTATAATCACATCATCATGGGAGACTGTGCATAAATATTTCTTGGATAATCTAATTGCGATCAGACTGGTGGCATTGGAAATAGGACACAGAGGACTACTACAGATCTCAGTTTCAGAACTGGAGGAGCCGAAATTACATAGTTATAATCATTTCAATATCAAGCTCCTAAAATCAAGAAAAGACAATATGAGGAAGTTTGATGGCAAGGATCTGGTAAATTGGATACGACAAATGGAGAAATATTTTGATCTACATAGTGTACCACTGTTACAAAAGGTATGTATTGCATCTTCATATTTAGAACTAGATCAATTTTTATGGTATAAATGGCTTTTTTCTCGTAAAAAACGTGTTACATGGTCAATTTTACCAGAGGAAATGATAACACATTATGAGGATAGAAAGAGAAACACCTTCTTTAGCCAATTGAGAAATCTCAAACAAAAGTGTTCAATGGTAGAGCACATTCAAGACTTCCAAAAATTGAATATAAGGGTAAATGATATTCCAAATAAGAAAAGGATTGATGTCTTCATAGATACTTTAAAGGAAAACATTGAACATGAGGTTCGTCTTTCAGAACCTAATTCGTTGGAGAAGACATTCAGGTGGGCATGAAAAAATGAAAGCAAAATTATGGAAACAAGGAATCCCACCACTCATGACTATAATTATGAAAGTGTTTCTTCTCCTAGCCTTCCACAACCTACAAGGATTACTCCACAACAATTGGAAGAAAAATGAGAAAAGGGGCTTTATTACAATTGTCATAGAAAATCCACTAAAGGTCACAAGTGTGCTGAGAAGAAATTATTTTACATAGAGTATGAAGGGGAGGAAGAAAAAGATCAAGAAACATCAAAAGAAGATGAAATATGCCAAAGAAACAAGAAATGAATCCGACCATATCTTGTAAAGCATTGACAAGAATTACCACTCCTCAAACTCTTAAGATAGAAGGACATATCAAGAAGAAAAAGGTTCAAGAAGTGAAAGATTATATCGAGAAAGAAGAAATGAATACAACCATATCTTGTAATGCATTGGCTAGAATTACCACTCCTCAAACTATCAATATAGAAGGATATATCCATAAGAAAAATGTTCAAGAAGTGAAATATCACATCAAACATCAAAAAATGAATCAGACTATATCTTGTAGAGCATTGGAAGAAATTACCACTCCTCAAACTCTTAAGATAGGACATATCAAGAAGAAAAAGGTTCAAGTAGTGAAAGATCACATCGAGCATCAACAACAAGTTTTCGAACTTTTAAAGGATAATTCCACTTTGGTGCAGAATCAAATGAAACAACAGGTAGATCAACATCGTTGTGAAAAAAGTTTTGATGTAGGTGATTGGGTATTTTTACGACAACATCTCAAGCAAGTTATTTATGAGAAGGAAATGTTGGCAATACTACATGCACTTAAGAAATGGCGACCTTACCCAATGGGAAGACACTTCAATATAAAAATGGATCACGATAGTCTTAAATACTTTTTATAACAAATATTATCTTTAGAGGAAATGAAAAAGTGGGTCACAAATATGTTGGGTTATGACTTTGACATCATCTACAAAAAGGGGAAGGAAACTTTTGTTGTAGATCCACTCTCAAGAAATAATGAGGATGTGGAAGCATTGTTTGGTGCTATTTCTATTATCCAAATAGACTAGATAAATAAAGTGAGGATGAATGGAAGAAGGACAAAGAAGTGTGGCCACTCATTCAAAAGTTGCAGAATATTCCAATTCAAACAATATTGCCAGAACTTGAAGAGGAAGGAAAAATCAAATTGGAACCTAGATTTGTCGGATAAACAAGAACTCGAAAACTACGAAATCAATCAATTTCAGGGTATCATATCAAGTGAAAGAGCTTACCCACCAAATATTCCACATATAAGGACAATAATTTTATACAGAAGCATCAAGAGCTACTTAAGCGTTGAGGACAACACTTTTTGAAGGAGAGGGGCATCTTAGGCCCCTATACTACTAATGTCACCCCTTATTATTATTAGTACAACCCCCTTATTATATTGTTGTACCCATGTAGTCCCCATAATGTTATTATTGTGGCCCATAGAAGCCCACTATTGTTATTATTGTGCCCTTACATTATTATTGTTATGTCAGCTCTGATTATATTATGACCCCTTAGACTCCTATATATAGAAAGGAGGTCTCGTCATTTTTATCATCGAAGAATTATTCATTTGTGTAATGTAAAGGACGTTTCTCCCTAGAAGAGGATGAATTCTAAGATGTTGATCTATCTTTTCTATATTTTTGTGAGCTAGTTTCATAATAGCGCAAAATCACTATGTAGATACCATTGCAAACCAACATTCTGGATTGGCATTTATCACATGTATACCACAGAAGATAACCCAAATGGTGAACCATCATCGTCATATAAAATTCATAATCATATTATGTATCATATAAGTGTTTGGAACCCTTAGGTCTAAATACATCTGGCACACCCATAGTATACTGGGGGGGCCCATAGGTCCCTACATCTCCTTTGTAGGATCTCATGTCGAGTTGCGTCGAGATGCCTGAAACCCTTTTTCGAGCACTCAGAACACAATGGTGCTACACAAGCACCTCCTCCTAGGGGGCATCATTCCCACCTTTGCATACCAGATGAGCATCCCATGCTTGGTAGCACTATGGTCTTCCCCTCACCATCTTCTCATTTAAGTCTCATCCTAGATCCCATTAGATATAGGTAAGGTCGATTATCCTCCCATTCCTTGGATAATTTTTCCTACCAACCTCTCATGCAACCCATATACACATTACATATGGTAAATGTTTGATACCATATATTCAAATATTCTACTCTATGTCCACATAGTCCCCATGTTTAACTTACTAGATGAGGATGATTCTAGACCTCCTCTAGTAGTTCATTCTCGTTTTCCTCTTCACTTAATTCTTCATCAGGAACCATTCTTCCAAGATGCATTAAGGCGGCTTTCCTAAAAGTCGTAGATCCTGATTCTGATGGTTGGTATATATTCTGCAATGATCGTAGCTCAGTTACATGAACTACCAGTACCATTGGAAAGCTCTCATCAAGCTCTATAATGGGTCTTCCTTAGTTTTTGATGATTTGACACTTCACCAAGAAACCATCTTTTCCAAGAAGGTCACTTCATCGTCTCTCAAAATCAAATTTCATCATAAATAGACACTTTTACTTTGAGGTCCACCTCCTCTTAATAATATTTCTACCAAATGTCGACTTTCTTCATGAGTAACCATCATTTACTCATGTTTTCATGGTCCCCACTGGGCCTAGTCTGTGTGGCAGCATCATCGGGTCACCCTTGTTAAGAGGATTCGCAATGAGTCACCCTTGCATTCTTCAAGTCTATTTCATGTCCCATCATATCATGTCACAGTATTCCATCCATATTTTCATACCGTTCATCTTGTCTTGCCCATTTTGGCGTCAAGTCATATTGTCCCCATCTAGTCTGGAGTTGAGTCAGTCATTGCCATGTCAACCATGCACTCTATCCACCGACAAGGGAAGTGGCATGTTTGTCCCTCAGTCCCACCTTTTCCCATTATCCCTAGTGTCAGTCCATTAGCCAGATTACTATTTTCCCTTATTCTTTAGTTGAGGATCCTTATTGCCTCATCTACCAGGGGCCCTGTTTTGTGAACATCAACTCATTTATTCTAGAAGAATTACATAAACGGTGGTGTATCTTAGTTCCAGCTTCTAGTTTTATTTGGTGCCTTGGATCAAGTAGCGAGTCTCATTATTATCCTTTCACTTGGTTGTTTCATGATCGTGATCCATACGCATGATGGTCCAATGATGCAAGAGATTGTACCAGTGATTCTTCGGTGTGTGTGAGATGTTTCAGACGTCATGAGGGGATGGCCCTTCAAGTAGCACCCCACATGCACGAATGCATACCTACTATGCTACAACCTTAGATGCAGTTCCATAGAGTTGATGGGTTTTCCTTCTACTGATTATAGTGTTCATAGCATGGTTGTCTCCTTTAGATGATCTGTTCGTCTTTGCAGAGCCCTTCCCTATTCAGCAGGGCTCCATCAGTTTTTCTACCCTCCCTCCCACCCATTTATTGAGGGAAGGGGATTTGTATCTTATGTAGTAAGATATTATTGTATTCACCTTTTGCTCATGTTTTTACCAGGTGCATTATGTATATGCGACATATTGTATTAGTTTCTTGTTTTGTTATGCCAGAATGGCATGTACCACTCAACATCTACTTCATTCCCAGTTGCATGTTTCTAGGAGAACCATTATTTTTGTACTAATTTATCTCGATGGATATGGGTATGCCTACCCCACCTCATTGAGGTCTAATACCACAACATAAAAGGAGACTTGCATTAGTCTTTCCCCCTCTGTCACTATCCTCTTTCAAATTCAGCTCCATTGCTCTCTCTCTCTCCCCTTGACTCCCATGTGTTGTCTAAGTGATTGTGTCTTTACAATGTACTTCAGTCATATGTTTTTCTCCTAACACTCATACTTTGGGGGACAATCCGTTATCACCAAAAAAGTTATCAACTAGCCTAATTTACTAGATGGATCTATGTATACCATGTAAAGCCAATTTTAGTGATAACAGACTGGGTGGTGGTGCTCCACTCACCAAGTGATGTTTTAATTGGTTGCATATGTGTCAAATGTACTGTGTGTTGGTTTCTTATCTCTATATTTATTTCCTATTGTTGAAATGGTAAAATCATTCAGCTCGAAAGTATAGAGGTTATGTTATAGATATATATATGAAAATGATTGTATTATTACGTATGTAACTTTTGTTACACCCGAGTTAGTGGAAGAATCATAATAGGTAGTTAGCTTACTCCTGATTGACTTTGCACATGATCATTGTGAAATAGTAGAATTGTTGGTATTAAGTGAGTCTATAAATTAGTCATATGATGGAATGGTTGTTGAATATAAACCTGATGCTTATGATATGTGATGAAGGAATATAGTATACCTCTAACTTATCTGATATTATTACACATAAGGCTTTGGTG
Organism: Pinus tabuliformis; assembly: GCA_031772625.1. Lineage (NCBI taxonomy): Eukaryota > Viridiplantae > Streptophyta > Pinopsida > Pinales > Pinaceae > Pinus > Pinus tabuliformis. The sequence goes on from CM062820.1 coordinate 134,981,709, forward strand.
CATGCAAACAATTATGGAGTAATGTTGTTAGCTATATAATGATGTAGTATTATGTACGTCATAGATGAGCTATATCATTATCCTTTTATACCTATAGAACTATCATCACGGTTCATAGATACGTTAGATGTAATAGACTCAAAGAAATATCATATTAATTTCGGTGAGGGGGTTTTCAAAGAGTGTAAAGTTCGTATGCTATGATTATTGCTTTTCCTCCAAACTATAAATGGTTGATTTGGATTATAAACTCTAACAATTGGAACTAAATGCCCACATTCGGGTATCACTTGGGGGACAATGTAGCTATTCTTGAGTATGCATAATAGTCAAGATATTAATAGCTTTGATTATGCGTGAAGTATGATTCATGCCCATGCTAGTGGAAATAGATGTAAGATAATGTTATATTAATGTTGCATGGAGTGTTGCATGAAGATATTAAGGAAGTTCTAAGGCTTGCATGTCAGAAGAGCATGTGATATTATGCCCGAGGTATATGTTTCTATAGCTTTATACTTCACAATAGTTAATATCCTTAGTTTATTATACTCGTGATGACTCTGAAATATTAAACTGTAACTAAGGAAAAAAATTGTAAACTTTATGGGGCCTAGAGGCTAATTTCCCGGGTAGGCTCAGGAGGTACGTTACAAAACCATTATATTTCATTATAAATTTCACCACAAGTGAGGTAAGTCCTATATGTTGTAGTATTAATCTTAAATATAACTAAGGCCCAAAGTGTTTGGATCCAGTGGTGTTAAGTGAGGAATGTTTCACTATTTGATAAGGTTCAATTCAAATGAGGGTTTAACATGGAGACATGTAGGTACCTAGAGGGTGTCTCTGCATGCATGGTTGCACAAAGAGATATCATATTAATGATTTTGTGCCTCATGCACACATAAGTGAATTAAAATGCATCAGCATGTCCTCCTTTATATTATTAGCTGCCAAGGGACATCAAAATTAGGAATGGTCATGTTGTGAATTATTACGTAAATTATCAGATACGGTGTTTAAATCTAACAGATTTACCAATGTTCATGGAGGGGAGAATATAGGCACTAAGAAGTATAGTGGTATTATTTTAACTTGACCTCATGTCATGCGAATACAAAACTAGATTGACCAAATCAAGGCCCCTTGAGGTACCTGTGTGACCTCTTATATATTCAAAGATGTTACAAATACAAATGAAAATTTTGATATGATTTCTAGAAATGGATCCTTATCTCTAATTACGAGTACATATATAATTATTTTATATGCATAATTTCATAATGCGATATGCCAAAAAATATCAAAACTCTTAAGTTTTTCCTTTTCTGAACTAATTCTGGGAAGATTATTAGAAGGAAGCTAAAATATTCCCTTATATTGTCACCTATTTTATGAATATTAATAAATCATCTTCCATTTGACTATAAAGTCTAATTAAAAGATCAATTGTCCACCTTGCTAGAGTTGAAATTTTAAGTTTTCTAAATACTGCTATGATTGTTGTTAGTTCCTCTTGAGACGCTTCTTCCAACATACTGTAATTATATTTATCTAAGAGATATTATAAAGAAATAAGTGATTTGATTTATTATTTTAGTGATATTTATACTTTCTTACATTTTTTTTGTTAAGTTTGGTAGGACTCTCTCATTTTGGATTTTAGATGTCCACTATTCACCCCACAATGGGGGAAGAGTAGTAAAAGATTTAAACCCAAGATCTTTGGGTCGGTGAGACTTCATTCCACGGCCATCACCACTTGAGCTACCCCAAGCAGACATACTTTCTTAAAATTTGATTCCAATGTAGAAATTCTTATTATAGCTATCCCTAATAATTTTCTAAGAACTTGCCCATCTTCATTTTCATTTCTTCGATCATATTGACATTATGTCTACGATATTCTTGTCAATGAATTAAATTCATATTTTTGTTATTGTAACTAGCCATACCATTATACACTTCATGTTTGTAAGAAACCAAGGCACTACTGTGGGCGGGGGATGGGGGTTGTTTGAATAAGTACTGTGATAATTTTAAAACTTTATGTCACTAGTAATGAATACAAGACACCAATAAATGCTTCAAAAACCATTAATATAAGAATTACAATAATCAACAAAAGAAAAACATATTTGACACATATATTCCATAAATTTTTCTTCTATTGCTTCATAAAAGAAATCTTGAACTTGCTATTACAAAGTTCTTTATCTTAGACTAGAAGGAAGCTACTAGACCCTAGTTGTTCAGCTACTATTGAAAGGAGATACAACCCCTAACTTATCAGTTACTAATGAAATGAGAACCTACCCCTAATTTTTTAACGGCCACTACTGGAAGGAGCTACAACCGTTGATTTGCAATATGCCACTTTCTTGATATGGTGTATTCATCTTTCATTAAATTTTCAAATTCAAATCATGAAGGTCACTTATGTTCATAAAAATAATAAACATCTCCTTAATGGCACACCATAATCACCACAAAATCACCTATAACATTCTTTGATCTCTGACCAATTCACCATCACACATCAACAAAATGAACAACATCATAAACTTCCTTGCTAATTCAATTCTACTTATACAGAATTAGATTTGATAATTTCACATTTAAAGTTTAGTTAAGTTCAACTATTTATTTGAAATTAACATAGGCTTTGATCTCATTATATTCACGCTTTTCACTTCTTTTAATTCTTCTCAATGTGTTTAGTTATTCCTCACACACTACTTTACTATCTTTGTGATAAAATCAGAGTTAAATTTCCTATTTTTTCAAATTTGAAATTCTATCAGATTTAGTAGAGAGTTTAGCTATAGTTCCAAATCTAAATGCCTACCAAATTTCCCCAAATTTCCAAACTTACCTTCAAATATGTTGATGCTTGAAAAATAACTGCCAACTTGTTCATGCATGCTATCAAAAATTTAACATACTACCAATTTCATGGAAAATAACCAAATATGGATCAAACTTCCAAGCTATCCATTCATTCATGGCTTAACACTTTCAACCTTTTCTATAAGCCCAAAGAACTAATTCTTTTTGAAGGAATAAAGGTTGAAGATTAGTTGTGGGCTCAAAGTCTTTATGACATAACTCTAGCACCCGCGACCCATTATGATCAACCTAAAGCACTTTAAATCATGACTATGGACTAATTTAACATTTGGTCACAAAATAATGCAAAACATCCACAAAGCTTGCACCTTCGTGCTGACACACAAAACTATCAGAAAACACCATTTACTAGTTCCTTTGAGCTAAATGCAAGTCTCGAAGCTAAAATTTAGCCCATAGATTTTATTTCCCCATTTATTATCATTGCAGGAACCTCAAGAACTCCTAGGGTCAATCCACTAGGGCTAAATTTCATGTAGGGCCATGCACCAACCAATCAAAAAATTGTCGGGGTTGAATTGTTTGTGCCAACTCATGTGCGAGCATGTCTCGATGTTATTTTATCAAGAAAATAAAACACAAATACTAGTCAAGAAAAATTGTAGTGGCTAGAATTTTGATATCTGGGGTGACGTGTCATTGCGAGACCACACGCCACACACACTAACCAATCAGGAAACGACTGGGATGATGTGTCTGCCACCTCAATGACATAATGTCCTCGCCTACCACATGTCACTAGCCAACAAGTGCCATGTATCATCCACTTTTATCCCACATAGGCACTTGAAAAACACCAAATTGGATGTCACGTGTCAGAATGTCCTACCCATATGGCTCTATGTCACTTATTTAAGCCAATAAATTATTGCCATATGTCATCTATGTTATCAACCTCTATTTCATTGGTACTGCAGACACAATGAATCTTGGGCCTTGGTTTTCCATTTCTTTCATTGAAGTATAGGATGGAAATTTTCACTCCATGTGGTGGGAATGTTTTAGTCTCCAAGGAAATGTCTCCTTGGAAGAGATAACATTATGATATAATGGATCCTATGAGGGATGGACTACAAGGTTGAATTACTTAGTACGGTCACATGTGCTCAGACCTCTTGCGAATCAAAATTTTTTCATATAGCCATGTCGTCTCACTGTGTCACCCAATTATTATTGTCGTGACATGTCACCCTAGTCCACATATCGCTAGGTGTTATAACCAAAAAATTGATCAGCTAGCATAATTTACTAGTTGTAATGAAGTATACCATGTAAAGCCAATTTTACCCTAGTAAAATTGCTTTCACTATGAGAAATTACCTAAAAAACCACCTTTATTAAGTAATTTATAGTTAAACCCATGAATAATAATTAAATAAATCACTATTTATTTTAGAAATAATTAATTAAACCATTGTTTTATTATTATTCCTTGTTAAATTTGACGCAATCATGAAAATAAACAGACTTATTTTTCTCTAAGAATAACTAATTAATGATTAATTAATTACTACTCGCTGTTAAATTTGACTAAATCCCTAAGGAATAATTAAACAAATCATTATTTATTTATTATTCCTTAACTAATTCCTTGAGATCACAAATAAATCATTTATTTATTTATTATTTCTAAATGAAAGTTTAAATAGTGTTTCCCTCCTAAACAAATATAATAAAATATTCCAACTGGTAACTCCAAGAATGAGATCAATAATATTTTATTATTTCTCTTTATTAAAGGGATAACTCGATATTTTGTTATAAATAGGAGGATTTTCCATTCATTATTCACTTTTGATTATTTTCATTGTTGCACTCACTATTGTAACTCTAACTATTTTTATTATCGCACACCATATTTTGTTGGGTTTTCACATTATAGAGGAGAGAGACTCTACACCAACTGAAGACATTTGAGGATAGCCAAGAACCCATCCCATAGAGGGGGACTTGTAACATTTATCTTTTCTCTTCACAGGTGTTATTATAAAATTGTTCTTTACATATTTGGTTTCGATTGGACGATTGGTGTTATTACTCTTTCTTTTTGTTGTTTAAGTATGGTTGTAGCATAAATCCGGACTTTGGCAGGTTTTGTGCCTATCATTTGTTGTAGATATACAATGTTTAGTAGCCATTTATATTATTTAGATTGTTTTTCATCCACAATATTAACTAGGTTGTTTTCGTACATCATTGAGAAGAAAACACTACAACAAAATTGGCGACTCCACTAGGTTTTATACTTCAGATCCAAAAACCTCGGTGACCTTTGGTTTTCATCTTAGGGTTTCATATTTTTTCAATTATATTAACGCTTCCTAGTGCTTTAACCCTATACGCAATAAATTTCTTACTTCTGTAAGTTTTTTTGTCGTTTCCAGAGGTCACACGAACTAGCCGTGGCAAAGGCGTCACGTTTTTCTGAAATTTGCAGATCGGGAGTCTCAGAACAGAAATTGTAGTTTTCAGCCCAAAAGGTGTGATATGGACTCCAAAGCACATCTTTTAGCCCAAAAAATATGATTTCATCAAAAAATAGGTTAGAACCTGCGATTTCTGGGTTTTAGGGTTTTTCTCAAATCTTTTTTTCGGTTTTGCTGAGAGTTGTCATCTTGGTGTCTGACCTTTGTCTGATCTTGCTTAAGCCTTCATCCATTATGTTTTACTTGTTGAAGTCAAACTTAGCCTCCACTAGCACTTCTAGTACAATTCCACCTTTTTAGAAGGATTTTAATTGAATGAGAAGTCTGCGTTTTTGCAGCACTTTCAGCCACATTTTCCAGATCTGTAACCTTTTGTTTTAAATGTGATAAGATAGGTTTCTACCCTCCATAGTTTCACATTTAAACTTCTTTGGTCATTCTGCTAGGGTCCCATTGGTTTCCCTAGGTGTTTCGCCCATCTCCGTATCTTTTTGCAGCGATCTTCCACGCTAGCTTTTTGTTGTTGGTGCACCACTTTTCAGCAGCTTAGAGTCACTTGATCCTAGTCACATCGACATTAAGATCTCTTGACCACTTCAGTGTATTTTCCATTGGTTTAGCCACCAAGAAGTACAGTTTTTGCAAACACATTTTGGGTGGGGTTTAGTTAATTGTTTTGCTGTTTATTTTTCATTATTTACCTCAGCTTATTTGTAGCAAGATTTTTTCTTTTTTTACAAACACGATATAGGCTTAATCAATTAATACACTTTCACACACAAGCATACCTTAACCAAAGGGTGTTCGGCTTACACCGCGAAGCTAAGACTTAACATAATAAATTTATCTCACCGCATCAGAGACAGAAGATATATTGTTGATCTCCCTTCACCATTTTTGTGTTCTGTGTGTCCTTCCATCATTGCACCACCAAGCCGTGAGTCACACAGACTATTAGGCCTTCACCCCCAGTTTCCACTTGGGTGTATTACTCCTCCCCATAGGGTTCGAGTTCATAGCCCTCTGAGTCCCCATCTTGACTCTTTTCCTGTTCCTTCTGATTTTTCATCTGATTCTAAGCCTCCTTCACCACATACCGTCACCGTTTCTGGACCCACAACTGGTGTAGGAACTCAACCTGGTGTTGGCTCCGGTTGTATCCTGGTGTTCATATCAAGCAGAACAGTCTCAGGTACCATTCCTGCTGCCCGCATTATCCCCTTTATGGGTGGGTTAAGTCTACCAGATCCTAACCAGCTAATAATTGACCCCATAAACCATGATCCTGGTTGACCCTCTATGCCAACTAAGCTTCCCTCAGACATCCCAAAGTTTGAGGGTATTGCTGGAGAGTATCCTACCAACCATGTTTGATCCTACCACATGTGGTGCTTGTCCAACTCCATAACCGATGACTCCATTCATCTGTGGCTCTTCCAATGCAAGCTGACTGGACACACTGCAAAATGGTATGTTGATCAACCCTCCACCTCTCATACCATTTGCGCGATGCTTGATATAGCGTTCTTATCATATTTCTAGTTACCTCTCCGATACGACACTGGTATGGAGATATTGACCACATTTTGTCAGTCCTCTGCTACTCGCCTTTCTGACTGTGTTCAAGAGTGGCATCAAAGAAGGGGCACATGTTGTGCCTAGACTTTCGAAGATTGTGTCTGTGCAGATTGGTTTCCTAAGAGAATTTTATCCCCCATAGGGAAAGATGTCGCGTCCCGTTTTCCTTAAATCAAGGAAGAAGCTCTCTAGGTGCCTTGGAGATATGATCTAATTTACACTCAATCTAGTTATGTGTATATTGTCGTTCCAGACCTCCCTTGTCCTAGAGGTGCCAATGCATGGGGGCATCTCACGCTGTCGATGGTATTGTTGGCTCCCTTTCACACTCTTTGCCATATTCTCAGCAAAGTTATAACTACCCGTAGGGGGCACCACTTTATCCATCATTTATGCCCCTCTTTCTAGGAAGATGTTACTAGGGCCCCAAACCATCTACCAAACTGTTGCTCCTCGTTATGCATAGTCGAGCGCTCAAACAACCATTAGTGCCCTCAAACAACCACTGCCCCCTCAAGGTAAATTGTTTGCAGAGTAGAGTGATACCAATCCCCAAAATTAAAAGAAAAATAATAAGGGGAAGGGTAACAAGAGTAACCAGGGTAACCAAGGTAACCACCCTAGTGAAACCCAAGGGAACCAACCCGACACTAACAACCAGCAACCGTGTGGCTAGCCCTCCGCATCAGAATCTACCGAGTCCAAAATCAAAGTATCCGCTGAGGCTCTTATGACACCAAATGGTCCTTTAAAGATCCCTCAACCCAAAGTTGAGGACATTCCCAAGATCCCAAAGGGACCATTACGCCATAATGCAACTTCTAACAGAGCTGCCCACACATACAATATAGTAGACGACTTGGCACAATCACCTGCCACCATGTCAACATTGGAAGTCCTCCAGTCATGCCCTTCCCAAAAGAAATCTCTACTAACTTCCTTGGGTTTAATGGATCCTTATGATGATCATTTGATTGTCTTCCTAGTTGATACATCAGAGCACCCCCCACTTCCTTTATCTATTGCTTTCCAGATACCAATTAGAGTTTGTAATGACATCATCTCCATCTACACTATTGATGAGGGCACATCCACCTGTGTGATGTCTGCTACTATTTGTAAACAACTCAAATCACCTAAGTTGTCCCCCTCCACAATCACCTTGTGTGCTTGGCATGTACCACAATTTTCCAATGACTCGTACGAGTAAGAATGTCCATGTCGATATCAAAGTCATTGATGCCACTTTGGATTACAACATCATCTTAGGTCATAGTTACACATATGCGATGTCAGTTGTCATGTATGTGGTGTTCTGCAATATGTGCATCCCCCATGAAGGGAAGATCATTACCATTGATCGCTTGACTTATTACGAGCCGACATCCATGACCTCCCTCGAGTCCTTCATCTTGTGGATGTCCCACAACCATTCTTCAACTACTTGCACTAGTGTCTCGCCTGGAATCTATAAGGATTCCCCATTGTTGGGTGCCTTCCATGGTCCTCCCCCTACCATTTCTTAACCTACTTCCATGAGTGTTTGCATGTTACAAGCGTCATGGGCTGCCCTTAAGAAGTCTGGTACACCTGATCAAAAACTAGCTCCTTAGCATCCTATTGTTTCTCTTCTAGCTGAACCCTCTAGACCAACTCCTCATGGACCTCCTACATTTATGGGTGCCTCTCCAATGTTCCCTAGAGGAACTGGTCCTCCAGGTCTTGACCATCGAGGAGCTACTCCACTGGGACATTATTCGTTCGGGCAGATACCTTTCTCATTCCCCCCTCCAAGAAAATTTTATGTACCTATCATGGCTTCACTGGTCCTTCCTAACATGACTCTCAAGATCCTAGTATGGTACATCAATCACCTTGCAAACATTCCTCCTGGTCAGCCAAGACCTTATCACACTTTAACCCTGGTTCAACATTTTCCCATGACCCCTGTCGCTGCTTCAGTGCCATTACAACCTCAATAGGAACCAAGTCTTGTTGCGAAAGAATTTGGCTAGGGGGTCAAATCCAAAAGTAAATATTTTAAGGAAAATGATCCCAACTGCCTCCAGCCCCTAAAGCACCAAAGTTGTCACCCTCGTGCACTCTGTGTGATGTTATTAGGCACACCAGCAACAATTTTCCTAAACTTCCTCAACTTAAACCGTTGGTTCATGAATCGTTTTGTGAATCGAATACTCTAGAAGTCCATGTTAACATATCGGTCCCACCTAAGAAACTCAAAATGCTTTGCACCAACCACTCCTATGCCCTTTGTGACATTCATGGTCAGTATTCTCATTGTTTCCCTCGTTTCAATGAATTTTATGATTTCCTTGGGGAACTCCGTAAATACAAGGCCATTCATAGTAGATCCTCTACTCCACTACTTTTGGATTCTAGTACCACTAGTCAACCAGAACAAAGAAACTCTGGCCCTCCTATTGTGATCCCTACCCCCGGTGTCAAGATGATGAACACCACAGGACCAATTCTTTACCTATCATCATCCTTGAGATCCACACCAAAAAACCTTCATATGGTTGCTACGTGAATTTCTTTCGAACCTCTTTTGATAGAATACGAGGTCTCAACATTAGTAGACCCTCCGTCTACCAGTGCATCGTCTAGCATTCAAGACGATTGGTATGTGAACCTTATTCCTCAAGTTCATGCACCAGGTAATGCCACCGCATCATGTAGTTGATATTCCTCTCATTTTCACATCTCCCAACATGATGAGGACACCATGGAAGGTATGTTTACCCCTGATTACCCCTACTTTTAAGTAAGGGGAAATTTCTTGAAAGGATTTCAAAGGCCATTTCCTTCCTAATTCTCGCAATGCGATCTACCTCCAAAAATGTTTCCCATAACACATCCCTTTGATTTGCATGCCATTATCTCTACCATGTAGTTAGGTAGATTGCATCATCTCATCCATTGTCTTTTGCACCTTTCAGATGGATCCATCATCCACATTGTATATCGATCATGCGGTGCAAGTCACTTTTCCCATAATCTAGCCTCAACATCCTGGGCCATTTTTACCCCTTTGCATATGTTATTCCTTTCAAATGACTTGTGCATTAGATCTGCTGTCAATAAATAGGCCGAATATGATGCAATGATAGGTTTGTTAGTAGATGCCCTCACTTATCGCATGATTCATTTTCATGTTCGTTTAGATTCCTTGCTACTTGTCATGCAATTGAATGGTGTGTATCATGTACATAACCAAGTCCTATTTCGAAAATATCTAAGAGTGAAGCTATTCGTAGGTTAATTTGAAACCATTACTTTCATTCATGTGCCTAGAGCCCAAAATCAATATGTAGATTCCATTGCAAACAACATTCTAGATTGGAATTTATCAAATGTATACCATAAAAGATAACACAAATGGTGAACCATCATCATCATATAAAATGCATAACCATATTATGTATCATATAAGTGTTTAGAACCCTTAGTTCTAAATACATCTAGTACACCCATAGTATACTGGGGTGGCACATAGGCCCCTACATCTCCTTTGGAGGATCTCATGCCAAGTTGGACCAAGATGTTTGAAACCCTTTTTCAAGAACTTGGAACATAATGGCACTCCAAAAACTCCTCCTGCTACGGGGCATCATTCACACCTTCACATACTAGAAAAATATCCCATGCTTGCGGGAATGACGGTCCTCCCCTTGACATATTCTCAGTTAAGTCTCGACCTAGATCCCATTATCGATTATCCTCCCATTCCTTGGATACTTTTTCCTACCAGCCTCTCCGGTGAGCCATATGCACATCGTATATGGTAGATGTTTGATTCTACTCTATGTAAACATGGTCCCCATGTTTGACTTACTAGATGAGGATGTTTTTAGACCTCCTCTAGTAATTCATTCTAATTTTCCTCTTCCCTTAATTCTTCATCAGGAACCATCATTCCAAGAAGCATTAAGGCCATCTTTAGACAAGTAAGGCCACTTGCCTAAAAGTTCTAGATCCTGATTTCGATGGTTGTTTTATTTGCTACGATGACCATAGCTCAGTTAGGTGAACTATCAGCACCATTGAAAATCTCTCACTAAGCTCTATACTAGGTCTTCAATTTCTTATGATTTGACACATCACCAGGAAACCATTTTTCCAAGAAGGTGACTTAATCTTCTCTCAAAATGGAATTTCGTCATAAAGAGACACTTGTACTTTGACATCCACCTCCTCTTAATAATTTTCATACCATATGTTCACTTTTGTCATGAGTAGCCATTGTTTTATCATGTTTTCATGGTCCCCACCAGACCTAGTCTGTGTGGGAGTGTCATTGAGACACCCTTGTTAAGAGCAACCGTGATGAGTCGCCCTTGCATTCTTGGAGTCTATTTCATGTCCCATCATATAATGTCATAGTATTCCATCAATATTTGCATATTTTTCATCCTGTCTTACAAATTTTGGCCTCAATTCATGTTTTCCCCATCCCCTCTGGAGTTGAGTCAGTCGATGCCAGGTCAACCATGCACTCTATGCTCTAACAAGGGAAGTCACGTGTTTGTCCCTCAGTCCCACCTTTTCCCATTATCCCTGGTGTCATTCCATCAATCACATTACTATTTTCCCTCATGCTTTAGTTGAGGATCCTCATTGCCTCATCTATCACATGCCCTATGATGTCGACATCAACTCATTTATTCAAGAAGAATGACCTATCGCGGGCCCTCTTCTCTCAACTCCCCTATGTTGTCTAAATGATTGTGTCTTTAAAATGCACTGTGGTCATACATTTTCCTCCTAACACTCATACATTGGGGGGCAATCTGTTATCACCAAAAAATTGATCATTTAGCCTAATTTACTAGATGGATCGAAGTATGCCATGTAAAGCCAATTTTAGTGATAACAAATTGGGTGGTTGTGTTCCATTCTCCAAGTGATGTTTTAGTTGGTTGCATATGCATCAAATGTACATTATGTTGGTATCTTATCTCTATAATTATTTCCTATTCTTGAAATGGTTTAATCATTCGTCTCGAAATTATAGAAGTTGTGTTATCGATATCTATTAAAATGATTGTATTATTACGTATGTAACTTTTATTGGACCCCAGTTAGTGGTCGAATCATAATAGGTAGTTAGCTTACTCCTGATCAACTTTTCTCATGATCATTGTGCAATAGTAGAATTGTTGGTATTAAGTGTGTTTATGAATTACTCATATGATGGAATGGTTGTTGAATATAAACTTGATCCTAATTATATGTGATGAAGGAAAATAGTATGCCTCTAACTTATGTGATATTATTACACATAAGGCTTTGGTGCATGTGAACAATTATGGAGTAATTTTGTTAGCTGTATAATGATTTATTATTATTTATGCCATGCATGAGCTATATCATTCTTCTTTTATACCTATAGAACTCTCATCATTTTTTAGAGATGTGTTAGATGCAATAGAATCAAAGAATCCTATTAATGCCGGTGAGAGGGTTTTCCAAATAGTGTAAAGGTTGTATGATATGACTAGTCTTTTTCCTCCAAACTTTAAATGGTTGATTTGAATTTTGAACTCTGATAACTGGATTTAAACGCCCACATCCTGGTACCACTTGGGGGAGAGTGTATCTATTCTTTCCTGCGCATAATAGTCAAGACAATAATAGCTTTGATTATGCCTGAAGTATAATTCATGCCCATGCTAGCAAAAATAGATGTAAGATAATTTTCTATTAATTTTGCATTGAGTGTTGCATGAAGACATTAAGGAAGTTCTAAGGGTTGCATGTCAAGAGAACATGTGATACTATGCCCAGGGTATATGATTCTATACCTTGATACTTCATATTAGTTAAGATCCTTAGTTCATTGTACTCGTGATCACTGTTAAATCTTAAACTGTAACTAATACAAAAATCTGTAAAATTTATGGGATCTAGAGTCTAATTTCCCAGGTAGGCTCAGGAGGTACGTTAAAAAAGCATTATATCTCATTACAAATTTCACCATAGGTGAAGAAAGTCCTATATGTTTTAGTATTAATCCTAAATATAACTAAGGACCAAAGGGTTTGGATCTAGTGCTAGAAAGTGAGGAATGTTTCATTGTTTGACAAGGTTCAATTCAAATGAGGGTTTAACTTGGAGATATGGAGGTACCTAGAGGGTGTCACTGAACGCATGGTTGCAGTAAGAGCCATCATATTAATGCTTTTGTGCCTCATGTGCACCTAAGTGAATTAAAACCCATCAGGATGCCCTATTTTAAATTATTGTGCCCCAAGGGACATCAAAATTAGAAATGGTCATGTTGTGAATTATTACATAAATTATCAGATACGGTGTTTAAATCTAACTGATTTACCAATGTTCATGAAGGGGAGAATATAGGCACTAAGAAGTATAGTGGTAGTATTTGAACTCGACCTCTTGTCATGCGAATAAGAAACGAGCTTGACCAAATCAAGGCCTCTCGAGGTGCCCTTGTGACTTCTTATATCTTCAAACATGTTGCAAATAGAAATGAGAATTTTGATATGACTTCAAGAAATAGATCCTTATCTTCAATTACAAGGACATATATAATTATTTTATATGCATAATTGCAAAATGTGATATGCCTAAAAAAATCAAATCTCTTTAGTTTGTCACTTTATAAACTAATTATGGGAAGAATATTAAAATGAAACTAAAATATTTGCTTATATTGTGACCTCTTTTATGAATACTAATAAACCATCTTCCATTTCACTATAAATTCTAATAAAAAGCTCAATTGTCCACCTAGATAGAGTTAAAATTTTACATTTTTTATGTAGTTATATGATTGTTTTTAGTTCCTCTTGAGATGCTTCTTCCAACATACTCTAATTATATTTATCTAAGAGATATTATAAAGAAAAAAGTGATTTGATTATTATTTTATTGATACTTACACTTTCTTAAAATTTGATTCGAAGATAGAAATTCTTATTATAGCTATCCATAATAATTTTCTAAGAACTTACCCATCTTCATTTTCATTTCCTGGATCATATTGACACTATGTCTAGGATATTCTTATCAATGAATGAAATTCATATTTTTTTTCTTGTAACTAGCCATACCATTATACTCTTCGTGTTTGTAAGAAACCAAGGAACTACTGTGGGTGGGGGATGGGGGGTGTTTAAATAAATAATGTGATAATTTTAAAACTTTGTGTCACTAGTAAAGAATAAAAGACACCAATAAATACTTCAACAACCATTAATATAAGAATTACAATAACCAACACAAGAAACACATATTTGACACATATATTCCTTAAACATTTCTTCTATTACTTCAAAAAAGAAAGCCTTAAATTGCTATTACAAAGTTCTTTATCTCAAACTAGAAGGAAGCTACTAGTCCATAGTTTAACAACTACTATTGAGAGGAGATACAACCCCTAATTTATCAGTTTCTGATGAAAGGTGTTTGTACCCCTGATTATTTAAGGACTACTACTCGAAGGAGATAGAACCGTTGATTTTAAATATGCCACTTTCTTTATAATCGGAGTTAAAATCGGAGTTAAATTTCCAATTTTTTCAAATTTGAAATTCTATTAGATTTAGTATAGAGTTTAGCTATAGTTCGAAATCTAAATGTCTACCAAATTTGGCCAAATTTCCAAACGTACCTTCAAATATGTTGATGCTCGAAAAATAACTACCAACTTGTTCATGCATGCTATCACAAGTTTAGCATACTACCAATTTGAAGGAAAATAACCAAATATGGATCAAACTTCCAAGCTATCCACTCATTCATGGCTTAACACTTTGAGCCTTTTCTATAAGGGCAAAGAATTAACTCTTTTTTGAGAAATAAAGGTTGTAGACTAGTTATGGGCTCAAATTCTTAATGACATGACTCTAGTGCCTCCGACCCTTTATGATACACCTAAAGCACTTTAAATCATGACTATGGACTAATCTATCCTTTGGTCACAAAATGATGCAAAGATTTCACAAATATTTCACCTTCATGCTGACAGATAAAACTATCAAAAAACACCATCGACTAGTTCCTTTGTGCTAAAGCAAAGTCTTGGACCCAATATTTAGCCCCTATATTTTACTTCCCCATTCATTACCATTGGAGGATCCTCAAGAATTCCCAAGGTAAATCCACTGGGGCTACATTTCATGTTGGACCACAGACCAACCAATCAAATAATTATCGAGGTCGAATTGTTTGTGCCAACTCATGTGCCAATGTGTCTTCATGCATTTTTATCTAGAAAATAAAGTACACATCATATTCAAGAATAATCCTAGTGCCTGGACTTCTAAGATTTGGGGTGATGTGTCATTGTGGGACCAAACATCACACTCACTAACCAATTAGGAAACCATTGGGATGATGTGTTTGCCACCTCAATGACACAATGTCCTCATCTACCACATGTCACTAGCCAACAAGTGCCATGTATCATCCATTTTTATCCCACTTAGGCAGTTGAAAAACACCAAATTGGATGTCATGTGTCACAATGTCCTACCCGTATGTCTCTATGTCACTTATTTAAGCCAATAAATTCTTGCCATATGTCATCTATGTTATCCACCTCTATTTCATTGGTATGAAAAACACAATGAACCTTTGTCCTTGGCTTTTCATTTTTTTCATTGAACTATTGGATGGAAATTTTCACTCCATGCAGCGGGAATGTTTAGTCTCCTAGGAAATGTCTCCTTGGATGATCTAGGTTTTAATAGGAATGCAACAAATTACAGAGATAACCATAAACACATATATGCTATAGAAATAATACTTCATTTCATTAATGTAAGATACCAAAATATGCTTACAAACAGAAATGGGAATAAACCAGCTAGGGTGATGGTAGCTTATCTCTAAGAAGAGATGTCGTAGCTACATGCCTATGAATTGTCTTAAAATGAGGCTCAAGGGCCTTTTTAGTATTGAAAAATAAGATCAAACCATAAATAACCAAAACCCTAACCCGAGGAGTTGTAACACCAAGATTTTATGGGCCCCGTTGGGGTGACTTAGACAACCAATTTCCCGGGGTCGCAACTTGGTCATATTATCTCCGTTTGATGCGCATGATAGCCTGTTGGAATGATCTCTCCAAGGACTACGGTGGAAAAGCTGATTTCAGGTAGAAAATCGTTGGCGGTAGATTTCCAAAATAACGTCGTTTAGGGCCTCAAAACGACTCCAAAAGTTTAGGACCCAAAAAACTGCTAAAAATAGTAAACTGTGGTACAATTAAGGAAACTGAAAGAAGCAATGGTGGGGGTCCAAGTGGAATTTTCTGGTGGCCACCAATATCCACCTGGATCATTCCCCCCCACCGCCTGAAGCAATGGTCCCCATGCATTGAGGTCCTCCATGAGATGAGGGAACTTCTGCTGAACTTCGTCCCTGGTCAGCCACTTGCCTTGGTGAAGGAGTTGGCCTATTTTGACAACTCGATATAGTTGGATATTATGTTGGTGAGTGTGCTTGATCTATGTGTCCATGATCCGATCTGTTGCAACATGGTCCATGCAATCTAAATTTAACTTTGTGGGTGTGAGCTATTCTGCAATGTTGGATGTGTCTAGTAATGGTGGAAAGTATGGTCGAAGGTGATCCACATTGAACACTGGGTACAGGAAAAGTAATGGGGGAATGCTGAGCTCAAATGCATTGTCTCCCACAGCCTTGGCAATGGTGTAAGGACCATATCGGAGTGGTCTTAGTTTTTGATAGGCTCTGGTAAGGCGTTTCTTTTGCAAATGCAACTAGTCTTTGTCACCCACCTGAAACTTGTGTGGCACCTGATGCTAATCATGTCACTTCTTGTACTTGGCATTTGATTTCTCCAGAATTTCATGGACCTACTAGCAAATATGTTGGATGTGCTCAATGAGGACATTTGCCTCGTCTGTTTTGGACTGGACATGAGCTGAATCTGTGTGAGTCACTGCAAATGGTAGGGTCGCATCAATGGGACATAGTGGCTAGAATCCCAAGCCCACTTGGAAAGGGTTGTGGCTAATTGAGCTATGGGGAGCCCGGTTGTAGTTGTGCTAAACATAACGAAGGCTGTCATCCCATGTGCGTCGATGCGTTGAGTTTTACATGTGTAGAATGTGTACGATCATCCTGTTGACAACCTCCATCTAGCCATCAGTTTGAGAATGGAATGTTATGGACTTAGTGAGTTTGGTGTCAAACATCGACCAGAGACTGGACCAAAATGTTCTAAGGAACCTGTTATCCTGATATGAGAAGATAGACTATGGGATCCCAAAGTGTACCCACACTCGTTCAAGGAAGAGTTTAGCAGTGGCTTCTGTTGTGATATTCTTCTTACAGGCCGCCATAATGGCCATCTTTGAGAACCTGTCGACAACCATAAAAACATAGTCATTTACATGCTTAGTGGAAGGAAGGGCTGACATGTAATCCATGGAGATGGATTCCCAAGGTCGATTAGGGGTAAGCATCAAGGTATAGAGGCCTTGCTTCTTGATGGTCAGTTTGGCAATGGTGCATGCAGTGCATGATTTGATGTAATTCCTGACATCTTGTCAAAGATTTAGCCAATAGAAATACTTCTGTAGTATTGAAACTATTTTTGTGACCCCGAAATGCCGAATAACTCCAGCGTAGTGTGCTTCCCAAATCATCTTGGCATGCTCACTAGAAGGAACACGAAGGTGACCTAGGTGGCATAACAGGGCATCCCGGAGGTGAAAATCTACAACATGCTAACCCTCAAAGAGTGTCTGGTATGTGTGGCTGAATTTTGGGGTGCTTTTGTGGTGAAGTGGCTAATCAGAAGTCTCAAGCCAACAAGAGTTGAGCACGGTGGTTAACGCCATGATCGGTGGTCGACTGAGGCAATCTGCAACATTATTGGTGTTTCCCTTATTATACTTTATATTCAAATGGAACTGTTGCAAGTATGTGGACCACTTCTGATGGCGATCATTCTGCAATTTCCCTCAGGTCTGTATGAACTGTAGGGGTCAGTGGTTTGTGTGGATGACCATTTCCTTCCCCAAAATGTAATGCTTCCATTGTCGGTAGGCCTGCACAATGGAATACATCTCTTTGTCATAAGTGGGATACTTATGTACTGTGTCTAAAAGTGTCTCACTGTGATATGCCATTGGATGAATGTGTTGAGTAAGGACTACCCTAATTGCATTGTCAGAGGCAGTTGTCTTGGCCTGAAATGGTTGTTGCAAGTCTGGTAATGCAAGCATTGGTGCTGAGTAGAGGCGATCTTTCAGCTCTGTGAAATCCTTCTATTGAGATTCAGACCAAAATAATTTTTCTTTTGCTCCTCCCTTGGTGACTTGACTCAAGGGCCAAGTGATATGAGAAAATGCCAACACGAACCTATGGTAGAAGTTGGAAAGACCTAGAAAGTTGTGAAGCTCTATCATAGTGGTTGGACATGGGCAATCCCGAATGACTTGGATCTTGGTTGGATCCACATGTACCCCCTGTTCATCAATAATGTATCCGAAATACTAAACCTAGGTCATGCCAAAAGTGAATTTCTCCAAATTGGCACATAACTTGTGTTGCCGTAGTGTTTGGAAAACCTGTTGGATGTGGTGGAGGTGCTCTTCCCAACACTGGCTGAAGATCAGAATGTCATCGAAGTATACCACTACAAATGAGTTGGTGAATGTCCGCAAGATGTCATCCATTAGCCTCATGAAGGTTGCAAGAGAATTCATCAATATGAAAGGCATAACCAAACATTCAAAAAGGCCCTCCTTGGCTTTGAAGGTAGTCTTCCACACATCAGAGGGTTCGATTGGTACCTGGTGATATCCTGACTTCAAATTGATCTTGCTGAAATATTTTCCCCCTTCAGTTGGTCCAAGATGTCAATAATCTATGGGATCAGGTACTTATTATGGACAATGATCTTTTTCAATGCCCGATAGTCAATACAGAGTCTCCAAGTCACATCCTTCTTTATTACCAACATGATCGAGTTCCCACAGGGTGATGAACTCGGACGGATGTGACCTTTTTGCATCAGATCCTGAATCTGCCTCTTGATTTCATCGTTCTCCAAATGGAGCATTAATAGATTGGTCCATTGGGAAGTGGTGCACCTTGGGTTATATCGATGGTACACTTGACTTAATAGTGCAGAGGAACCCCTGTGGCGGAGGTGAAGATGTCCTCGTACTCCTCCATGACCTTGTCCATCTATAGTTGTCGTGTAGAAGGGCCCCGTCTGGAGGTCATGGCCATAGTCTTCTTCTCTCCTTCAGGAATATCATTAGGAAAACAAATTTCCTGATTTTGGAAATGAACTTACTGCATTATTTTGGAGAAACCAAAGAGATGGCGGTAGGCGGTGCTACCTTTGGTATCTTGTAGAACTTATTTCCCAAAGTAACAATAACATCACGAGGTCTTGATTCATACATAACATGTCTCTTTCATAGGTATGGTTATCCTAATAATGCATCACAAACTTCAAGGAGAGCAATGTCACGTAATACCTCATCACTGAAGGGATTCATGTTATATGGAAGGTGACATTGCTAGCTCACTTGAAGATCGTTTCCTTGGTGAAGCCACCCGTTGGTGTACGGTTGTGGATATGTTGTGGTTGGTAGGCCCAGCCGCTTCACAACCTCCAGCAAAGTGAGGTTACTTTGGCTCCCGCTCTAGATAATGAACTGTAGTGGGGAGCCCTTTACCCACATCTGAGAGTGGAGGAGACGCTCCTCCTCCTATGGATCTTCGGGTCCCTTCTTCTAGATCTTTGGGTTCCTCCTTCTGGCTCTTCATGGTGGAAACAATGGCGTTGGGCTTTGCATCGATAATCTGCTTCCCTCTGTCATTCCCCTTGTCGGGTTCGCACTCAGATTCGGAACATGCATCTGATTCTGAAACCTTTAGCTCAGCCACTAGTGACTTCTCTCGGTAACACTCACTTGTGTTCTGAGTGGAGCTCTTATGGAACTCACACCACTTTCCCATGTACTTTTTCGGTTTCGCGATGTTGTTCTTTGGTTGCAGCTTTGGCAGGTTGTCTTGGGCCGCCTCACGTTGGCTTTGTACTTTGTTCTACAGTTTGAGGGCACCTTCAACTTGCTTCAGATTAACAGATCTAAAGTCTTTCTTCTTATGTTTAAAACTTTTCTTGACCTAAATGGCATATCGGTATGTCGTGTCAAGCTAGTAGATGTTCAGGAATTGTATTTCTTCGTGGATGTACTTGTGCAGGTAGCCACGGTATTTGAGTACCAAATGCTGCTCTGTATCCTTAATACACAATTTTATGGAAAGGGTATGGAAAGTATTGGTAAACTCTGGCACGTCTTGGTCCCTTCCCTGCCGTAGTGTGGTCCGCTTTATGTATTAATCCTCATAGCTTCCGATAGGGTAGTACTTCTCCTTGATGGCATCACGGAAGGAATTCCAAGTGGGTGCGGCTAAAAATAGTGAGCCTATACTTTCATCCTTCTACTCACAATAGGTTTCCCACCAATCCTTGACGTGGGGGGTTGCTTTGAGAAGAGCGAAAATAATCTTTTCCCGAATGGAAAAATCATGAACAGAAAAATAACCCTCTAGTAGATTTAACCATTTATCGACGACATCTGCTTCTATCTGACCCTCGAATATGGGGATTTCAAAATTAAATTGTACCTTAAATGGTGTGGCATTTCCAAAGTAGATGTTGGAAGCTAATTCATCGCCCTGGGTAGTCGCTGAGGGATCTAGGCAAAGTTGTCCATCATCGCTTTCCTGAAAGAGTCAATTTTGCGGACAAAATCGACCTCCCTAGAAGCTAAGGCTTTCTAGTGACAAACAAGACAAGTCAACACTACCTTTATCTAAATATGCATTTAGAATACAAGTAATCAGGTGTTTATAACATACCTTTAGTCCAACGCTTTGTAGTAGTCCAGCCTCGCCGATCCGGATGAGCTCCTCCTTCTCTTCGAAACCTGCATTCACTAACAAGCCAAAAGATTACATAGCAACTGAATAACTTATAAAATAACACATATTCATCATACAAACCAAGGAGTATATGAAAAAAATCATGTATAACAACTTGTTGAGAAAAATGAGTTTATTTGCACCAAGTGGAAACAAAAGAAACCATTACAACCTGAGCCTTGGTGTTGTGCAGGTCCCTCCCAGGGTCCAGCAAGAGTTTTCCTTTACTTTGATCAGCTCACCCACTTCCAATTGAATCTAAGAAAGGATGGGAATCTCTCCTCTCAAGCTCTATAAGGGAGTCCTAATCTCAACAGCATCTACCCTTAGGAATGTTCAACTTTCAACCTCCCCTCCCTCTGGCCCAATGCCTATATTCATAGTGCTTTGGAGGAAGTTAATCAGGTCCACCATGAATGGGATAAGCCCCTCTTTCAATGGGATAGCTCCCCTCTTCATGGGATAAGTTCCTCTTACATAGGGATGCATGAACCATCTGGAGGCACTCAATCCACGTCAAACCGTCTTCTAGAATGCTCTAGAAATGACCACAAGTAACTTTTTTGAAGTGAAACTTGCGCCTTTTGACCTCTACAGGAGTACGCACCCAGCCCTTTACATACAGAGCGTACAAGTACACAGGTTTTATGAACTGGAGGTGCGTACACGCAGGTAAGGCTAAGAGAAACTGCGTAACAAGAGTTAATTGACCTTTAAAGGACTTTCTCTCTTTCTTGGAGTTTGACATGAGGAGCAGAGGTATGAGACTTGCCAAGGAGGATAGTATGATAGTTGATAGAGGCATACTAACTGTAGATAGTCATGGTGACAAATTTTAGTGTAACAGATTTCCCCCTAAAGTGCAAAGCCTGTAGTAGATTTAGGGTTTCATATCATCTAGGAAGGGTGAAGTACTTTATCATTTCAAGGATTATCTTGTGGAGAGCCCGGTTGGAACCTACAAGTATTCAACAAAAAATACATGTATGAGATCATATCATCGCTGAGGTAGGCATTCCCATACTCAGATCAAAAACTTTAACTAGCAAACTAACTACTACTCTGATGCAGGAATGATTTCGTAGTACATCATAATCATAGACTCATGTAGACATAGTACGGACGCAGCCATCTGTTTATAGTTAGCCTACTTATACAATGAATACAAAACTCCTCACATCCTGGATGGTGGAAACTAGATCCAGGGTCTTCATTTCTACTTCCCGAAATAGTACGATTCTATCCATGCGAATAAATGAGTTGATGTCGAGCATGGTAGAAACCACTTGATTACCAGTCAATGATGTAAACTGTTAACAAGTCTGAGAGAGACCACCAGTGATGTCAATGGTTCTCAAAGTATCCAGTACAATCCATGAGATGTGAATGAATATGTTGATGTCAAACATGTCAAGGAATCCTTCGATCGAAAGTCAGTGATGTAAACTGTCGTCGAAGGCGAGAAATCTGCCATTGATGCATGCGGATCTCAAGGTACTGGCGATTTCTAGATCATCTTTCTAGATAATGTGCTGATGTCGATAGAAAGCGATCCGTCGTAGGCAAGCCCACAACACGAAATCATAAATCAAATTGAAGAAATGTAGCTGTACGGACTGACTCAGGGATGGTCAAGATGGATGACAGGTATTTTGCAGATGAATGGTTTATTTGCAACGACCTCTTGAACACATAACGACACGATAGACGGCTTGGTGACATTTGACCCAAAGTTAATACCCGGCTGAAGACTTTCAATGTGGTTCAATCAACTGTGAGGCAAAGGATTTCCCAACCCAAGTGAATGAAAAGTGTCGTGTTCAAGAGTGGTGATAAGGTTTCTTCTGAGACAAAGGATAACAAATAAGTTCATTCTTCTCTCTTTTCCCCCACCATTTCTGACAAGTACCTCTTTATTTTTTACAAGCTTGAGGAGGATAACATATGCTTGATTATAAGCTCATCCTTCTGATGAGTCCAACTTAGTTTAGATTCGAACCCTAAGAAGGAGTGGTCCGTTCCTGTTTGTAATCGAACAGGTCCTTTACTGTGAAATTTTAACGAGTCCAGTATAGGAGAAACACGGCGTTTTTCAATTTTAGAGAGTCTGAAAAACTTAAGAAGACTCCAGGGTTGAACTTTTTCGTAAATTTGTGTCTCCCAAGCCCAAAAAAGTATAAAATAATACTTGAGAGAACTGCTTGGTTTTTTACGACCAAGGAGTACTTTCATAGTTAGTGTCTTTGACCTGAAAAGTAAAAAGCGATCAAGGACACGTCGTTTTATTTCCAGTATCGAGTTTGAAACGACAAAAACTCGGCAATCTTTTCTTGTTTTTACGGTCAGAAAAGGGCTATAAGGGAACCGTCTTTTAATTCTGTTTTAACGAGTGTAAAAGAAACGCTCGGCAATATTTTCATGTTTTAGGAGTCAGAAAAGGGCTTAAAAGATGACTCTGATGTGTTTGTTTGTGAAAAATGACAATTTCCCTGAAAATCCTTTATCCTGCACAAAAACTAACCCATTACTCATACCTGTTTAATATAGATAAAAATTATTTGAAAATTACCTTTTCATGGTGGAAAATAAACAAATTTAACATTCATTTACTCAAAAAACCCATAAAAGGGGTTTTACCATTTCATTTTTACCATTTTACTGTTGAGGAGAGAAAAAGGGCTTTTGGCAAGAAACTTCCCGTGGTCGTTGCGGAGAATCCGACCGTCGAAACCGAACGCCGTCTCATCAGGTATTCTACAACATCCTCCCTTGCATTTCCATCCGTTTAGAATTTGTTTTTAAGTTTTAGTTTCATTTTTTGGAGGCCTTGGGGTTTCAAAGGCCGCTTTTCGGGGTACGCAGGTGCTCCATAGGTGACCTGCGTACCCTGACATTTTCTCAGTTGGGAAAATGTCGGGCGTACGCAGCTTGCCTTAAGAGAGCCTGCGTACACACGCTCTGTCTCTAAAGGCGGGCTGCGTACACCGCGGAGTGGGTTTTTAAACTCCAATTTCTCCAAAATGAACCAAAAACTTTCAATTTTATGGACTCTAACAGATGTTTTATGGTGTGTAGATTGCCCACCATGCTTGATTGGCGCGAAAGAGAACACGAAGATGTTGTTTTGTCCGCGATTAATCACCAACCTTCCATTGATGCTTTAAAGGCATGCGGTCTTTACAAATACTGGGCCATACCTGGCATGAGGGCCCAGGTAAGAATTCTAGAGTGGCTGGTCGAAAGGTGGAACGTGCAGGATCAGTGCTTTTACATTGGAGGGCACCAGCTCAAGATAGATCCCTCAGACATTTACATTCTCACTGGTTTTCCCAAGAGGGGCGAACAATTGACTCTGTCCGGGACTAGACCGGGTGGCCAGTCCATCGCTAGTCTCCGTCTAGAGTGGTGCAATAATCAAAACCAGGAGAGGGGGACAGAAATTAAAAAGATATCCCGACCTGAACTTATGGTAATTGCCTTTACAGTTACCAGACTTTGCAGCGCAGCCGCTTTGCACATTGCCACCGGGTCCCAAATGCGGATGGTGATTGACTGCTATCAGGGCACCATTTTCAACTGGTGTGATGCTGTGTTGGCCAATTTAAAGGGGCAACTGACTAGGGAAAAAAACGGGCAACTAAAGACTTTTGGTTATGGGCCTTTAGTTGTGAGTTTTGCTCTAGAGAGGGTTCCGATGTTGATCCCGCAGTAGCTCACTGTTGAGGTTGGGCTTCCCCGAGAGCCTAAGTTGATGCGATGGGTTGCGGTGATAGCCCGTCATCCTGACGAGGGCAAAGAGGTTGTCCGATTTAGACCGGAGTACTTTCACTGGTTAGAGGACCAGGTCTTCTCGATACAGGATTTTCCTTATGCCGGAGTCGATTTTCGTGGCGATCCGGACATGATTCTTCCACCGGGAGAACAGTAGGATGACATAGGTACTTTATTTTTCACAAGTTTTTAAAATTATCTACTTTTTTTTGTTTTTATATCATCTCAAAACTGACAGTGACAATTTTCAAAATGCAGATGTAGGCCCACGGCGTCCAGCCAATCTCCGGCCTTTTGAGAGGAGACAACCAGTTGCACTGGCACCGGTCCCATAGAACGAGGCTACAAAGACCTTAGCTGAGTTGGAACAAGACCTATAGCGTCTGACGATAGATATACTAGAGACTGCTATAGATGATATTCCTATCAGGCTTCAGCGCTATGTAGTCGGAGTTCCAGGACCTTTTAGGAGGTTCTTGTGTAGGGTAGCCCGTGCAGTGGTGTCGTATAGAGATCATCACCAGTGATTGTATGATCAGTTTTGTAGACACATGTGACATTTTGGTTTATTGTACTTATCATTTTTGCCGATCATAAGGTGTTTTGCAACCTATGATCAAGACGATGTATTTTTGACACACTCCTATCTATATATATCATTATTACCGGCTTATCTTGTTAAACATGTGTGATTAAATGTTTTTAAATTTACATGTATGATTATTGCAAATGTCTGTCTAACATTCGAGAAGCAATTGCATCTGCTAGTGTATTTAAAGACCTTGGAAAATGTTGATATTCAATGTAATCAAACTCACGTTCCAAGAGACACACTCTCAAAAATAACCTTAATAACACTGGATTTCTAATGGAATATACTCTATTAAGCTGTAATACAATGAGTTCAGAATCTAACCTCACTATCAAACTCCGAATCCCAAATGAAATAGATTCAGACAATAACTCAATCACGACACTGTATTCTACAATGTTGTTTGTTGTTTGACTGAGGCTCACCCAATGCATAGAAACTAACTCGTCAGAAGGAGAATAAATAACCCAAACTGCGGAAGAGATATTCCGTGTACTACGACAAGCACCATCAGCAAATCCAATGTATTTTTGGAGAGGCATCGACATCTGCAAACATCAAGGGTAAAAGCAAGATAAGGAGAATAAAAACGAGAAACACACTCTCTAAGCTAAGCACGTTGTCTAAACTAACAAACACACTAGCTAGAAAGAAAAAATAACCTAAGTAACCTAACTAAAATCTCCACACCCATCATTTAAGCATAATACCTCTTTAGGTAAAGTCCATTTCTAGGTTTACCCAAAGAGTCCCCGTCAAAGTCAACTAGCTCATCGGCCCCTTTTGCTAGCTTTCGCTTAACAATGTAGGGCCCATGCCACATAGGAACGAATTTTCCAGCACCTAATTTATCGTTAGCTTGATCATACAATAACACTAGGTCTCCTTCCGAAAAATTTCGAGGGGTCACATTTCGATCATACTGAGCTTTCATTCGTTTTGCATGAGTCTCGATTGCCAGTGCAGCAGCGCGTCGAGTCTCATCTAATTGATCTAAATATAATAAACGCTTCTCCTCTTCGGAAGTAGCTGGAAGTAATTCGACAGCCATTTGAAGTGATGGGATTTCGCATTCAATGGTCAACACAACTTCCAAACCATAAACTAGTTGGAAAGGAGTGAACCCTGTTGATGTTTTCACTGAAGTTCGGTATGCCCAAAGCGCGGAAAATAACATGTTGTGTCAATTCGACCGATGAATCCCAATGATTCGTCAGATCATGATAACTAAAACTTTGTTGATGGACTCAACCTGACCGTTGGCTTGTGGATAATAAGGAGTTGAGCTATCGTGACGCAAACCAAGCTGGCCTGTAAGTTCTGTCATCATAATGTTTAAAAAATGGTGCCCATGGTCAGTAATTATCGCTTATGGGACACCAAACCTAGCAATAATGTGATTGAATACAAAAATTGCAGCTGTCTTGCCGTCTGCCTCGAATGTAGGCATCGCCTCGGCCCACTTAGTAAAATAATCAACTGCAAGGATGATATATGCATGCCCCCCGGCTAAGTGAGGGTTACATGTAATAAAGTCGATACCCCATTTGGAAAAAGGACCAACGGCAATTATAGGGTGGAGAGGAGCAGGTGGTGCGCGCATCTTACGATCAAACACTTGAGAGTTGTGGTATTTTCGGACCGGAATAATATAGTCTTTAAACATGGACGGCCAGAAGTAGCCAGCACGCAACACCTTCTGAGGTATGGCATACCCAGACATATGACCGCCACACGCTCCAGAGTGACAGTCATTTAAAACCCTTTCCGCCTCTTCGTGACTTAAGCAACGTCGGAAAACCAAGTCTACCCCATGGTGATAAAGAGTATGTCCAATAATTTTGTACTGTTGGGACTGGAATCGAATTTTCTAACGTTCCGACTTTGAAGCTTCGGGCCGAAAGGATTGGGTTTGGAGATAGACTATTATATCCCCATACCACGGATCTAAAGTGCTGATGAGAAACAAAGATTCATCCGCAATGGGTTCCTCTGCCACAGTTTCTCTCTCATCACGCGGGAAATCACACATCAACTCTGCAAAAACTAAAGATTTCTTAGACTTAAATTTTTCAAATTCCAAGTCGAACTCTTGCAGGATAACGATCCATTTAGAGTACTTGCCCCCTAGCAATTGTTTACTCAAAATGTAGATCATAGGGTTGCAATCCGAAATGACTGTAGTTTTACGGAGAAGAATGTAATGACGAAAACGTTGGACAGCCTGAA
The DNA here is from genome assembly GCA_031772625.1 of Pinus tabuliformis. Taxonomy (NCBI): domain Eukaryota; kingdom Viridiplantae; phylum Streptophyta; class Pinopsida; order Pinales; family Pinaceae; genus Pinus; species Pinus tabuliformis. The sequence goes on from CM062820.1 coordinate 135,009,183, forward strand.
CGGCTGCCAGGGCCAATTTCTCCACATGCGAATATTTTAGCTCAGTGGGATTTAACTTCCTACTAAGATAATATATCACATGTTCCATTGCGAATTTGTCTTCCTGAACTAACACCATTCCAATAGTGTAATGAGAGGCGGCGAGGTACAAAAATTAATCTTGGTTGTAGTTGGGAGGATGCAACAACGGTGCATGGGTTAAGTGCATCAAAAGATTGCTGAGCTATCTCATCCCAAGAGAATTGAGCATTATGTTTCAACAACCGTGTAAAACCTTTTGTAACCTCGGCGTAGTTAGGAATGAATCGGCGTAAAAAGTTTGCTTTCCCCTGCAAACTTTGGAGTTGGCGAAGACTCGAAGGAGGAGGCAATTTGATGATAGCTTGTACCTTCGAGGGATCGACGCGAATGCCGGCTTTTGAAACTACAAATCCCAGCAATCGTCCCACTTCTATAAAGAAGACACATTTGTGTGGGTTCAAACGTATACTATAATGCCTACACCGCATAAAGATTGCTCGTAAATGGACAAGGTGATCAGCTCGATGTAATGAATGAGCGGGCAAATCATCGAGATACGGTTGCACAATGTGTTTGATGTCATGAAACGCATAAGACATCACCCTTTGAAAAGTGGCTCCGGCATTCTTAAGGCCAAAAGGTAATTTGCAATAAGCAAATGTCCCCCATGGACAAATGAAAGCCATTTTTGGTTGATCGGCAGGTAGAATATTGATTTGATTGTAACCGGAAAAACCGTCCATGAAGGAAAATATTTCACTGCCGGCACAATCATCAATTATTTGATCGATATAGGGTGTTGGATAGTTGTCCTTGGGACAAGCAGGATTGATATCCCTATAGTCGATACATATTCTTATTGTTCCTTGTTTTTTGTTAACCAGAACAATATTCGATACCCAATCCGTTAACGGGATCGGATAAATGAAACCTACTTTCAACAGCTTCTCAAATTCTGCTTTAATTGCAGCCGCTTTTCGTGGGTGAATCTGACGCAAACGTTGCCGGACGGGTTTAACGTCCGGGTAAGTCTTAATCTCATGGACAATGATTGCGGGATCAATTCCTGGCATTTCCTCATAGGACTAGGCAAACACGTCGCAAAATTCTTGAAATAGGGCCTTGTATATCTGAATTTCGTCATCTGAACATGAGGCGCCTATATGAATGTGCTCAACAATTCTGGCCTTGACTGAAATGTCAATGGGAATAGTGTGAGAGATGTTTCCCAAATTCAGCTCTGAATCAGGATGTTTCATTGGACTCTAAGCTTCCTTGACATATTCAGCTGTAAATATTGATGAGAAATCGTTTTCAAAACAATCTTCCTTAGGTAAAAACGAAGATCTATGATGGAGATCCTCCCATGGTAAATCTTCTACACACAGGACTTCACAAAGTTGTTCGTCAGATGACACAACTTCGGGAAACGTTATTAACTCTGAGGTTGACGTGAAAAGTGATTCCTCACGGACCACATTCATTTGGTCGATTTTGGTTGAACGCAAGTCGGTAAAAGACTGCACGGCTTCGTAAGCAATTTCATATGGACTCAAAGGCATAGCATCACCAAATGAGTCTATATCAGATTCAGAGGGAACGATCCAAGGATCGTCGTAAACAATGGTATCTGATGTAATCATATGAATGGATGCAAACGAAGACACGACATTGATTGGAGGAAAAGGAAAAGTTCCCAGTAAATCGACATCTTTAACTAATCCTACACCAACATCCTTATAAGGGATAGTCGTTTTACCGACATGCTAGATACTCTCTGAAGAGGCTGGGTCGGATGAAAAGTAAGCCAACTGGTCTATGGTCACGATCTTGCCATTATGTGGAAATTTTATTACTCTGAAGACCGATGAGACCACCGCTGTCATAGCGTAAGACCAACTTTGACCCAAGAGAAGGTTGTAGTCTAGAGGGGCATCAACCACCTCCACATCCAGACTAACGGTTTTTCCTTCAACCCCTATAGGCAAATCCTGTAGAATGCCAAACGGATGGAGCCCACGGCCATCAAAGGCCTTAAGAAGTGTCGGGGATTGATTTAGTGAAGGAGAACCAAGCGATCTCCAGCACTGTATCGACATAATACACATGGAAGCTCCCTCATCAATTACAGTCTGATGAATAGGCCTGTTTTTTACAATCACTGGGATTTGGAAAGCCATCTGATGAGGTAAACGCAGTGTACTATTTTCTAGATCAAAGATTATTAGGTTCGGGTCCTGAACATCAATAGCTCCTATAGCCGACAAAAGTAATTTTCGTTGTGCTGGGCATGATTGCAGCACTTCTAAAGCCGACATTGCTGAGGGTGAAACAACTAAATCCTCAACAATGTTGTAATTCTGGGCCGCTCTCACATGTGGATTGAAAGCAGACCTTCGAAGTACACCCTTGGAGGGCAGTTTAATTACTAAGTCAGGGTTAGGTTTCTCGATCTGTAGTGGATCGGAACCGGGAGCTGAGGTTGATGGATTTGACTGAGAAGATTCTGCTTCTTTCGATCCATCAACAGGACTTTTACTACCATAATCATGTGACAAAGTCGCAATCCTTACATGAGACATCATCAATATGGGTTCTTTAGTGGCACTCGAGGAAGAACCTATCATTTTGCTATCTTTCGGAAATGGGTCCTTCAAGACAGCAGGAATTTGGGAACCCTTGACGATTTTCGCAACCTCGGCCCGATGAGGGAAATCTCTTGTAAAATGATCTTCTTCACAAATAAGACAAGGATAACAGGGCTTGCGCTTTTCGTCATTGGTTTCCGACTTTTCTGTTTTCTCCTTTGGAGTTTTGTCTGCTTTATTCTTCTTCTTGCCTTTCTTCTTCCCACCGTTTTTTGATTTAGCCGTAGATGACTCTACAGCGTGAATATCAGCAGAAACTTCCACAGAAGAATCTCCTGTTGGGGAGTCTGGTAAGGTTATAATGGGTGAAGAATTCTTTGAAGACTTCTTCTTGCTTTTAGTATTTACCGTACCAATCATGCCATCAGCAGCATGAGATCCCGAAGGAGCAGCAGCGATTTGATTTGACTTTGGAAGATCTGGGATCTTTTCCTGTAACGTACCCGACTGAGTATAAACTAAGTCAAGGTACTGCGCTTGAGCAATCACTTGCTCCTCAGTAACTACTCCGTCCTTAGCTACGTCTTCAGTAATCTTCGGTAATAATGATTTAACAAACCATTCAGCTAAGATTTGGTACGGGATAAAAACTTCACTAATCGCCTTCGACGTCTCCATTCATGAATATGATCGGAAATATAAGTGGACGTCGACTGTTTTAATGAAGTTAGTAACTCGGTGCCATTATCATATCTGACCGGAAACTGAAAATGTGTTAAGAACAAGGTAGCTAACTGACTAAAATAATAAAAAGAGGCCTGTGGTAACTCAATGTACCACTTGGCCGCGAGACCAATGAGTGTACGCTGAAAAAGACGTAAATGGATCGAATCATCCGAGATGGAATTTGAAGCACACCGGAGGCGGTATGTCATCACATGATTTGACGAATCCTCTCCATACTTACCTTCAAACTTGGGTATGTCATTGGGCAACTTATTTGGCATTGGCGGCCAGAACGGAAGATAATTTATTGGATCATTCGTTAGGCGTGTCAAGTCTGGCAAATCCAAAGTTGCGATAAACAGCAATTGCCGATTAGGATCCCTAAAACTCTGGGTCACAAGACCAGTCCCAGGAGGAGGATATCTAGGATAACTTGGAATAGGAATCGCATTCGGGATATTGTATCCTCCTGGAAAACCAGGATTAACCGGACCGTACTCGGGTTGTTGTGGTTGTTGATAAGTGTACCCACGATACGGCTGATACTGGTAAACCGGTGGTTGGACAGCAGGCCCGTATTGGTACTGTCCCTGGTACGGTTGATAAACAAATTGTGGTTGAGCAGTGACAACCGTACTTAAACCAGGCTGCCCCACAGGCATCTGAACCGTAGTTTGAATCGTGGATGCAAACAATGGTAATGATGTCTGCGGAGTAGTGGCAGAGACAGTAGAAACCGAAGCTTTCGATACTCCAGAAGTAAGTGTGGTGGATGGAACAGATGTTGCGGTAGTTGCAGCAGTCGTTTGAGATGGAGCTCTAGGTGCGATGGGCAACTGAGTAACTACCGAAGGTACAGAAGTTTGAACATTAGACTGGACTGATTGCTGGGGTGGACCAGAAACTATAGGTTGTCCAGTTTGAGATCACAACTGTACGTTTGGCTGCAACACCTGTTGAACTTGCGATGGATCCCACACTATGTTCATTCTGGGGTATTAACCCATGACAGGTTGAGGATATTGAGATCCATAACCGGATTGAGGGTAGGATTGATAATTGAAAGGTACATTTCCCGTACCTTGAACATAAGATTGACCTTGGTGTGGTTGATAACCTTGACTCGAGTACTGACCTTGGGGTAGATACCCTTGAGGTAAGTACTGATACTGGGGTTGACCTTGAGGCATAAATTGATACTGAGGTTGACCCTCGGGTACATATTGAGGCTAGGGTTGACCTTGAGGAATGTAGTGTACCATGGGTACATACTGTCCTTGAGGTTGCCCCCCAGACACAACTTGTGTACCTTGAGGTTGCCCCCCAGGCATTAATTGAGGCTACCCCCCAGGCGGTAACTGGCCACCTTGAGGTTGAGAACTGGGAATTGAACCTGACATCATATAAATGTCTCCTACACCCAACGGTTTATTACCATTGTTTCCAGTTAAGGACCCATGTCCAATGGGTTGAGGAGATGCTCCTGCAAAAGTACCAGAAAGTGACTGATACCCAGCAGGAACAGAAGGACCACCGTACAAGAAAGATTAAGGAGATTGAGTAAACACGGACGACTGAATAGACATATTTACAGGAGTATAAATACCTCAGAGTGGATAAGGAGTATGAGGTGGAGAAAAACTTCTCCCTGAGTTGTCTAAGTAATTAGTTAACGAAAGATACCAAGCAGTACTTCTAGGTGGACTGTAAAAAATGGATTCACGCTCCCTTAGATCAATGGTAGGTTGATCTTCAGGGATAGGGACGCCTACTTCTTCTTCTGGAGCAAGTTCTTCAATAGCTATCAAACCAGAAGGAAGATTTTCGATGAAGAATCTTTCTACCCTAGGTGAATCGGGAACACTAGAAGTTGGAGTAACAGGTTCAGATATTTCAGGTTCTTCGCCTATATCACTAGTAGATGAAAAACTACCAGCAAGCTCAGAAACTGCAACAGCTTCAAGATTATAACCTGTTTCTAGACTTTGGTAATCTGGATGGACTACCAACGAAGACTCTCCTTCTTCAAGTGAACCTACTTTACTGCCACTAGGAGGAGTTACAAGGACTTTCAAACCTTCGTAATGACCTGGGACGTCTTCAGGAGGCTCACCCCGAAGTCTACGGGACTTCCTCAACAAATCGGCCACGGTAACAATCTCACGAGACTGGCCCCGAAGTCTACGGGACTGTCTCAGTAATTCCGCCACAGTTAAAACTTTTAACTACTGCACACGCAAACAAAGTAAAATCTCAAAGCAAACCCCCTAAAGTCTCTAAAGAACCAAACAAATTCGAATCACATGCCTAAAGAATCTAGGGCGTCAAACCATACACAAACAGTAGCCTTCCGGACCGAAAACACTAGTTGGTGATGAATCCCAACATCGCCGAATTCAGTACAGAAGTGGTGGGTGGAACAGTTACCCCGCAACCTGCTTAATGAATAGACCGGCACAAGTTCCTCCACTTTAACCGTCTCGAGTGAAGTGAACCCCCTGGAAAATCCAAGTGAGTCTAGCCGACGTCTGCTCCAGGTACAGTGGGATCTTCCCTCCACCGTCACCTCGGGTAGAATCCTAAAGATAATGGTCACTAAGGTTACCAACAGTAACAAATATACCTGGGGGAACAGTCTACGACCCGATAGGCTGCAAGGGAAGAGTAACAAGCTCAATCCCCTTGCCGGCTCCTTGACAATAAACCAAGGTTTACCGACAAGTGACCCCAGGCTCCTCGACAATAATCTGAGGTTTACCATTTGTAGTACGTGCGTATCTGGCGTCTTGCCCAATGAAGGAGGATTGATCCCCTCACTGGTTCGGACATGGTCTCGTGCTTCTCCTTTAAGAGGAGCTTTCCCAGAGTACAAATGGAACAGTTGGATTTATCCTACCACAAGATAAGCTACTTGTTTGGTTTTACTATCTTGGAGAGTTAATTACTCTCCTACTCCAAGACACTAGCCTGATCTATATTGGTGTTTCATAGCCCTAGTAAATAAAAAGTTACTAAGCTGATTTTACTTTAAGCGCTAATTTTTATGGCTTTTCTTTAAGACAAAAGGTAGCGGAGATGAAACTGATGGTGTGTAGACTCGACTCAAATCCACTAAAAAGATGCACTTAGGATGATTTATACTAATTTTCTTTTTCAATGAATTCCCTAGCTAAGAAAGTTGGAGAATGCAAAATTGATATAAAGACAACTTTCTTGGCAATGAAAATGAAAGAAACAATCTCTTTATCTTTTCCAAAGCATACAACACATGACCACTAATTATTTCGCGAAAATTCCTTTTCCTTTCAAAGACTCAAATGCTACCTAAGCAAACTTTCCTTCAAAAGAGATTTTTTGGATTTTTCTACTTAACAAAGCATATAAAAATAAAAAATCAAACCTTTAAAAATCTATGACAATCAAATCAAAGCTACTTAAAAGAAAATCAAAAAGAAATTCACCTAATAAGCAAATCTAATGAGGCCAAAACCTACAAAGTATGATCCCAGGATGTTTTACTCAGTCATGATTTAACTAAGGACTAGTCAATGCAGAATCAAAAACTAGCCAAAAACAAACATCAAAATCTTTTGTTCTTTTTCTTAAAATGAAATTCACAGTTCAATCAACAAACTTTTTCGAGATTCAGCAAAGAGACAAAACAAAGGTAGGTGTCTCACAAGGGTGGATTCTATGAAAGGTCTGACTCCTAAGAAGACTGCAAAGACCAGGGATATCCAAGGTTTTACGACTTCTAGAGCCAAAGTCACTAGAGGACCAATGCAAAAATCAAACCCTAAGGCTAGAACCTCTACGAATTTCACTAAAACTCTTGACACTGATGAAACAAGTTCAGATGAAGATCTCTGGCAGGTAACCAGTGGATCTGGGTGGTAAAAACAACTTATAAACAAAATCTAAGAGGCAAAAAGGAGAAAATTGAAATTTTCTCAATTTCGACACGGTACGCAGGCAACCTGTTTGCACAGGTGCGTGTACGCTCTGTGCACAAAGCTGCAGTGCGTACAGGTACACACTGTGCTTAACGCAGAGGCTGCGTACTTCTAGCAAAACCAAGAAAAACTAAAATCTAATCTAACCCTAAGCGAAGCCACCCAAATACACAGTCAGACAACCAAAAACCAGAAAGAAAACGACTTATCTCAAATCAAAGTTTCACACAAAGGAAAAATCATTCACATCAATGGAGTTCCCCAGCGGAGTCGCCATTTTGTCATGCGGAAAGAGTCAATTTTGTGGACAAAACCGACCTCCCTAGAAGCGAAGGCTTTCTAGTGACAAACAAGACAAGTAAACACTACCTTTCTCTAAATATGCATTTAGAATACAAGTAATCAGGTGTTTATAACATACCTTTAGTCCAACTCTTTGTAGTAGTCCAGCCTCGCCGATCCGGATGAGCTCCTCCTTCTCTTCGAAACTTGCATTCACTAACAAGCCAAAATATTACATAGCACCTGAATAACTTATAAAATAACACATATTCATCATACAAACAAAGGAGTATATGAAACAAATCACGTATAACAACTTGTTGAGAAAAATGAGTTTATTTGCATTAAGTGGAAACAAAAGAAACCATTACCACCTGAGTCTTGGTGTTGTGCAGGTCGCTCCCAGGGTCCAACAAGAGTTTTCCTTTACCTTGATCAGCTCACCCACTTCCAAATGAAGCTAAGAAAGGATGGGAATCTCTCCTCTCAAGCTCTATAAGGGAGTCCTAATCTCAGCAGCATCTACCCTTAGGAATGTTTAGCTTTCAACCTCTCCTCCCTCCAGCCCAATGCCTGTATTTATAGTGCTTTGGAGGAAGTTAATCAGGTCCACCACGAATGGGATAAGCCCTTCTTTCAATGTGATAGCTCCCCTCTTCATGGGATAAGTTCCTCTTACATAGGGATGCATGAACCATCTGGAGGTGCTCAATCCACGTCAAACCATCTTCTAGAATGCTCTAGAAATGACCACAAGTAACGTTTTTGAAGTGAAACTTGCGCCTTTTGACCTTTACAGGAGTACACACCCAGCCCTTTACATACAAAGCGTACAAGTACGCAGGTTTTATGAACTGGAGGTGCGTACACGTAGGTAAGGCTAAGAGAAACTGCGTAACCAGAGTTAATTGAATTTTAAAGGACTTTCTCTCTTTCTTGGAGTTTGACATGAGGAGCAGAGGTATGAGACTTGGCAAGGAGGATAGTATGACAGTTGATAGAGCCATACTAACTGTAGATAGTCATTGTGACAAATCTTAGTGTAACAGGGCTTCTTCGAGCAAGATTATGATAAGATCTCCTAACCCCTAATCTTTCTTTTCATCCACCATGGGAGGCCATCAGGATTTGCGAGGCTAGTCTTGCAAATGTTCAACTAGTTCAAGCCCTAACTCCTTATATCCCGACCTCCTTGGGGACATGCAAAGAAAAACAAAGAAAAAAAGCAGACTGCTCTTATACCACTTATCTAGATTTATACAGGAATGCAACAAATTATAGAGATAACCATAAACACAAAGATGCAATGGAAATAATACTTTATTTCATTAATGTAAAATACTAAAATATGCTTACAAATAGAACTGGAAATAAACCAACTAGGGTGATGGTAGCTTATCTATGAGAAGAGATGTGACGGCTACATGTCTCTAAATCATCTTTCAATCAGGCTCAATGGCCTTTTTAGTATTGAAAAAGAAGAGCAAACCCTAAACAACCAAAACCCTAACCCGAGGAGATGTAACAACAAGAATTTATGGGCCTCGTTGGAGTGAGTTAGACAACCAACTTCCCAGGGTTGCGACTTGGTCATATTATCTCTGTTTGATGCACATGATATCCCATTGGAAAGACCTCTCCAAGGACTATGACAAAAAGGACGATCTTGGACAGAAAATCACTAGTTGTAGATTTCCAGAAAAACGTCGTTTAGGGCCTCAAAATGGCTCCGGATTTTTATGACTTGAAAAACTACTAAAAATAGTAAATTGTGCTATAATTAAGGAAACTAAAAATTGAAAGAAGTAATGGTGGGGGTCAAAGTGGAATTTTCGGGTGGCCACCAATATCCACGTGGATCATTAGAAGAGATAGCATTATGATATAATGGATCCTGCGAGGGATGGACTACCAAGGTGAGTTACTAAGTGGGGTCACACACGCTCACAACTCTTGTAAATCAAAATTCGTGCATTTAGCCACCTCGTCTCACTATGTCACCCCGTTATTATTTTTCTGACATGTCACCCCAATCCACATATCACTAGATGTTATCACCAAAAAAATGATCACCTAGCCTAGTTTACTAGATGGATCGAAGTATACCATGTAAAGCCAATTTTACCCTAGTAAAATTACTTCCACTATGAGAAATTACCTAATAAACCACCTTTATTAAGTAATTTATAGTTAAACCCATGAATAATAATTAAATAAATCACTATTTACTTGATTTTCTTCTAGAAGTAATTAATTAAACCATTGTTTTATTATTATTGCTTCTTAAATTTGACCCAATCATGAAAAATAAACAAAGAAATCATTATTTATCTTATTTTCCTCTAATAATAACTAACTAATGATTAATTAATTAGTACTCTTTTTTAAATTTGACTAATCCCTTAGGAATAATTAAATAAATCATTATTTATTTGTTATTCCTTAACTAATTCCTTGAGATAATAAATATATCATTTATTTCTTTATTATTTCTAATAAAAGTTTAAATATTTTTTCCCTCATAAACCAATATAATAAAATATTCCAAGTGGTAATTCCAAGAATGGGATCAATAATATTTTATTATTTCTCATTATTCAAGGATAACTCAATATTTTGTTATATATAGTAGGGATTTCCATTCATTATTCACTTTTGATTATTTTCATTATTGCACTCATTATTGTAACTCTGATTATTTTCATTATTGCACACCATATTTTTGTTTGGTTTTCACATTGTAGAGGAGAGAGACTCTACACAAGCTCAAGATGTTTGAGGATAGCCAAGAACACATCTGATAGAGGGGGACTCGTCACATTTATATGTTCTCTTCACAGGTGTTATTATAAAATTATTCTTTACATATCTGGTTTCCATTGGACGATTGGAGTTATTAATCTTTATTTTTTTTGTTTAACTATGATTGTAGCATAGATCTAGACTTTGGTAGGTTTTGCTTCTATCAGTTGTTGCCGATCTACAACTTTTAGCAGCCATTTATATTGTTGAGATTGTTTGCCATCCACAATATTAATTGGGTCCTTTCCATACATCATTAAGAAGAAAACACTACAACACTAGGATTGAAACTTGCATGTCCTATGCATCTCACTGGGGAGAGTAGCTAGGGTGGTGTGTCTTGAGAAGTACCACCCTTGTTCCCCTTATGTGGTTGTGATTAATCCACTTGGGTACGCACATGGGGACACGTGCCACCTCTGCATGGTAACTATGTTGTAGGGTAGTATGCCAAAAGTACCAAAGCTTTGACTTTTATACTCATCACTTTGAATGACCACATCTTTTGATTTAGGAAACCTTTTTCACACTTTAACATACTACTAGAAATATATTTTTGAACACTAACTATCTAATCAATTTCTATGAGATTCCGATCTAATCTAAGAAACTAAAAATATATCCAATTTTCCATCATAATTTATCTTCTCACAACCACATGAGATGTGCTTGACATCAATACCAACATATTTTTAGCAACCTTCTATTCCTTCTCTCTCCTTAAACGGTGTTTTGACTAAAAAAAAATAATCCATAATACTTAATTGGTTCCTCTTATGTTATAACTCATATTGATTTCACTCAATACATAAATTTTTATTCCATTTTCAATTCCCCTCAAATGCCTATCCATTCTTTTGTGTCTTATGACATTCTAAAATAATGTAACTTTCCTTCTCTAACTTCCTATAAGAAATTGAAAATAGAATAACATTAGTCCCTTACTCAAATTTAATCCACTTTCTTTTGACCAATTCATAAAGCTCTTATTCCAATGAGTTGGAATAAATTTGAATGGGTTAATAGGATTATGTTTCTACTCCTACAATCAAAAATAATTTAAGTTGGGAGAGTAATTAAATCTGTTCTGCCCTTCTAATCCAATATTTATCATATTTGTTTATGACATGCGAACTTCAAATGTAACTGGTCCACTGTCTTTCACATTCACATAGTCAAAAATTTTAAAATTACAAAAAAATATTACGATATTATGTATTACCCTTGTTAAAACATATTTTTACATTATTATCATATGAAAATAATCAAAAAAATCAATTTTCTCAAATTGCTTTAGTTATTTTTACTATACCCCAAAAATTATTTCTAAGAAATTATTGGCTTAAAAATAATTAATCTACTCTTAGTGCAAGCCATAAAATTTCTTTCAGTAAGGTTTATTGTTATACTTTTTCTGGATTAGTCTAACTTATAAAAGAAATGTCATTTTTTCAGGTTAAAAACATGATTTTAAATTTCTTAATCTATATAATAGTGTCAGGGTTTTTTTTCTAATGGCTAAATACATTTATGCATTAAAAAAATCTAAATAATAATAAGAAATCTTTATATTTTCAATTATGGCTTTTCCTTTGACATTTGGACAATGGGTGTTATCACAGCGGATTTGTTCAATGGTTAACCACTATTTATGCAGTAAGGCATTCCTTCTTAGAGTAAATCCCCTCTGAGGCCACATGTGCTTTCATGAGTAGTTCATTTGGATGTTAGATGATTAAAATAATTTAGACCATTGGATTGATTTTTGACAGCTATTAGTAAGTTACAGGCATTAGTCAGTTAGGTTGTTATTCAACCTGCTCTCCAAATCCTGGAGCTTGGAACAAAGATATTTGATATAAATCATGGACATCACCGAGTAGAGAAGCCACTAGATGAAGCTCATAAAATTTTTGGTTAAATTTCTCACGCCTTTTTCACTCAACCTCAACATGATTCAGACGCTTTTCATAGCCATTTGTAGGATTTCAAAGGCTTTTCACTGCCATTTGCAGTCTTTCTCCATGTTTTTGTGGATTTCTCTCTACTCCAACAAACCTTGACTCTTTAATTGAGGCAAAGGCTTTTACTACAGCAAGAGTTGAATCTTTAATTGTGGCAGAGGGTTCTAGAATTGAAAGCTTAAGCTTTGGTTCAATGCAAGAGAGAAGATTTTAATGGATTAGATGATAACCCAATGATCTCCTCTTTTATTGCTATAAACAGTGAAATTCCAAGGTTTTGAGTATTGTAAGAGTGATTTTTTTTAAGTAATTTTAATTTGTATCTAGTTTGAAGTGGGAAACCACCTGCCAATATGCTAATTTATTAAATTTCCATTTTAAAATATCTTACAAAATATCTTACAGGGGTTTGAAGCTTTTTTACTTCCAAAATACAGTGAAATTCAAGGATTTTGAGTTTTATATCATTGTTTTCTAGTTTAAATAACTCTTTTGTTTTCTCTTTGCAATGAAAACCACCTGATAATTACACTCTCAAGAAGTGATGGTGTAGCTACTAAGATGGAACCGTGAGAACAACGAAAGGGATTTTTGAATGCCTGTATATCAATAGTGAGAAAAAATGTGAATGGTGGCCAGAACACTAAGAACAAAGAAAGAGAATTTTGAAGGCATGTGTATGAAATGTTAGCAAAACCAACATTTCCAGTAAGCCTGGTGATAAAGAATCTCCCCATCGCACAAGAAAGACTATATTTTAACATTCATACTTTTCAGACCTGATTCATTTTTAGTTCTAATACAAACGAGGATGAAATGTTGAAAGACAAATTTGCTCCTAAACAGAATGGAAAATGGTTTCATTCATGCACATCAGGAAAATTTATAAAAGTTGAGAACTGAACCTCAACATACAAAGACGCACAAGGAAGCAATTGCATTTGAAGAAGTAATTGTTTCAAATGAGAATGGCAACTGGAAGCTTGATAACAACAAAACAAATTTTGAAAGGCCAATTATATAAAGGGTGAGTGAAACTATCTTCTATGTAGGATGCCTAATGAGAAAAAATGCACTGGTTAGACATTAAATATATTGAATGGAAAAATGCAGCCTACAACTAATGAAAAAATATAAACTCTAGCATTCATGGGATACATAATTGGATTTTATTTGAATTGATGTAATCCCCCCTCTTTTGCATTGTTTCGATTTGTAGATATTTTTTTTTCGGAGGGTTGTGGTTATCGATATGAAGTCAACATTTCGCTGAATATTTAGCAAAGTTTGTAGTTTAGCGGCTTCCCTAAATTTGGGGATTTCTAAATGTGTCCACGCCTGTACATAGTTGGATTTTAACTTATTTTTTGTTGTGATAATTTTTTTTGAATTCATGGGATATGTTGTTGGATTTTATTTGAATTGATGTAATCCCCTTTTTTGCATTGTTGGGATTTGTAATATTTTTATGGATGGTTGTGGTTATCAATATGACGTTTTCAGAAGCACGTATTATCTATAATGATATCCTTATGATTTTAATATAGTTAAGTAGGATATGATGTCAATAATAATCATAAAGGGGTTGTCTCCAATTTTCTTATTCAATATTTATTATAAAATAGCTATTTTCAATAATAATAAGATATTTTTTTTATCTTAATTTAAAATTTTTATCTTATTAAAATTTAATAATTATGTATTATACAAAATTTTAGTATATAAAAAATTTAGTTTAAATAAATATAAAACATACTTTTTTGACAATTATAAATAATATATATATATAGATAGATAGTATATAAAAAATAATTTAAATAAATATAAAAAATATTTTGTTAGATAAAAAACATATAAATATAAAGACATATTTTTTTGACACTTATAAATAATATATATAAATAAATAGCATACAAAATATGGTATAATTTCAACATATTTTTAACTATGTCTTATTGTTTAATGTATTTAAAAGTAGATATTGTTCAACTAGTGGCTTTTACCTCTAGATGTCTTTTCATTAATGACTTCTTTAAAGTAGCTTGCTCATTTCTCTTGGTGATAAATTTGTTGATATTATCTTTGTTTTGAAGTTAACTTTTTAGGAAAATAAGATTTCACTTTTTCAAATGTTATTTTTATTATCATTAATGATTTCTTTAAAGTAGTTTGCTCATTTCTCTTAGTGAGAACTTCGTTGATATTATCTTTGTTTTGAAGATAACTTATTAGGAAAATAAACTTTTACTTTCTCAAATGTTATTTATACAATAGAAGCTCATAAAAATGAGAATAACGTTTATATTTATTATTAGTTAGTAAATTTATATTAACCTTGAATTAGATTATATTGAAAATACTTTAAAGATGTGTATTAATGGTTTTGAATCAAAATCTGATTTAAAGATGTTTATTAATAGTTTTGAATGAAGAGGTTCTTTACAATATGGTTTAGATTTCCTCAATAAAATTGTGAAATTATTTCCTTACTAAAATTGCATATAAAATGGTTGTATCCAAATTAAGACAAAACGATTTAATAGGTATGAAAGCTTGACTTGTAACTCACAGGAATTTTCCATAGTTAGGGGAAATAGACATCATAGAATATTTGAAATATGAAATGGGTACAAAAAATTATCTAATGAATGCTCAAAAAAATATCCACTTCTCTCATATAAAAAAAAATATTATAAAGTTGTTCATAGCCCCTTCCTAGTCAAATACATAGTCAAGTATAGTCATCTCTCGCAAGATATCATGTTGAATAAGGGAAAGCTCTTGGAGGCTACCATAAGAGTTCACCATGGTATCCCTCAATATTGAATTAAAGTGAATTAAAGTTATTATATCAGTTAAAATAATTATTTAATTAATGCTCAACAAAAGATCCACTTCTCTCCTATCAAAAAATATAAAGTTGTTATGTCAATGACTATATATATATATCTTTCATAGATATCCTTTAAACTAGTTCATCCAATGGTAAATTCTGAATTTCTCATTTTCAAAAAGAAGAACTTTCAATATAAACTTCATGTACCACAAATAATATAAACTCCCAAAAGAATTTATGAAAGGACAAGAAAAGGAAAATCCAATCACATTAAAGTGGTAAAATAAAATTCTCAAAAAAAAAAAAAAACTTTCAAAAAAAACTTCATGTACCACAAACAATGTAAATTCCCAAAAGAAGTTAAGCAAGGACAAGAAAAGGAAAATCCAATCACCTTAAGAACAAGTGGTAAAGGACTATAAGCTTTTGATAAGTGACACAGTTCAATATTGTAAAAGAGAACCTTTTTTAATCAAATATTTGTTATCGGAACTTGAAAGAGAATCTTTGAAGATTGAGAGGAAATATATGTTGGAAATTTTATAGAATATGTAAATTTGGCATCATGTAAGTGACTTATCTTTATCTTCTAGCTTTGAATGGCATTTTTATTACTTTTTATATTCAGTGATCTTCTATATCTCACTATGGCTTTGAAGCTTGTAGATGACCATCACTTCCTCGCCTGTTAGATAGAAGGTGAGAAGATGAAGAGACCTCAACTGTAATATTGTTCAATACTCTAGAAAAAGTTCTAATATATGACTTAAGTATCTTCTTGGTTGTTGAATTCCATTTCCAAGAAGTGATCCATCCAAGATGAATCTTTTTTCTTGAAAGAAGCTTTCTTTTGAAGCATCTATTTGAAGAATTAGTGGTTTTATGACAATTATCACATGGATGAAGATCAAAACAATGATCTTAAATATGGCCAAAACTTTCACAATGTTAGTATTTCACAATCTATGATGTTGTGGAAAAGGAGCAAAATCTGGAACAGCTGAAGGTGAACTATCATGAAGAAATACAACACTAAAACTGGATGGGTTTTTAGTAACTTGGAACATGAAAGGAAACCTCATTATCATATCCAAGTATGTTTTTATTCATATTATGGACAAGCTCTTCCCAAGGTCTGATGATTGGCTTGGGAAGTGCATGATGGATTTCCAGACCTCTATTCAAATATGCTTATGAAATGTACACTTGATCTGAATTAACCTCAACTTTATTGACTTGAGGGTTTACATGTTTTGTTGATAGGATCATGTTTCAAAGTCGGGTAGGGAATTGTTCTGAACAAAAACAAGTTCAGAATGATTTATTTTCTGTTGTAACTCCTCTTGTTGCAGCCGAGATTCAAGTGGCACAATATCAATCCGTTGTTATGCATTTTGCAGGGAGGATTGAATATCTGTGAGAGTGTCTTTATTGAATTTAACTGTTCTTTCAGGAGTTTAAACAATTACAATTCTTAATAAATCTAATAAATTCTCAATCTTAGCCATTTAAAAACTTCAAAAAAGGTTTATTGCAACTCCACCTTATGTTTCAAGAGTACTAGTTAATCCACTCTTCTTTGAGCACAAATATTCATTCACAGAGTGAGGGCAGAAATGGGTGTTGGTAGGTCTATTTACACTATCAAATGATACCATAACCCTTTGAGAAATGCCTTGATAAATCAACATTTGTTCACAATGAAAATAAGAGGTAACACCCATATTATGGTTGCATACCACTATTCATACTAAGAGATAAAAATATTATTTTCGCCAATGTCACTCTCTCAAAATGGCCTACTCAACTATTAATGCTCAAACTTTCATTATATTGGTCAATATTCATACCCACTGATCCAATGAATATCAATAAAGTTACAAATAATAATACCTTACAATTGCCAAGCTCGTGGCCCTCCTTAACACATCAACCTTCACATAATAGGTTGGAGCTTAATCTAGATTTGAACTCAAAATCCCTTTATTTCCCTGTGGATTTGAACTCGTAATTTATTCAATCACCTCGCCATAATCAATTTCAATTTTCTTTAATCTTCTCACAATTATTTTTTCTTGGCAAAGGATGGCAAATTTGGACATGGATACAATGTCCCTCTAATACAAAGAATTTTTAGTAGCCCAAACAACCAACAATGACCACACTTATGCCTACGAACTACAGTTGCAGGAGGTCCTCATACCTCTGATCCCAACACCATGAAACTGCTAAGAATGCCTCTAATTCTGGTGGAAATTCAAGCTGCTCTAAGATGGGTGAAGGTGATGAAGGGGAGATCACACTGCTATTGAGAATCTCAGTCCTCGAGTTTGAGAAATTCCAAAAGGAGATTGCTGACCATAAGAAGGAAGAGGAAGAAATGTGTTGTTTGTCTGAAGACATTTACAGAAAAATCCATGATGCTAAATTTTCCTGCAACATTCAAGAAATGTCAGAGGATTAGTGGGAAGCCACTGGGGAAAAGATATGAGAAACCCTTCGATGCCAAGAAGATTAGCAAGGATGCAGGCAATTTAAATTATATTACAAAGGTATGATCAACACTGAGAATTTAGATGGGACAGTCGTTAGAAATAAAGCTATCATTGTCTTCCAATTTCATACACTCTAAAACTCGTCCATCCCTTCAACTGAACATGAATTTGAGGGTAGATTATTCTAGCATATTGAATCTACAAAAGAAGTGCGAATATTGATTGCTCTTACATCTTTGTTAAGAATATTTCTACTTACTTTGATAGGCAAACAACAATCCTGAGCTCTATTATCTCTGTTAGTTCGAGAACTATTGCATGTTGCAACACATTTCTTAGAACTTCAAACACCAAGAGTATCTCTTCTAGGAGGTAGTCAACTAGAGCCAATGGTGGTATGGGAGCAGTGTTATTACCAATTTCATTGCACATTCAGAATTCCAATAGAGACATACATGATCCATGCATCTAGGGAAATCCATAACCTACAATCACAAAAAGCAGTTTGAGACTATGCCCACTTGCTTAGAAACACTCTTCCAAATAACTTCCATTGGTTTGCAGGAGCAGACAAAATAAGAGTTACAGGACATAGATCATAGCTATAATTTAATTGACAAAACATTCATGAAATGAAAAACTGATGGAATAGTTGACATGCACAGAGAGGCCACAAAACAAGTGGCTCAAATATGAGCAAGGAATGATATCGCCTGCTTCGATACCATGTTAGACACATGCATGGTAAAGGAAGAATATGAATGATAAAAAAATGAGTTACATATATTATTGACATGATATACATTTATAGTACATTGTACATGACTGTTGGATTCATCTTTTAATGTCTCTTAGACTCTAGTGGTTGTTCACATTCCACACGAACTGTTGGGAGAAAGTCCCCTAGGGTCAATTTCGTTGTTAAAAGCCCTAATTTTGGGCCAAAAATCCCAAGTTTTTGTATGCAAAGTGTAAACTCTCTGCAATTTGTGGTCGCGGAGTATGTAGACGTAAAGTTTCATAAAGGGTTTTTGCCCATGTTTTATGTAAGTTGTGTTAGCTTTAGAAGATCAAGGCAGTTTAATTTGGATGGTGATGAATGTAATGCATCATTAACAAAAAGAGAGAGGAGTCTTAGAATAAAAGAAAGGCCATGTAGCTTTGTGCGCATAGGCCTATGGTAGAAGTCTGTAGCTGAGTGTGCGGACTCCTGTAGCTGAGTGTGTAGTGTAGCTAGAGTTTGTAAGAAGACCTTAAGTACTAATAAAGAATATTACTCTAGAAATACCTATGTTTTATATACTTACTTCTGTTGTGAATAAATGTGTTTATGTTATGCTGAATAATGGTTTCATGATTTATTGCTATATTGATGCACGAATCTATATGTTTTACTTTTTTATCTAAACACAAGTGATAATATATGTTTATGTGAATAACATATTAATGCACATTGAAGTTATCATATACTTACACTGATCTGGGTAAATACGAAAGTAATAGTAATTACATAAGTGCGTAAGTGGTTGATTCACGTAGTTAGGGTCTGCGAATGATAGTCGTAGACCTTTGCAAAGGTTTAGAGGCCGATTAAAAGAATTATATCGATAATCCCTAAAAGGATTATCGATCTACGTGAAGGAATCATTAGCGCATGAAATGACATCACTACCACCTCTAGGTGTGGAAACTTGGTTCTAGCATCCCCCCATACTACTTCAGGTGAGACTTCAGTCCAGACTTCATGGATTGATGCCAAAAGGGCCAGTAGTGTAGGGATTTGTTTAGCTAAGATAATGTTGCACCTAGTTCAAGACCATCTAAGCCAACAAATGGCTCCGTTGATCTCCCATACCTTGCAACGGAGGATGCCATAACAACATCCTTGATCATTGGCAAACCAAGTGGTGCATAGCATGAGATTTCTCCATTGTGTCTAGTAAGTCTGCGGGAAAGCAGGAAGAATGAAGAGGCCTAGTCAAAAATCCAGTAGTTGGTTGAAAATTAGAAGAAAGAGTTCTAGAGAAAGCCATAGCAGAAGCGCAACACACTGTAAAGGAATGGGAGGAAGAGCGTGATTCTGACAGAAATCAGAAATCTCCCTCACCACAAAGAGAGGAAGAAGAATGATTAGAGCAAGGTGGTGTAGATATGGAAAGCAGTCCCTTCCGAGTGAAGCGAAATGGGGAGTAGGAGAAGTAGGGGCCGTGCAAAAATTCCAAAGACACCAAGTCATCATTGGACCTGATCACCTTGACAGAGGGCGACTTGGATGACATCGAGGATAAAGTAAGGGACATGATGGCAAAACTTTTACTGTAGCTCAAGTAGTAGCAGAAGCAAGCCTTCGTTGACATTCAGATAGGTTTGCGCGAGCTCTAGATCCAAACTACTCAATTGCAGGTTGGTTTAGGGTAGAGCAACACGGCATCAACTAGTTTGGTGTTGGGGACCACTAGAGTAGTAGATATGGTTCACTCTTTGGATCCTTGGGCCATCCCACTGCCTGATATATCCCTAAGCATGGATAGAGATGCTGATAAGGTTTCTTTAAGGAACATTGGTCTCAACATGTCCATGCTCGCAAGTGAATTCCTTCACATGCTGCAAGCAAGTGTGATCATGTAACATAGGGCTCGAGAGCAGCATGCACTGAGTGTGATCAACAAGCAGAGGGTTAACAACAAAAACTTTTTCATTGAGAAAAAAATATTGATAGACAGCTAGAAGAAGATCCAAGAGAAGAATGAGTGCATTACAGCGGTGGTAGCGGAAGCGTGCAGAATTGTTCTAGAACTGAACATCCCCAAAGAGGCACCTCTGGAGGACAAGATTTAGAAGTTAGCTACAGGTGTGCGTGATGCTCGGACTGAGACGTCTAAGCTTCAATTTGATCTAAACCGCAAGATTACAGAGCTCGATTTGAGGGCACAACCTTCAACTCCACAAGAGGTTAGAGAATAGCACGAGACAACTGTCAAGAATGTAGTCATTGCAGTAGATGCCACGGTGGTAGAATTCACTCTGCTCTTCAAGCAAGCGATGGAGATCCTCACCAGTCTCCAGGAAGATCCCACATTGAAGAGGTTGAATAGGCAATGGAATTACATAAGCGGTATGGTGAAGCAAAAGTGACGCCGTGCACCATCGCCATCACATAGATATTGGCCAAGTTGCAGGAGGCAAAGGAACTAAAAGAACATGCAGAAGTAGAAGAACAAAAAGAGGAAGTCCTCAAGGCCAACATGGCACCTTGGATGGATGAGGACTATATACTTTCTGCCACCATTGGGGAGAATTTTTCCAACTTGCAGAAAGCACGACAGAAGATCCACACATATAGCACAGGACCAGCAATGGAGCAGCTGGTGGAGTAGGTCAAGCAGGCAGCTACATAGTGTACAACTGAGGTTGCAATGGTACAAGTGTAGTTGCGAGATCTTCATAGCAAGATATTTGCACTAGCAGAGTGACTTGGGGGTTTGTCATCATATTTGTGTTGGAGGCCTCTTGGGAGAGGGTCCAATAGGGTCAATTTTGGGGTTAAAAGCCCAAGTTTAGGGGCAAAAAGCCCAATTTTCATATGTAAAGTGTAAATTCTCTACAACCTGTGGTCATGGAGTGCGTAGATGTAAATTGTCATAAAGGGTTGATTTCCTTCTTTTATGTAAGCTGTGCTGGCTTTAGAAGATCCACCCATGGTCCGTGGACCATGGGATTTTATAAAAAGGAGAATCTTACAAAAGTCTAAGGCAATTTATGGTTGATGATGATCAATGTAATAAGTCATTATGAAAAAGAGTGAAGAGTCTTAGAATAGAAGAAAGGTCGTACAATTGTGTGCGTAGAGACCTAGGGTAGAAGTCAATAGCTAAGTTCGCGGACCCCTGCAGAAGACTGCACAGGGTAGTTAGAGTCTGTAAGAAGACCTAAACTACTAATAAAGAAGATTACTCTGGAAATATTTGTGTTTGATGTATTTACTTCTATTATGAATAAATGTGGCTATGTTATGATGAATAATGGTTTCATGATTTAATGCTATATTGATGCACGAATCTATATGTTTTACATTGTTCTCTGAATGCAAGTGATAATATATGTTTACGTGAAGAACATATTAATGCATATTGAAGTTATCAGATACTTAAGCCGATTTGGGTAATTAGGACAGTAAGAGTAATTACAATAATGCGTATGTGGTTAATTTGCCTAGTTAGGGTCCGCGAACGATAGTCATAGGCCTTCGTGAAGGTCTATAGGCCAATTAAGAGAAGTGTATCGATAAGACCTAAAGGCTTATCGATCTGCGCAAAGGAACAGTTAGGGCATAAAATGGAATCACTACCATATCTGGGTAAAGAAACTTGGTTCCAGTATCCCCCCATAGTGCTTCGAGTGAGAATTTAGTCCAGACTTCACGAATTGATGCCGAAAGGGCCACTAGTGTAGGGATGTGTTTGGCTAAAATAACGCATGGCCCATTAAGCGAACACCAACCCATAGAGGATTAGGTATCCAACACAACTATACTTATGCAATCTGTTTTTTGTTATTTGTCAACACAACCACATTAACTAAATGGCTAGTAAAATGCCAATATGCATAAATCAACGATAAATATAAAAAAAATATTTCATTATACATTCAACTGTTGAAGTTAAAGAGTCATGAAAAACTCTCTTTTTGAGTGAAATATTTGGGGAAAGGTTTTCAACTCAATATATTTCATCCCTCTCTACACTTAATAGATCTGGGGTTAAATATGCTAAATATTTTTATTTTAATTTGGTCAGTTTCATTTTAAATTTGTTTAGTTACCTCAGTTTTTTGAGATGAGACTGTTAGTAATTGAATGATGAAAAATAATGAAATACAAATTGTGAATGCAAAATGACATTGTAAGAATGTTGAATGATAGAAAATGTTAATAATGAGAATGTAATCAATTACAAACAATCTTCATTGTGATCAATCTGTAATTATTTTTTTCCAGTGTTATTATGGTCACGCCTCTTAGTTTTTGTATCCCTCCATCCCTCACCCAGTCTAACTCCATCTCCCTCTCCCAAGTTCTCTCTCTCTTCCTTCCTATTCAACCTCCCTCTGTGTGTGCTCTATCGCACTTTCTTTCCACCACCCAATTTTTTACACTTTCTCCCACCCACTCTCCTCTCTCTCCCCCTTTCTCCCCCCTCCATATCTATGTGTCCTTCTATCTCTATCTCCTCCCCTTATTTTCTTATATATATATATATATATATATAGATATATATATATATATATATATATATATATATATATATATATATATATATATATATATATATATATATATATATATATCTATATATATCTATATATATATATATATATATATATATATATATATATATATATATATATATATATATATATATTCCCTCATCTCCTCTCTCCATCATTCCATCTTCATCTCTCTCTTGCCACTCCCTCTCTCTCTTCCTCCCTCTCTTTCCCTCTCTTTCCCTCTCTTTCCTACACTCTATTGCCCCCCGCTCTCTCTCTCTCTTAAATTTGATCCCATTATACTATATTTAAGAAAGCATATAAATTAAATAAACATAATTGGTTATAATTATTAAACCTACATATTTTATCAATAATGTCAAAGAAAATATAATATTAAAAAAATTAAAAGAATCATGCACCATCTTTCATTTATCATTGTTAGTCGCCTTGCTAATAAAATAGTAAAAAACTTAAAAGAAACATGCACTATATTTGCTCTATAATTGTTAGTCAATTTGATTTCTCTCTTCACTTGGATCCTTGGGTACGATGCATCTATCCCGGTTCTTTATAATATTATTTATATTATATAAATTTCACATATGTGTATATAAAATGTAATATTATTTTTAACTTTATTAAAACCTCAATGTAATATCAAAGGGGATATTTTTAGTATTTGAGGATAGAAGGATGGAGGGTTTAAAAAATTGTTATAACATTTTTTTTTTTAGATGTAGTTAAAAGATGTTATATAATTCAATTAAAATAAAATATTTATAAAATATTTTGATTTCGAAATAAGTTATGGTTTCTGGGCTTGTCATATTTATAAGTCATGGTATTGTAACATAGTAATTAAAATCTTATATACATAATATAATAATTAAAAGCTTAAATCCATAAAATAGTAATCCAAAGCATATATGGCCCATGGTATAATGATTTTATTTTATCTCAAAAATTGTTTGTAATTTCACTAATAAAAACAAAATTAAAATATAACAAATTAAATTTTATTATTTTTATTACTTGGCTTAAACTAGTTTATTGCACTAAGAAAGACTAAGGAGAATGTGGAATATTATGTTATTTTTTAAGTTATTATTATTGTTAGTTATAATATAGTTGGTATTAAAAATGTTGACAATCTTTCTTACATTACATGTAACACATACACATCTACCGCATACTTTGTTGTAGAGCACCTCTTGCCCAACAACCACATAAGTTAAATGGCTAGTAAAATGTCAATATGCATCAATCCACAATAAATATAAAAAATTTACTTCATTATACCTCTCAGTTGCTAAAATTAAAATGTCATAAAAATCAATTAAATTATAACTCATTTCAAATTGTTATTACTATTAATATTCATTACAAAAAAGTAATATTTTAGTTAAATATATGTACATTTAAAAAAATATTTAATAATATTCTTAACTATGGA
This sequence comes from Pinus tabuliformis, assembly GCA_031772625.1. NCBI lineage: Eukaryota > Viridiplantae > Streptophyta > Pinopsida > Pinales > Pinaceae > Pinus > Pinus tabuliformis. Next base: position 135,033,574 of record CM062820.1, read on the forward strand.
TATTCACCCCTTTTCTATAAGCATAACACACTTGTTGAGCTCGATGCTCCCTCAACCTTGTTGATGGTGCTAGAAATTCGTCAACGGGTCTCCCCAATGTGAAATCCCAATTAGACCTCACATCGTTTGGAGTAGGAGCCCAATTGAGAATATTGGCCTGGTTGCCATGTATTCTTATAGATTTTCCTTGGCTCTAATTGTTAGCAAGAGAGGAGTTCATGGTCCCTTCAGAAAGCAAGAAGGTGATCGTAGCGAGCGTTTGGTTGTAGGTGTGTCAAATTTATTCTCCCACGAAGGGAAAGAGTAAAGTAATCCTCTAAGAGATTGGTAATAATTCCACACAAGAAGAGACACAGGAAACCAGGAGGGAATCATCTAACATCCAATGTAATATTCGAGAGGGATGGGACAATAATAACAACCATTATAACAAATTCTCAATAAGTAAGTACTAAAATAATTGTAATAGTTCAACTAATTCAGCATAGATGAAAGAAAACATGAAATACAAACATCCACATAATAGTCTTAAAAATATTCATAATCCATGCATGAAGAACGTGTCATCCATAAAGGATTCTAGTATTAGGTAAGAGTTCCAAGACACATGTATACAATGAACATCACTAGATCTAATAGCGGAGCGTTGGAGCTATTCCTTACTCCTCCAAAGAACTAGTTTGTCTCTCTAATGCCTTGTGGGAGGAAAAAAGGTGAAAATACCTTTTCTCTTACAATGAGGGTGTAGATATAACAATGAGGAAGTGATTCTTCACCTTCCTTATGAATCTTCATCTACCCTCATGAATGGTTGACTTCCTATGAATTTTCAACTTTAGATAAATTTTAATATTCCATACATGTCCTTTGGACTTCCACTTTATAATAAATTTTTGAAAAATAATTTACATCATTGACCATAGTCGTGTGGCATGTGACAACTCATGACATGACATGACATGACACTACTCGCGTAGACTGCTTGAAGATGTGGTAATGTCAAGCCACAAATTCTACTATGTGTTGCATTTTTTCTTGAGAATACTTTTATTTTCACCTCCTCATGGAATGGTGATAAGTCGTCTTCATTGATCTCAAGTCTTGAGTGGTGATTGCAAACAAGTGTCCCTTTTCTTTCTCGTCATTGATCAACTTGCATACTTAGGTACATGAATGTCTTGCAGCATGTTTCGCTCCTTCATCTACTTCTTCATCGTCTCACTAGGGCATGATACTGTACCTTTTTATGAAATTCACTTGTGATGGGACGACATTAGTTCGAATCCCCCTAGTCTATGATTTTTTATATTGATCCATTGACTAATCCAGAACTAGATGGAAATATGGGAAAGAGGCTTAGTGACTACGTGGTTTTCTAATTTAAGAAGTCAAAGGTGTTGGAAATAATACTGAGAGGGGGGGTGAATCAGTATTATCAGATTAGATAAAACTTTTCAATTTCATACTCAGAAACATATACGCGACTTCAGTTAAGTGAACCCGCGTGTACACGCGACTGTGTCTAATGCAACTAGCGTATATCCAGAGATCTTATGATTGAGTTAATCTTATCTTCAGTAAATGCATCAGAACATTATTAAGCATATTAACAGTAAACAGGTGCAGTATAACAGAACAGATCATCACACAAATGCCACACACATGAACACCATGATATAAGGTGGAAACCCAATGTGGGTGAAAACCACCTGCTGCAATTTGTCTCTTTCTTCTTTAATGAGAACTTCTTTTACAATGTACTGGTGCAGTCCTTTACCAGCACGCAGGCTACAACCTGCAGAGGGCTACAACCCTCTTAGCTCTTGTACTAGCCGATCCATTTACTAGTACGTAGGTGCCTACCTACAGAATGCTCCTTTACTCGTTTTCCAGCTGCTAGTGGAAGGGAGCTACAACCCCCTGGCTCTTGTACTGGCTGATATGTTTACCAGTACGTAGGTGCCGGCCTACGATCTACCCGGGACCATGTTTCATACATTTTCATACTAGATCCATAAGACAATCATCATTGTAGTACAACCTGCATCATCAATCACTGAAACACCCAATTCTGAATCACTGTAACCCTGTCAACAATAACCAGACAATCATAGCAACAACCAGATCCAGCTCCATATTCAAATATCATACTTCACATTGTATACGCTACTTGGATGACCCCAACCTGCGTGTATACGCTCTTTTACCAAAACCAACTCGCGTACAGATCTATAAATTCAACCTTAAGACTCTGCAGCTATATCAGACATCAAAGCATACCCAGATCATAATAATAAACATGCGTCAGTAGATCTAGTCTATCCAGAGTCAAACCATATGAAGATAATCATTCCAAGCCTTGAGATCTCGTTCCATCATTCATCATCCTCCACATGGGTGAAACCTTGGTTCAGATCACCAACCCATAACCAGCACTTGGATCACACACTTTCTCAGATCTTCATCACTCACACTTGCACACTTTGGCCTAGTGATCTTCTCCTTATATAGCCTTAGGCCTTGCTCAATACCAAGAGCCAAAACCATAGTAACACAATACCATCAACCTCAAAACTAGGGATCACACGTCCGTCGAGACGCCATGGTCCAAAACCATAGGCACAACTTCCAAGGACTAACTGCCACTGACCAAAGGTACGTTTTCACATGTACGCGCTTTTACTGAAGCCAACCTGCGTGTACACGCTGATTCTCCTTGCTGAAACTGCGTATATCTCTTTCTTGTCCTGCTGTACTGAGATCTGTCCACTAGTTAAGTTGTCATCACCTGTACCAGTCTCTGAGCACCTGTACCAACCTCTGAGTGAGTTGCCATCAAGGACAACACTTGAATCATAATGCCAACAATCTCCCCCTTTGGACTTGATGGCAACCACCACACCAAGTCACTCTCCCCCTTTGACATCAAGGGCAAAGGGTGGACCAAGATATTCTCTTCCTTGGTATACCTTCTGCTGTCCATACTGCTGTCCATACTCCCCCTGAGTACATGCTGAAATCTCCAAATGTGCTCCCCCTTTGTGTATGCCAAAGTGTACCAATCTATCCATCCCGCTCTTGCTGAATTGTGCTGTTCATGCTCCCCTTGACTGTAGGCAAGATCTGCAAAAGATGTTCTTCAAGAAGAACAAAGACTTATACATCATAGAAGACCTTCCTATCACCAAAAGACTCAACATACATTCATCACCCAACCTAGTGGGGATATACCAATATTGACTCATCCACCTAACCATGTGAAGATACATGATAATACATGAACATTTCATCATTCATCCCAGGCATAGTGGGGAAACCAACATAGGCCGTTACATGACCTTGACATCATAAAAGAGATACATGACATAGTGATGAAATATATAGACCAAGACTTATGAAAGCCACCAACAGCATCATGATCTGTACCATAAGCATCAGCCTGCAATACCATTCCTAAACAGTAAGATGTATCATTTAGCTTCATAGACTTTATCAACACCTTCTAACCATAATGCCAACAATGCATTATTCGAAGAATATTCTCCCCCTGAGTGTAAGCCAACCATGTCTGAACCATTTCCTGAGTCTGTTCTGCTCCCCCTGAGCCTGAGCCAACCATGACTGAACCTGGGTCTGTTCTGCTGCCCTTTCTTCATATACGCGACTTTGCAGCCTGTAACTCGCGTATATACGCGACTTGTCTTCATGAAACTTGCGTATGAGAATCAGAACACTGAAGTTCTATACCTTCAGCTCCCCCTGAGTCTGTTATGTCTGTGCTGTGCTGAGTACCCTGTGCTGTGCCACATCTTTCTGACTGAACTTCCTTCTTCTTCCATATCTTCACGCATGTTGATGATTTCTTCTTATCATGAGCTTTGTTCCTGCAATCTCTTGCTTTATGTCCAAACTTGTTACATGCATAGCATCTTACATGTTTCATATTCCTCTTGTAGCAATCAGTAGCTTTGTGGCCAAACATATTGCAAGAAAAGCAATATCCATTAAAGTATCTTGAATGTGATGATCTTTCTGCATGATGGTCTTGAAACCGTCTTCTTCTACATATGGCTGCAACATGTCCAAGATTATGACATACATAACATTCAACATTATTCAGTGGAGGAAATAATCGTCTATCACGTCCATAGTTAGGAGTAGAGAATCTTCCTTGAGGAATTTCTTTCCTTGGTTGTTCCTTTTTGGGCATTTCAGATTTCTCATTAGAGTTTCTTGCCTCACCTTGTGAACTAGATTCACCTTCAACATATTCATGAAAACCAAGACCAGTCTTGATAGCAGGAGATCTTTGACTACTAAGAATATCATCCAAGACTTTAGAGCTATCTTGAAATCGTAAAAGCTTATCCTTTTCTTCTAATTTGTTTTTCAAGATATTTACCTCAACTTGATGTTGTTCTTCTTTTTCAAGACATTGCTTCTTCAAGGTCTCTTCAACTTTCCTTCCTTCATCCAACTGATGCCTTAGTTTGAGGATCTCGTTTTCTTGCTCTTTATTCAGTGCTAGCAGCATTTCTCGAACTCTGGAGGCACATTCCAACTGTTCTTCTAATCTGATGATTTCTTCTTTGAGGGCATTCTCCCTTTTGCTAGGTAGATCTTGTTGATCTATGATTTGATCTGACGCTTCATTTGCTTGTCCATCTTTAATCTGAGGTGCTTCAGGATCTGAATACTTGCTTCCACACAACGACAGGTTGTCATTGTTCTTTTGAGCTGTCTTCTTCTTCTGACGTGCTTTCTTCCCCATTGTTCTACGAATCTCCTTCAAGCGATCAAGCTTCTCTGAAGGACCTGCTCTGATACCAATTGTTGGAAATAATACTGAGAGGGGGGGTGAATCAGTATTATCAGATTAGATAAAACTTTTCAATTTCATACTCAGAAACATATACGCGACTTCAGTTAAGTGAACCCGCGTGTACACGCGACTGTGTCTAATGCAACTAGCGTATATCCAGAGATCTTATGATTGAGTTAATCTTATCTTCAGTAAATGCATCAGAACATTATTAAGCATATTAACAGTAAACAGGTGCAGTATAACAGAACAGATCATCACACAAATGCCACACACATGAACACCATGATATAAGGTGGAAACCCAATGTGGGTGAAAACCACCTGCTGCAATTTGTCTCTTTCTTCTTTAATGAGAACTTCTTTTACAATGTACTGGTGCAGTCCTTTACCAGCACGCAGGCTACAACCTGCAGAGGGCTACAACCCTCTTAGCTCTTGTACTAGCCGATCCATTTACTAGTACGTAGGTGCCTACCTACAGAATGCTCCTTTACTCGTTTTCCAGCTGCTAGTGGAAGGGAGCTACAACCCCCTGGCTCTTGTACTGGCTGATATGTTTACCAGTACGTAGGTGCCGGCCTACGATCTACCTGGGACCATGTTTCATACATTTTCATACTAGATCCATAAGACAATCATCATTGTAGTACAACCTGCATCATCAATCACTGAAACACCCAATTCTGAATCACTGTAACCCTGTCAACAATAACCAGACAATCATAGCAACAACCAGTTCCAGCTCCATATTCAAATATCATACTTCACATTGTATACGCTACTTGGATGACCCCAACCTGCGTGTATACGCTCTTTTACCAAAACCAACTCGCGTACAGATCTATAAATTCAACCTTAAAACTCTGCAGCTATATCAGACATCAAAGCATACCCAGATCATAATAATAAACATGCGTCAGTAGATCTAGTCTATCCAGAGTCAAACCATATGAAGATAATCATTCCAAGCCTTGAGATCTCGTTCCATCATTCATCATCCTCCACATGGGTGAAACCTTGGTTCAGATCACCAACCCATAACCAGCACTTGGATCACACACTTTCTCAGATCTTCATCACTCACACTTGCACACTTTGGCCTAGTGATCTTCTCCTTATATAGCCTTAGGCCTTGCTCAATACCAAGAGCCAAAACCATAGTAACACAATACCATCAACCTCAAAACTAGGGATCACACGTCCGTCGAGACGCCATGGTCCAAAACCATAGGCACAACTTCCAAGGACTAACTGCCACTGACCAAAGGTACGTTTTCACATGTACGCGCTTTTACTGAAGCCAACCTGCATGTACACGCTGATTCTCCTTGCTGAAACTGCGTATATCTCTTTCTTGTCCTGCTGTACTGAGATCTGTCCACTAGTTAAGTTGTCATCACCTGTACCAGTCTCTGAGCACCTGTACCAACCTCTGAGTGAGTTGCCATCAAGGACAACACTTGAATCATAATGCCAACAAAAGGGAGCCTTGAGACTATGTAGTGCACAGTTCAGGCTGGGTTGAGTGAGAAAATCGTGCAATTTTGGAGATCAGTGTGATCGACTGAGGGGATGAGTAATGGGAGAGCACATTGTGTGGTTCTAAGAGACAAGGGAGGCTTGACCATTACGCTTTTGTGTATTTAAGGAGCTAAATAATGATCTTAAGGATATATACTACGCAATGTGTAGTTAAGGTCAGACTCAAACAAGGAATTGTGTAATTCTTGGAGTCAAGGTCAGGGCTTGAGCATAGAAACTGCAGAGTGCAGCAGTCCTAGGAGGCAGGAACTGCACATTGCATAGTTCCAAGATGAAAGGTCACAACTAGTAGACTAATATTATGTAGTGCATAGTTCATGGAGGTTGGGTGAAGCTATGTTTCTTAGGCAATATTTTTTTAGAAGATGGTTAAGTGTGGGATAGGTGAGACTTATGTGAACATTGGTAACACTTCCACTGTGATCACACACTTAAAATACTTTATGGCACAAAAACATCAATCATCAAGTACAAATGACAATGCATTTCCCTCCATGTCACAACTTTACAACAAGTACGACAATTAAGATACACTTTGCGACGATTGTGACAACACTTGTGCGATAATGCTTAAGACATTGGAAATGAGTGAAACAAATGTTTACATGGTTAGAACAACTCATTTGTACAATTATGAACTCTTGAAACCACCAAAACAATATTATATACCTTATGTGACAACCAACATGTGAAAAGATGACATTTTTCCTCTCGTGCAAAGGGGACAAAAACTCCTCAAGGAAAAACATGATATGCACTTCAAATTTTGAGACAGAAATCTACAAGACCAAGGAAGCCTCCAAAATTGAGCATAAGCCTAAATTTTAGAAGGTGTTGTACCAGCAACAACCTTTTTTGACACAATGGTATAATTCTAGATTCTATGGCTTGGTTAACTCTTGTGTGCAAGGTCTTGGTACTTCTGGGAGTATTGATTCATCATGTAGATTACCTTGGTATCCCCACTTACCTCATGAATAAACATGGTGTCATTTATAACTTTATTGGTTGAATGAATCATAAGATTCAGTGATATAAAAAAATCGAGTTGGGAAGGGTAGTGAAGTTCATGAGCTCAAGATTTTCATAATATTTTTTTCAGCTCTCGGGTTTCTCCACTTCCACCATGCCTATACAATACCTAGACAGAGTCACTACAGGAACACAACAATTTATCCATTGTCAGTGAGCTTGGAAAGTACCCCAGTGAAGTTTCCTGCTCCATGTCTCTGTGCTGGAAGCGTTTCTCTTATTTCTCCTTTATTTATTGATTTTATAGAACTGTGCATTGGTACTTATTTATTTTTTGGGAGGAAAAGGTATACTAACTTATCGAGAGCACATGAGGGTGTTCCTTCATAGTAGGATATAGATATCTCTGATTTAGGTTTTGTCATTTATATTTTCTGATTCTATTCCTCTATTAATTAGATAGGCATGACAACACCGAAACATAAAAACTAAGTGTCCACATGAGGTTTTCCTTAATAGACATAGGTTGATGGTTTAACCAAAACAAACCTCATGAACGGATCATATTTTCCCTTAGAACTTCATTGACCAAATGATATAACCAAATCAAGGAAGATGGATAGATGGTTAGCCTAATGTTGAAGTGTCACAACAAACCCATGACAGTAGTGAGGACATAGTGAACGAAGAATAATTTGATTCATTTAATAGATCATGAATTCACTATTACTTAAGAATATTTCAAGTCAGATGAAGGTAAAAATTCACAATATAACATTTAAAATAAGAACCAGGAGCTAAATATTAAGGAAATAATTCGATAAGCATGATCCCTTCAGCCAAAGATGGTCTTTGGAATTATCAACTTTGCAATTCCATGACTCTATGAGAGATGCACATTCCCAACCCGAATTTAATGTGAGAGATTTGCATGAAGATTAATGAACTGAAAAATACTCCTAAATCCTCACATAACCATCAATGGAAGTTCAAGTGCCTCGACTCCCTCACAGGCCCCAAAAATTTCTAGGTTTGTAAAATGGAATTTTGAAGAGTGAACCAAATCTTGCATGGTTTGAGGATAGCTGTTACCATTGGTGTCAATAAGACCAAAACTCACCAGATGGCAACCATATTTGTCACTGATTTTACTGTATTTTTCAACTTCAACAACCAGATTACTCAAGTCAAAAGATTCTTCTCATAGAAAATTTGAAGATGAGTGAATGAGGGAAATTTCGTGAGCAAGTTGATTTGAAGAGTTGTCTTCATGAAAGAGAAGGGATGATGAGGGATAGGAAGATTACTCAATGATTTTAGTTTTTTTTTTTCCACGATGGATAATCTCACCACCTTGTCCCAATTGAGAGGTTAGCTCATCGGGTGAAGGACTTGAAGAGAAAATAGTATCTCCATCACAGGTAGATGTATTGCAAATGGTAGAGCACAAGGGATAGTGGGATGAAAAGGAAGTTTCGATAAGAAAATCTTATTTTACTGAATTATATTCACTATCTAAAGTAAAATTTCATAAGTAAGTAAAATATCAGTTGGTGCACATGGGAATTCATGATCACATACATCAAAAAAGTCATCATCTTCGGAGTGATTATTTCCCAGCACTACAAACTGATTGAAAGAGTTGATTACATTTGATTCACTATTGAGGTTAGCAGATTAAGAATCATCTAAGAATGGAAACACATTCTTTTGAAATGGAGTATTTTAAAAAGGAGAAGAAAGATTGAAAGCATCTTCCCCTTCCTACTCTTCTACCTGTGTGATGTGATTTCCTTGTATCTGATTGCAATTCAAACCAACAACTTGAAAATCAAGTGAGTGCCAAAAACTAACTCATTGAGAAGATCGATCAGGTGGATCATTGTAAAAAGAGTCATGGCAGATAGATGATAAATGAAAATAGAAATCTAGATCATATTCGAGACTAAAGTTATAAGCAATCACATCATCTTGTAGAATGGAGGAGTTAGTCTTCAACGTAGACTTCATGAGCCAATTTGGAATTTCCTCCATTGAATATGAATAATGAGAAGAAGAAGAAGAATGAGAGAATGGATCACAAATTTGATTTCCAGAATTCATCGCAAGGACGCACTCGCATGAGGACTAGAAGAGGGGGAGGACAACCAACAAAATGAGTAATAGGTTCGTGCTATAAAATTAGAGGTGTCTCATGGTTAACAAGAGTTGGGGAAGTAAAAAGATCAGGAGGTTTAGATTCAAACTGATTCAAAGAAATTTGAACAAAATGTTCAATTTTTTTCTTATGTAAATTTGGATCCAATTCTTCTTCGAGAAACTCATAACATAAATGAAGGAATCTATAATAAAAACCCTCAAATGATTCATTAGGCTCCATTCTAAGATGATTGATTCTTTTCTGAACATGTTGATGACCATATCAAATGAAATCTTGGTGAATCTCCTTAGTAAGATGACGAAAAGAAATAATGGAAGTAGATGGTATGGTATGTAACCAGTTATTAACATCACCTTCGTGAGTGAGGGTGAATAGAATAAAAATAGCATCTTCATCATCAATTCCAAAAATTCTACAAAACATAAGAAAATCATTTATGTGTTTAGGTAAAAATATACCACCCTCACCATTAAATTTGAATTGGGACAAGGCATGAAAAATTTACACAAATGTTGAAAGTTTTTTATTTGGGAAAGAGCCATTTAAGATAGGAGATTCAAAACAGACTCAAAGGGCTCCTTCTTGTCATCTAGCCTTCCTTCTAGCGAAATTATTGACGGTGCTAGAAATCCATAAACTAAGGGGTTTCCTTGATGTAAAGTCCCAATTAGACCTTCCAATATTGGAGTATGAACCCCATATGTAATATCAGGCCAGTTTCCATGTATTCTTATAGATTTTCCTTGGCTCTAATTGTCAGTAAGAGATGAATATGTTGTGCCATCAGAAAGAAACAAGGTGTGCATGGTGCGTGTTTGGTTGTAGGTGTGTCAAATTTCTTCTACTATGGAGGGAAATAGTAAAGTGAGCCTTTAAGAGAGAGGTAATAGTACCACCTAGAAGAGACACACGCAAACAAGATAGATATGTCTAACATCGAGTGGGCTAGTCCACAAAAGATATGACGATCATTACAACCAATCAATAAGTAAGATATGTCTAGAATCCTATGGAATAAATCACAGGGATGGGATAATAATAACAACAATTACAACATATTCTTAATAAGGTAAGTACTAAAATAACAAAAATAGGTCAAATACTTTAGCATAGATGAAAGTAAACATGAAATGCAAACATCCACTGAGTAGGTTTACAAAAATTCATAATCTATGCATGAAGAACATGTCAGACATAAAGGCTTATGTTATTAAGTAAAATGTCAAAGACACATGTATAGAATGAACATCACTAGCTCAAATAATAAAGCATTGGAGCCACTAATTACTCCTAAAAAGAACTAGTTTGTCTCTTTAATCCCTTGTGGGATGAGCCTAGGTGAAAAGAAAACACATGAAACGAGTTTCAAAGTTTGCAATGATAATGTAGAAGGCCAATGAAGGCTCTAAAATTGAGAATAAAACAAGATTTTGAGGGTGTTCTAGTGGTGACAAAACTAGTGTAAATTGGTGTGAGTGTACCTTTAATAATTTGCACCATTATCTAATTTGTGCTACAAGGGATAGTCTTGTCTAAGAAATTAAAAATTGATTTGTGGTTTTATAACTAGTCTATTCCTACTAATGTATCATAAGATCTTAGGGGTAAGACATTCAATTTATAATATAATTTACACCCATTTCAATTTATTGGATAATCTTTAACCCAACTAGTAACTTTCGTCTTTGTACTAATGACTGGTTTAACCAACCAAGAGATTTTATATTTTTCTATGCTCGAATTACATTTCTCCAATATTTGTCGGTTGATATAACTGGATATGGACCCTTCATTTATTAAAATAGGCATAGGTTGGTTTAGTACATTACCATCTATTTCAATATTAATATACTGATGTTAAAATTCTTACACTACCAAGGTGGTAGTAATTCTAGAAATGCTTCTAGCCTCATCATTCACTATGGAGTCCTTTTGAATATCCTACATGGATTGAATTGAATTTATATTGTATGGAAAATTCTAAAGTGGATGAAACTCCCAACGGTCCCAACAATTTAGTGGTTTCGTCTCCTTTTAGTTACCACCTAGATTGTTCAAGATGATTGATATAGCTTTGGAATGGGATTGAGTTCTTTCTTTCTCATGATTTTTATTATTAAAATCTATGTTTTGATTGTTTTTATTATAACTTTTAAAAGAGAAAAAATTAGATTCTTCACTTCCTTGAATAAATATGTCCTTTTCCTTGTTTGGCCAAGGTTTTGAGTTTGACTTATTTTCCTAGATTGCAGATGATAGATTCTAACCTTTTCAATTTCTTCATCCATAGTTTTATAGTTTTCACACATAATTTTCTCTTTAAATGGTAGAGGAAGACAATTGATAAATTGTTGAACCTTAGTTTTTTCCTTGCAAATATAAGGTATGTAATGCAGGGGTTGAGTGAATTTTGCAACAAATTACGCCATGGATTTTTTACCAGGTTTTAACTCTTGGAATTCTTTTCCTTTGTCATTATAGTATCTAGCTGTCAAGTATTTTTCTTTGAAAAAAATTTAGAAATCTTCCCAAATTACAATCCTTTCCACTATTTTATGCATAGTTCCAATCTCCTCCCACTATAATGATTCCTTGCCTTACAATTAATATGTGGCTAGTCTAGCTTTTAAATTTCTAGGATACTCATATAATTGGAAATATCTATTCATGTTGAATAGCCATGCCTCTTTTTCTTACTCTATCTCACCATCAAGGGTTGGAGGTCTACTATTTTTAAATTCCCCTTGTTATTCTACTTTTGGTTTCTTCCCTTCATTAGATACTATTAGGAGTATTTTTCTTAAATGTGTTCATTTTCCTCATTTCTAAGTTTAACTACCTCACTCTCGTCCATGTTGTCTAGATTCTTATATTTTGTATACTCCTCCATATCGTATTCCTCTATGTTTCATTCTGAAATTTTCATATTTTACTTATTAGTTAAACTTTTAATGAGCTTTTCTTGCTCAACACTACCTTTCGGTAACTTTTCATTCTTTTCTCTAATACTTGCTAATTCCACTTTCAACTCTTTAACCATAACTAACAGCTCCATCATTTGAGGCAATATTTATCTTCCTATCTATATCAATAATTGTTCTTATTTATGACGATACCTTGCATATGGTTCCACCATCATGCTTCTTACTTCTACTCCTTAATGTGTAAAAAATAAAACATTGATTTTGTTAAATTAAAGTTGTTATATGGATCATATGCCATAATTTAGTAACTTACAACTCTAATACCACATGCAATATACCCCATAATCAGAAATAAAAAATATTTAATGTTATTATACACTACTTCTTAATTCCGCATCATGTATTGATACGTTTGTTAACTTTACTTTTGTAAGAATAATTATGTTTGTAGCATGTTATGCTTACTTTGACTTAATAATGCTACCCCAAAAATAAATTTTCCACTACCTTAATCGAATAAAATCTATCCTAACATATCTTTTAGTTTTTTAAGGTTATTAATTGTCCCATTTGAAGGAAATAAGTTCTAGAGTAAAATGATGGTCCACCATCATACTACCACACCTTACATCCTATGGAAATGTTAATCTGTGTATTTTTATATTGTGGTGGTGGTCCTTTACTTGATTAATAAACATGATAAACCTTTATTTCTTGGTTAACAAAGTGTTTATTACTTTTGAATCCTATGACCTAGCTATGCTAATGAATATATTCTTCCACCGTTCCATGTTATTACTTTATGTATCATGTGTAAAGTGAAATGTCTATTAGCAACATATGACAAAAATATTATATCATTATAATAACATAATTTATAATGATGAAAATATGAAATAAGAATAATTATATCTTATGATAAGATTAGAAAAAGCAACAAGGTAAGTGATTGAGAAGAGGTCCATTGCCATTTCTTAGCAATATTATAGCTTAAATTGAAACTAATGGTTTATATGTTCATCTTACACTAGAGTGGGACTAGAAGGAGAAACTACTTACAAATGATCTATATAAAAGTACTCTATGGGTGAAATTAATGGGAGAGTTAAAGAAGTCTAAAAAATATCCATATTAAAGGCTTATTTACACTCGATATTAAACTTATGTTCTAGCCAATGAATCTTTTCTTGTAGCATAGAATTAGAGTCACGATGTTCCTTAATTATAAGAAATGATGGAATTGCTGAGTCAAATGGATATAGTAGTTCTGACAATCTTTGTTTCCTTTGTTGAGAGAAAGTAGAATTATAGATGCACTCTTTGAATACAATCTCCACTTATTCCCTCTAGATATATCACTACTTCAACTTTTTTCTTTTCTTTCACATCCTTAATTTCTCTTTTAGTGCCCTTCAATAATAGAGCTAGAAAGCGTTGATCACTCTAGAAACATCATTTTGAGTTTTTGTGCCTCAAGGAGGTGGCTTTCCTAGAGGACGAAAATTTGAGGTAATAGGAATGTGTTGGCCTAGGATCTTACAACTGTACATGTCACCAAGATGGGGAAAAATACACTTCATTGAAGCATTGCTAGGGAGGTTAGGGAGTCACACACGAATGCCTCACTCAAAAAATTATTATCCAAGAGATAGAAACTACAAAGATGAAAACAAAGAAAGTGGATAGGGGACTACGTCCCTGAAATCTTCTTAAGAGAGGGGAAGGGCTTGCAACATCCACTAAGTAAATTGTGTACTATAAAAAAGAGTAGAGCACCAATATTACTAGAACAAAAACAAATAAAACTAATAAATAACTTAACTACAAGTAAATTAATTGAAATTAGAGAAACCCACGAAAACAAAAAATAAATCTTTTGCATTAAAAAACCATAACAATAACCCCTAAAAGAAAAAACTAGTGAGCATGCCTCATTTAAATTTGTTTATTCGATGATAAATTATAAAAAAAAAAGACTATATAAATAAATTAAATTCATTTATATTTATAAATATACTTTACATTTTATTAATTTATTAATTACCAAACATCAAACACATAAATTAATTAATCATATAAAATAATATTTAAAATATCTTAATATTATTTTTTAATTAATAAAGATGACCGCTCTACTTTACATTTCAAATACATACTGTTGGAAATAATACTGAGAGGGGGGGTGAATCAGTATTATCAAGTCAAATATTTCTTTTTCAAAATCAAATGATATACGCTACTTCAGTTAATTAAACCCTTGTATATACGCAATTATGCAGAAGGAAACCCGCGTATACAGTGAAAACTTTTAAATGACTTTATCCACCTGATGTTGATTATTAATCTGTGTTTGAGAATCAAATAACCAGTAACCAGAAACAGTAAAACAGAGCAGAAAGACAATCGCACACAAGAACACAAGATATAACGTGGAAACCTAATGTGGGTGAAAACCACCTGCTGCAATTCGTCTCTATCTTCTTTTTTATTAGAAACTTCCTTTTACTACTGTACTGGTGTAGTCCTTTACCAGTACGCAGGCTGCAACCTGCAGAGAGCTACAACCCTCTCTCATTTTCCAGCTTCTTCTGGAAGGGAGGTACAACCTCCTTATCTCTTGCACTACCCACAATACTAGTACGTAGGTGCTGGCCTACAGAAAGCTACAACCTTCTCTTTCTTTCAAGGACCAAGTTTCATGAATTTTCAGACTGCATCCACAAATAGCATCAATCAAACATCAAGAATTTCTGCATCAACCAATCACCTTTTCACCTATAAAAATTGAATCAAAATAACCACTTTTCTGACGACTGTACCCAGATCACAGTAACAGTAACCACCCACCAAATCTGAACCCAGAACACTGCAGCAATAAACAGAAGCAGCAAGATCACAACTCAAAATATATACGCTACTTTAATAGCCTGAAACCTGAATGCATACGCCTCTGCGTATGGAACAACCTGCGTATACATTGTTTTACTTCAGTGAGAAAGCGTGTATACGCACCTTTGCTTCACTGAACCTGCGTACAGATCTATAAAGGATAATTCTCTCTTTTAGATATTCAAACACTAATTCACCCAGATCATCAATTTTATAGATCAAGCAAGCGCCACATATAACACATCAAAATCATACAAAAATACTATCATCCAAGCTTAAGGATTATGATTCATCAATAGAACTTATCCAACTCTTTGCGCTAAGGTTCCTCCTTCATTCAGATCCAGATCTGCACCATAACCCAATTACCAGTATTCCCGATCTAGCACTTTATCAGATATTCAATAACAATTCAGATAATTCCTTGCCACATGATCTCCTTCCTCTTTTATATTTTTAGGCCTTCCACAATACCACGGTCCAAAACCATAATAAACCAATACCACGGACCCAATACTTGGGATCGACACGTCTGACGAGGTACCATGCTCCAAAACCATAGGTTCAAATACCAAGGACTAACTACCACGGACCAGAGGTAAGTTCTCCAACATATACGTGCTTTTCCTTGCATGCAAGAGTGTGTATATGCACACGTGCCTTTGGAACGACTAACCCGCATGTATACGCGTCTTCGTCTAGATGAACCTGCGTATATGCCTTTTCCTTCATTGTGAAAGCCTGAACTGAGATCTGTTACCAAAGAGAGTTACCATCAAGGACAACACCTGTGCCATAGCTCCAAACCTGTGCCATAATGCCAACAATCTCCCCCTTTGGACTTGATTGCAACCCAAAATCCTCAAATTCATTCTCCCCCTTTGTCATCAAGGGCAAAGGGTTGTGCTCCCCTTCAGTACATGCTAAAATTTTTTCCCTGCTGTGCTGACCATGCTCCCCCTGACTGTAGGCAAGATATGCAAAAGATGTTCTTCAAGAAGAACCATGACTTATACATCATAAAAGACCGTCCTATCACCAAAAGACTCAATACATACATCCATCACCCAACCAAGTAGCGATCATCCACCCAACCAAGTGGGGATACATCAGAAATTTACATATGACAACCAAGTTCATTACATGTTCATCCCAGGCATAGTGGGGAAACCAAAATAGGCCGTTACATGACCTTGACACGACAAAATAGATACATAACATAGAGACGAAATATCTAGAACAAGACTTATGAAAGTCACCAATAACTGATAGCAGCAGCATCTGTCAATCACCATTCAGATCAGCAACCAAGATTTCATTCGGTTGTCCCTCAGCCTCTATTCCATCTGAAACCAACAACAGCTATGAACTAGAACCAAAAGCTTCTAAGATAATGCCAACAATGCATTATTAGAAGATTATTTGCTCCCCCTGAACCTGTGCCAGATGGTCTCTGTCAGACCCATATCAGAATATCTTTAACCAGACCCTGTCCCTTGATATCCATCAAACCTCCATATACGCGAGTCTCTACACAAACTAGCGTATGTACACAGATCCTCCTCAGGCAACTCACATACACCCATTTTTCATTGAAACAGACGAGTTTTAACATCAAGATGATGCATCAACTACTCCCAGATTCTGTCTGAGGTATTCTAATGTCTCCCTGGGCAATGTTTTGGTGAGAATATTAGCAACTTGTTCATTAGAAGGAACATACTCCAATTTGACCTTTTGTTCCAACAATTGTTCCCGGAGAAAGTGATACTTGATCGGTATGTGATTGGTCTTTGAATGCATGATTGGGTTCTTTGAAATGTTGATTGTACTTGTATTATCACACAAGATGGAGATAGGTTGTGTACAAGTGATTTGAAAGTCCTGCAAGGTTTGCATCATCCAAAGAAGTTGAGTGCAACAAGATGCAGCAGCCACATATTCCGCTTCAGCTGTAGATAAAGCAATCGAACTCTGTTTCTTGTTGAACCAAGATACTAATCTGGAACCCATAAAGAATGCACCACCACTTTTGCTCTTCCTCTCATATACGCTTCCAGCCCAATCTGCATCTTTATAAGAATGAAGAGTGAGATCTGTATCTCTAGGATACCATAAGCCATAGTTTTGAGTTCCTTGAAGATACTTGAAAATTCTCTTCACTGCCTGAAGATCAGTTTCCTTTGGATTTTCCTGAAATCTTCCAACTATTCCCACTGCATGCATGATGTCTGGTCGGGTACCTATCAAATAAAGTAGACTTCCAATCATAGATCTATAGGTTGGTTGATGTACTGCTGCTGATTCATCATTTGCATTGAGACTGCATCCTGTAACCGTAGGAGTACATACTGGTTTCGAATCTTCCATGCCATACTTCTTCAGAATCTGCTTGAGGTACTTGGTTTGAGACAAGAAGATACCACCTTCATTTTGTTCGATTTGCAATCCAAGAAAGTATGACAGTTCTCCAAGCAAAGACATTTCAAATTCTTTCTGCATCACCAAGGCAAAGCATTGACTCATAGCTTCTTCATTGCTGCCAAAGATAATATCATCTACATACACAACAAGTATTAGCAATTTGTCATTTTCAATTTTTATATAAAGATTGCTATCTGCTGATCCTTTTGAAAAACCTTGTTGATGAAGGTATTTGTCCAAACGGTAGTACTAAGCCCCTGAAGCCTGTTTAAGACCATAGAGAGCCTTTTTCAGTCTGCATATAAGATTTGGATCATTCCCAAGAATGAAACCATCTGGCTGCTCAATGTATACTTCTTCTTCTAAATCTCCATTCAGAAAGGTTGATTCTGTTGGCATTATGAGATAAGTGTTGTCCTTGATGGCAAACCACACTGATGACAAATCATAGTGCAGAAGGTCAGCAGCAAGGAATTGATGATCAGACTATAAGAAGAAGAGAAAGTTCATACACGCAGGTTCGTTAAGCCCAAGTCGCGTGTACACGCAGGTTGGCTTCAGCAAAAGCGCGTGTATGTGGAAAAGTACCTTTGGTCCATGGCGGTTAGTCCTTGGAAGTTGTGCCTATGGTTTCGGACCATTGTGTCTCGATGGGCGTGTCGATCCCTAGTTTTGAAGTTGATGGTATTGTGTTACTATGGTTTTGGCTCTTGGTATTGAACAAGGCCTAAGGCTATATAAGGAGAAGGAAATCATTAGGCAAGGGTATCTGAAATGTCTTGAATATCTGAAGAAGTATGAGATCCAGTATGCAGGTTATGGGTTGATGATGCATTGCTTGATCTGAGCTAAGGAGAGATCTTATCGGTTGATGGAGAACAAGATCTAAGGAGAGATCGGGATCAAATGGTTTGAAATGAACTATCTTTATGATGCTTATTCTAGATCTACATACTGACGCATGTATTGTTCTATAAGTATTATGAGTATGATTGATGTCTGGTACAACTGCAAGTTATGAGGAATTATTTTTAGATCTGTACGCGGGTTGTCTTTTGAAAAAGCGCGTATACACGCGGGTTTGATTCATCGAAGTAGCGTATACATTGTAAAGCTTGATATTTGAAGTTGCAGATGGATCTGATGGTTATTGCAGAGTTTTGTGTCTGCTCTGTGTTCTGGTGACAGTGTTGTTAACAGGGTTTCAGTGATTCAGAGTTTGATGATTGTTTTGAGCTTCAATGATAGTTATGGGTCCAGTATGAAAATTGGATGAAATGTGGCCTTTCAGATTATGTGTTGTGCTTCAGTGTATCCAGTCTGAAAATTGATGAAGCGTGGTACCTGGAGGTGAGAAGATTGTAGGCAAGCACCTACGTACTAGTATCTAAGCTAGTACAAAAGCTAAAGGAGATCTTTGGAGCATTGTAGCAGGTAGCAGCCTGCGTACTAGTAAATGGATCGGCTAGTACAAGAGCAAAGGGGGTTGTAGCTCCCGTACTGGTATAAGACTGCACCAGTACAAATATTGTAAAAGGATTTTCTTATTAAGAAGAAGATTGAGATGACTTGCAGCAGGTGGTTTTCACCCACATTGGGTTTCCACCTTATATCTTTGTGTTCATGTGTGTGGCTCTTGTGTGATGTTCTGTTCTGTTATTCTGCACCTGTTTACTGTTAATATGCTTAATAATGATCTGATGTATTTACTGAAGATTAAGCTAACTGAATTATAAGATCTCTGGATATACGCGAGTTTCATTAGACACAGTAGCGTGTACACGCGGTTTCACTTAATTGAAGTAGCGTATATGTTTCTGAGTATGAAATTGAAAAGTTTGATTGATCTGATAATACTGATTCACCCCCCCTCTTAGTATTATTTCCAACAATTGGTATCAGAGCAGGTCCTTTGGTAGAAGCTTGATCGCTTGAAGGAGATCCGTGGAACAATGGGAAAGAAGCTTAAGAAGAAAGCTCATAAGAAGAAGAAGACATCTCAGAAGGACTATGACAGTGGGAGAGTCGATTGGGGATTAGGTATAAGAAGCTCTTCAGATTCAGAATCAGATTCAGAATCATTATCAGGTATGAATGTGTTATCCTCTGATGTTCCTGCTATATTTCCTTGTGAAAGTGATGGAAGTGATAGTGAAACTACTGAACATGCTTTTATGGGTGAGCAAGAAAAGTGTCAAATAGAGGCAGTGTTTAGAAGGCTTGCAGACAAAGTTAAAGATCAACAAGATCTATTGAACAAAAGGGAATGTGCTTTCAAAGAAGAAGTTACCAAACTAAAGGCCCAAATAGAAGAAGGAAACAAGGTAAGAAAGCTACTCAAGGACAAGGAAGACCAATGTCAAAAATTGCAGCATGAAGTGACATCATTAAGAAAAGAAGTCAACGAAAGAAGCACAACCATCAAGAAACTCAAAGATAGATCCAGCTACTATGAAAATCTTGAAGCTACAATCCCCTCACTAAAAGGAGATCTTGAAGAATCAAAGAAGCAGAATACAGATCTACTCCAAGCTATTGCAAAACAAGAAAACGAAGTCACCAGCTTAAAATCTCAACTAGAATGTGCCTTCCGAGTTCGTCAAATGCAGCAAGATCTGAATGAAGAACAAGAAAAGGAAATTCTCAAACTAAGGCATCAGTTGGAAGAAGGAAGGAAAGATGGAGAAGACATGAAGAAGCAATGTCTAGAAAAGGAGGAACAACTTCAAGTTGAGGTAAATATCTTGAAAGGTAAAATAGAAGAAAAGGATAAGCTTTTACGATTTCAAGATAGTTCTAAAGTCTTGGATGATATTCTTAGTAGTCAAAGGTCTCCTGCTATCAAGACTGGTCTTGGTTTCCATGAATCTGTTGAAGGTGAATCTAGTTCACAAGGTGAGGCAAGGAACTCTAAAGAGAAATCTAAAATGATCAACAAGGAGATGAAAGGTCAACCCCATCAACAATCAAGGAAAGAGACTCCTCAAAGAAAATCTGTTACTCCTCCTATGAATAATGTTGAATGTTATGTATGTCATAATCTTGGACATGTTGCAGCTAGATGTAGAAGAAGAAGGGTTCAAGACCATCATGCAGAAAGATCATCACACTCAAGGTACTTTAATGGATATTGCTTTGCTTGCAATATGTTTGGTCACAAAGCTGCTGATTGCTACAGGAGGAATATGAAATATGTAAGATGTTATGCATGTAACACGCTTGGACATATAGCAAAGGAATGCAGGAACAAAGGATGGACATCACACCAAAAGGAGAAAACCTCATCACACTTGAAGATATGGAGGAAGAAGGAAGTACAGTCAGCACAATGTACTGAGACACAGCACAGCACAGACATATCAGACTCAGAGGGAGCTGAAAGTGTAAAACTTCAGTGTTCTGAATCTCATACGCAAGTTCCTTGAAGGGAAGTCGCGTATATACGCGAGTTAGACACTGCAAAGTCGCGTATATGTCAGTCTGAGGAAAAGTAGTGGGAACAGGATCAGAAAAAGGATCTGATATGATTCAGTCTGTTATTTGCTCTATTGGTTACAGTCTGCTGAGGATGTGTGGAAATGTTTTGTTACTTGTATGATGTCTAGAAGTGTCTTTGATCCTAACTTGGGGATGATGATGTTTTGATGCTTATTGCTGATATATGCATGATCAGATCTAACATATGGCACAGGTTGAGGGGGAGCATATGCCTTTAATAATTCATTGTTGGCATTATGGTTAATAGTCCTTGGTGATGATTCTTATATGGCTAAATGATATATCTTGCTATGATGTGGTTGTATCACATATGATTCTTGGGGTTACATAATTGATGATCATATCAGATTTATGGTTGATTCCTTGATGATGCATATATGGTGCTTACATGGTGACCTTCATAAGGACAAGGAGAAGTACAAAGTTTGAATACACATCTTCCTCACTTGATATCATATGCATAAAGGTCATACAGTTATGATGCAGGCACTCTTGTGGATAAGGATTGTTGCTGTTGATGATATCAAGAAGTTTGACAAATGAGCTTCAGCTCAAGATACATAATGTTGATACATGGATGACTACTCAAAATTGCTTTGTTGGAGACATGATGATGAGTTCTTATCTATATGATGATAGGTTTATACTTACATATGTTAATTGATGCAGATGTTCCCAAGTAATGATACTTGGATCATGTAGAGCTTGATGAAATGGCTATGGTGGTTTCACACATGATACAATGTGAATGACTCTGAATTCTGTTCAAAGGGATGAATTGATGCAGACATACCTTGTTATAGGTTGATGACCTATTCTCTACAGGACATTTACAGGTTGCTGATATGGAAATTTGTGTACGCGTGTTATTTAAAGGATACCCGCGTGCATACGCAGTTTTACAAGGGGATAGTCGTGTATATGGTGTACGCGTGTTGCGTAAGGGATATCTGCGTATATATGCCTGTTTATGTGTATACAGACGCGTATATAGAGATTTGAAGGAAATCAGCAGGGACAGATGTTGGTTGCAGAAAGTCTAATATAGGTCTGACAGAGATCATCTGGCACAGGTTCAGGGGGAGCAGATAATCTTCCAATGATGCATTGTTGGCATTATCTTAAAGCTTTTGGTTCTAGTTCACATTTGGTGTTGATTTCAAGAGGAACAAAGGCGAAATGAGAACAGAAGGATCTCTTGGTTGCTGATCTGAATGGTGATTATCAGATGCTGCTAGTGACTTTCATAAGTCTTGGTCTAGTTATTTCGTCTCTATGTCATATATCTCTTTTGTGGTATCTCTTTCATGGTGTCAAGGTCATGTAACGGCCTATTTTGGTTTCCCCACTATGCCTGGGATGATTGATGCAATATGATTGGTTGTCATATGTAAACTTTTGATGTATCCCCACTTGGTTGGGTGGATGAGTCAATTTTTGTATATCCTCACCTAGTTGAGAGATGGATGTATGTATGAGTCTTTGGTGATAGGAAGGTCTTTTATGGTGTATAGAGTCATGTTCTTCTTGAAGAACATCTTTTGCAGATCTTGCCTACAGTCAGGAAGAGCATGAACAGCACACTTCAGCAGTACAGAGACTTGGCATGTACTCAGGGGAGCATTGACAGATTGGTACACCTTGGCATATACAAAGGGGGAGATTATTCAGAGATCTCAGCAGGTACTCAGGGGGAGTATGGACAGTGGAATGATTCAGCAAAGGAAGAGAATATCTTAGTCCACCCTTTGCCCTTGATGTCAAAGGGGGAGAGTGATTTGGTGTTGTTGCCATCAAGTCCAAAGGGGGAGATTGTTGGCATTATGATGCATGTGTTGTACTTGATGGCAACCCTCTCATATCTCACTTATGTATAACTGGATGAATCTTCAGACGAGATATCAGATGTAACTGATGGAGGATAGCTCAAAGGAATCAGATGATGAATCTTCAGAAGAGATATCAGATGTGACTGATGGAAGAATATCTCACTTATGTATAACTGGATGAATCTTCAGACGAGATATCAGATGTGACTGATGGAGGATAGCTCAAAGGAATCAGATGATGAATCTTCAGAAGAGATATCAGATGTGACTGATGGAGGACAGCTCAAAGGAATCAGATGCTAATTCTAAGTGTGACAAGTTAGCTTTGCCATCAAGTCCAAAGGGGGAGATTGTTGGCATTATGAGATAAGTGTTGTCCTTGATGGCAAACCACACTGATGACAAATCATAGTGCAGAAGGTCAGCAGCAAGGAATTGATGATCAGACTATAAGAAGAAGAGAAAGTTCATACACGCAGGTTCGTTAAGCCCAAGTCGCGTGTACACGCAGGTTGGCTTCAGCAAAAGCGCGTGTATGTGGAAAAGTACCTTTGGTCCATGGCGGTTAGTCCTTGGAAGTTGTGCCTATGGTTTCGGACCATTGTGTCTCGACGGGCGTGTCGATCCCTAGTTTTGAAGTTGATGGTATTGTGTTACTATGGTTTTGGCTCTTGGTATTGAACAAGGCCTAAGGCTATATAAGGAGAAGGAAATCATTAGGCAAGGGTATCTGAAATGTCTTGAATATCTGAAGAAGTATGAGATCCAGTATGCAGGTTATGGGTTGATGATGCATTGCTTGATCTGAGCTAAGGAGAGATCTTATCGGTTGATGGAGAACAAGATCTAAGGAGAGATCGGGATCAAATGGTTTGAAATGAACTATCTTTATGATCCTTATTCTAGATCTACATACTGACGCATGCATTGTTCTATAAGTATTATGAGTATGATTGATGTCTGGTACAGCTGCAAGTTATGAGGAATTATTTTTAGATCTGTACGCGGGTTGTCTTTTGAAAAAGCGCGTATACACGCGGGTTTGATTCATCGAAGTAGCGTATACATTGTAAAGCTTGATATTTGAAGTTGCAGATGGATCTGATGGTTATTGTAGAGTTTTGTGTCTGCTCTGTGTTCTGGTGACAGTGTTGTTAACAGGGTTTCAGTGATTCAGAGTTTGATGATTGTTTTGAGCTTCAATGATAGTTATGGGTCCAGTATGAAAATTGGATGAAATGTGGCCTTTCAGATTATGTGTTGTGCTTCAGTGTATCCAGTCTGAAAATTGATGAAACGTGGTACCTGGAGGTGAGAAGATTGTAGGCAAGCACCTACGTACTAGTATCTAAGCTAGTACAAAAGCTAAAGGAGATCTTTGGAGCATTGTAGCAGGTAGCAGCCTGCGTACTAGTAAATGGATCGGCTAGTACAAGAGCAAAGGGGGTTGTAGCTCCCGTACTGGTATAAGACTGCACCAGTACAAATATTGTAAAAGGATTTTCTTATTAAGAAGAAGATTGAGATGACTTGCAGCAGGTGGTTTTCACCCACATTGGGTTTCCACCTTATATCTTTGTGTTCATGTGTGTGGCTCTTGTGTGATGTTCTGTTCTGTTATTCTGCACCTGTTTACTGTTAATATGCTTAATAATGATCTGATGCATTTACTGAAGATTAAGCTAACTGAATTATAAGATCTCTGGATATACGCGAGTTTCATTAGACACAGTAGCGTGTACACGCGGTTTCACTTAATTGAAGTAGCGTATATGTTTCTGAGTATGAAATTGAAAAGTTTGATTGATCTGATAATACTGATTCACCCCCCCTCTCAGTATTATTTCCAACAGATTCCATGTCCATTTGAAATACTTTGAACTTCTGAAAGCTTGAGAGAGCAAGGAACATTCGAATGGCCTCAAGTCTTGCAACAGGAGCAAAAGTTTCTTCAAAGTCTATTCCTTTTTGTTGAGCATACCCTTTACACACAAGTCTGGCCTTGTTTCTCATTACTTCTCCATTTTCATTCAACTTATTTTTAAAGATCCATTTTGTCCTTATGACATTCTTACCTTTTGGTCTACGAACCAACTCTCAAGTGTTGTTCTTTTTGATCTACTAAAGTTCTTCATCCATTGCCTTGACCCAGCATTGATCTTTGCATGCCTCTTTTACATTTTGTGGCTCAGTGGAGGAGAGCAATGCCAAATAGCTTGAGGCTTTTGCAATTGTTCTTCTTGTTTCTACACCTGCCACTTTCTGTCCCAAAATCTGAGATTCTGGATGATTCTTCTGAACGTACCTGGATGGAGTCTTTTCTTCTATCCTTATCTATTCCTCTTATGCCTCTTGAGGTTCTTCTTCATCACCAGTCTGATTTGTAGAGTAGTCTCCATCCTCTTTGATATTTTCATAATTTACTTGCCTAGGAATGTATCCTTTTTCATAAATCACTACATCAATGCTGTCAACAATTCTTCCAAGTATTTTATTGTAACACTTATATGCTTTGTTGTGGGGAGAATAACCAAGGAGAATACCTTCATCTGCTCTAGGTTCAAGTTTTCCAAGCTGTTCATCATTATTCTTAATGTAGCATTTGCTTCCAAAAATTTTGAAATGCTTTACCGAAGGAGTCTCACCATACCAGAGCTCATGAGGAGTTTGAGTGTTGTTCACTCAGACATTTGTTTTGTTGAGAATAACAACCGCAGCAAATGCAGCTTCACCCCAGAAGGTTGCGGGAGTTCCAGACTCATCAAGCATAGCACGAGCCGTTTGTTTCATATTTCTTCTTCTCAGCCGGATCTGTAGGAGTTGCTGATGGAAAGGTATACCCTGTTTCTATGATATCCCAGACTTCTGTACCAAGAGATTGAAGATAGGCAATAACTCTTACCTTCCAATATACGAAGTTTGTCCCATCAAAAATCAGTGGCCTGATTGATGCTTCCCTCTCGTAGTTGCTCATGATGAATGATCTTCCTTCAAGCGATCAAGCTTCTTCTGAAGAACCTGCTCTGATACCAATTGTTGGAAATAATACTGAGAGGGGGGGTGAATCAGTATTATCAAGTCAAATATTCCTTTTTCAAAATCAAATGATATGTGCTACTTCAGGTAATTAAACCCGCGTATATACGCAATTATGCAGAAGGAAACCCGCGTATACAATGCAAACTTTTAAATGACTTTATCTTCCTGATGTTGATTATTAATCTGTGTTTGAGAATCAAATAACTAGTAACCAGAAACAGTAAAATAGAGGAGAAAGACAATTGCACACAAGAACACAATATATAAGGTGGAAACCCAATGTGGGTGAAAACCACTTGCTGCAATTCGTCTCTATCTTATTTTTTATTAGAAACTTCTTTTTACAATTGTATTGGTGTAGTCCTTTACCAGTACGTAGGCTGCAACCTCCAGAGAGCTACAACCCTCTCTCATTTTCCAGCATCTTCTGGAAGGGAGCTACAACCCCCTTAGCTCTTGCACTAGCCAAGATACTAGTACGTAGGTGCTAGCCTACAGAGGGCTACAACCTTCTCTTTCTTTCAGGGACCACGTTTCATGAATTTTCAGACTGCATCCACAAATAGCATCAATCAAACATCAATAATTTCTACATCAACCAATCACCTTTTCACCAATAAAAACTGAATCAAAATAACCACTTTTCTGACGACTGTACCCAGATCATAGTAACAGTAACCACACACCAAATCTGAACCCAAAACACTACAGCAATAAATAGAAGCAGCAAAACCACAACTCAAAATATATACGCTACTTTAATAGCCTGAAACCTACATGCATACGCCTCTGCGTATGGAACAACCTGCGTATACGATGTTTTACTTCACTGAGAAAGCGTATGTACGCGCCTTCACTTCACTGAACCTGCATACAGATCTATAAAGGATAATTCGCTCTTTCAGATATTCAAACACTAATTCACCCAGATCATCAGTTTTATAGATCAAGCAAGCGCCACATATAACAGATCAAAATCATACAAAAATACTATCATTCAAGATTAAGGATTATGATCCATCAATAGAACTTATCCATCTCTTTGCGCTAAGGTTCCTCCTTCATTCAGATCCAGATCTGCACCATAACCCAATTACCAGTATTCCAGATCTAGCACTTTATCAGATATTCAATAACAATTCAGATAATTCCTTGCCACATGATCTCCTTCCTCTTTTATAGTTTTAGGCCTTCCACAATACCACGGTCCAAAACCATAATAAAGCAATACCACGGACCCAATACTTGGGATCAACACATCTGACGAGGTACCATGGTCCAAAACCATAGTTTCAAATACCAACGACTAACTACCACAGACCAGAGGTAAGTTCTCCAACATATACGCACTTTTCCTTGCATGAAAGTGCGTGTATACTCACACGCTCCTTTGAAATGACTAACCCACGTGTATATGCATCTTCGTCTAGATGAACCTGCGTATATGTCTTTTCCTTCATTCTGAAAGCCTGAACTGAGATCTGTTACCAAAGAGAGTTTCCATCATGGACAACACCTGTGCCATAGCTCCAAACCTGTGCCATAATGCCAACACATACTATAATTACCCATAAATATATTAAAACTAAACTTTTACACATCTCGAGACCTTACAAAGATAATTTAACGGCTGTATTATTGTTATCCATAAGAAAGTTAGAATGCCCTCCTGCACTATCCATATCAAAGTACCCACACAAAACATGAGTTAACTACCACTAATGCACGATCCAAACAACTTTTGAAAAAAATTTCAATAAAAAAAGGCTTGAAATGGGTTTTCCTTTCCACGTATATGATTTTGATTTTGGTAATGGGAAATATGTGAATGGTCTTTTTTTTTTCTTATACAACCCATAACAATAAGGCTGATTGTTGAATTATTTGGTGAAATTGAAAGTAAAATAAAGAAAATATATTCGTTAGGAATAATTGATATGATAAAATAATAAAAGATAATTATTTGACCAAATAAAAATAAAAATAATTTATATTAATAAATTTTTTTTATTAAAATATAACTAATAAAATTTATAAAAATGAAATTATTATTTTAATTGGTAGTAAATTAAATGTTTTTTATGAAAACAACATTTAAAAATAATTGTAATCTAATTTATAGAGGAAATGACTTTTTTACAATATTTTTTCTAGTTAACATTAATCAAAATAAAAGAGAGATTTTTAAAAACATTAGTTTGGAATGTTTAATCTGCATAATTTGTTTTTTTTCTGGTGTTGGATCTATATATAAATTCAAAAATGTATTTTAAACAACAACAAAATCTTGAAATTGTATTGCTTAATTTTGTTGAATTTTGGTGAAAAATGTTATTTTATCTATAAGATAGACTACCCTTAAAAATATAGAGTTTGGGTTATGGTGAAAATCAGTCTAGATTCATAGTAATTCAAGATCTACCACATGTTGAGAAGGATAAAATATATTTTCACTTGTTACATTCAGAATTAAATTAGATCTAGGCTTGTGTGTGTGTGTGTGTGTCTAGACACACACACACCCACATACTTATTTTATTTTTATTTTTATGTGAAAATGTTTATATAACACTTCCATCTTGGCGCGATAATTAAATCCTTGACTATTTAATGAGATAATGATGTAAAAATAGGTTTTAACATGGGGTAATGCATAATATAATATTATATTTGTCTAATAGTGGAAATTTATGCTAAGTAGGTATTTTTTGTTGAGTCTAGTAGAGTGTAGTATTGATGTTCTTAGGTAATGTCTTGTAAATAACAATAGAAATACAAATAAAATAAAATAAAAATTTGAATAAAAATTAAATTAAATAAAAATATTAATGTAATGTAATGTAAACATTTTAACTTGGTCAAAATAAAATTAAAAAATAAAAATAAAAGTAAAGATAAAAAAATAAAAAACCCTATAAAAATAAAATAATAATAGAAATAAAATTGACCCATGCTATTAAGATCGCATGGTCTTGACCCATGTTATTCATGTGGAATATAACTTATTCTAAAGGGGAAAATTAAGTTGGCCTAGATCCATCTTAACTCCAAGCATACATCAAGGTCAAATCTATTTCCATTCTAAATGGGGTTTGCAGCTCAAGGGATTTGATCACTTTTAGTACTTGGTAGATCTAGAATTGAGTTACATCTAGCTTGGTTTAGTAACAATAAAGATGGAGTGTGAAATATATTCGACACTTTATATTTAAAGTTGTAATGTCATAAATATATGTTATAAAGAACTCACTTAAATTATGCAAGATATTTAATCACATGCCCACCTTAATTTTGGTTGTCAGAGTAGACAAGTAATCTTATTAACCTCTTGATTCATAAGAAAAAGTGAATTAAATTTAACTATAAATCAAGGGATAGAATGAGTTTTCTATCTACAATTTCTTTTAGGAAGTTACAACAAGTTACATTATCTTGTAATATCATAAGATATATAAAGATGGATAAGAATTTGAGGGGAATTGAAAATAAAAAAAAAGATTATCTATTGGAGAGGAATGCACAAGAACTATAAGAAAAGAGGAAGTAATTAAGTGTTATGGAAGAAAAATACAAATTTCAAAACTACTTTTAATGGGAGAGAATGAATGAAAAGTGGAAAAGGGATGAGAATATGAAATTCTTTCATTGATTGGAAAATCATAGAAATATTGTCAATATGATTTGAGAAATGAAAATACGGAAAGACAAAAGAATAGAAAATTTTTAGAGATAGCTAAATCAATATCACTTGTAATTAATTTTTGAGAAAGTATAAACATGACCAAAATCCTAAATCTAATCTCATATTTCTCTGTATTTTATCTAAGTTGAAAATAAACATAATATGATGGAAAAAGGATCTGAAGAGTAACTATAAAAAATCCTAATGCCATATAGAAAATGTAATAATCAAACTCTAGGTGGTAGGACATTAAGATATTTATTAGGATTTATAATCTAGTGGAAGAGTATTTTGTTGGCCTTATGGATACTTTGTTGGCCTTGATGTCAACTTGGATCATGAACTTATCACACACTTGGTGATTGGCAGCAAAATTGTAGAGGTTGGCTTGAACAAGTTCATGATGCTATGATGGTTTTTGTTGTTATGAAGTGCTGCAGAGGTGAAGTGATGAAACAATATAGAAGATTTTTAGGTAGAGGATCTCATATTTTCTTCAATTTTTCCTACTTCCATTGGGAATAGAGCTTGCACACTACAAATATGTTGCAATTTCACCAGGAAGCAATGTTTTCCATGCTATTATCATCATTAGGAAGACATGGAATCCTCAAAACTATGTTTACAAGTGAAGAAATTAAGAAAACATAGGAAAAACCATCAAATATCCCAAGGAATTTGTGTGAGTGAGGACGATTCAACATTCATTTGATGTGGTCAACAAATCCATTATTGAAATCCATTAATTTTCCTGTCGTAATTACAAGGAAAAGAAGTGATAAAAAGACAAGGAGATCGATGAGTCGAGTGTGAAACTTTTATGAGTTATGTGTTGCTACGTTTTGGAACAAGTGATCACAATAGCACATAAGGGTTATATTTAATAAGGAATTGAGAAATTTCAAGATCTAAAGTTTTTATTTTTTTGCACATGTCTTCAATTGAGATGTATTTGGGCCAGTGAAGTTGGGTATGTTCTGAGTGTGTCACTATAGATGATTTGAAATCCAAACTTCAAATCCTCTATAGTGATACACTGAGAACATACACAACTCAGAAGTGTGTTATTGATGTCAATTTTATTATTAAATGTTCATGAGGATGTTCACCCCTAACTCAATGGCTTGTAAAGGAGACCATTCCTTAACCATTGTCATACAATATTACAAAGAAATATCATTTGAACATATGATATCTAGTTTATCCATAAACTAACATGGATATTCCACTAGTTAGTTTGTCACGATAGATCTGATATTAATGTTTTTAATTTTACACTATTACAATTTTATTAAACTTCTAGATCTATAAATTTAATTGTAATTAGTGCATGCATGTCAATGTAAATTACGAAAAAAAGGTAGACAATGAAAAAATAATTCCACACACACATAAGACACAAAATATTCTCTCGGAAACCATTTCAAGAGAAAACCCAGCTGGAAGGTGAGTCGGTTCAATCTCTTTCTCTGTCTAGAAATATGATTGCAGTTTCCAAGAAGTAATGCATGTAGCCCATGGGCTGTGATAGTGAACAAAGCCTCTCTATGTTCTCTACCTCCTATCTCTCTTGGTTGTCTTTTCTCATCTATGGAATAAACTTCTCTCGAAAGAATGGAATGCCACATCCTCTTGGTGTCCTAATTATAACACAACCTGATAGCCTACTAGTGGTAAAGTTTTACTACATCAACCCTTAACTAGAGTTACAATATACACTCTTTTGGTTATTTTACATCAAAAAAATGTGGCTAGCCCATTTTCCATGAATAATGGGGGTTGGCACGGAATCCTCCCGAATTATAGGTGTGAAAATAGGAAGGTCAACTTCTGAGTGGCATAAATGTTTCATACGAACTCCAATTGAAGCACTTGTTACACCATTAGAAAGATATTTGTGTGTAGAATAGCATGGAAAGGTGTGGAAATTAAGAGGTAAAGTTTTGCCCCCAAAAAACATTGTTTCATGGCTCAAAATGCTCTGATAAGGTTTCACATATTGTTTTGCCAAACTTGGTCCCATCGATAAAAATGGTCCCATGAGGTTATTCATCCACTTTATCCATCAGAATGCATCGATATGGATGAAAAGCTATATAATGATCTAATCCAGATTGTACCTCCCAATTTTGGCAGGCTTTTGGTCCCCAAAATATTTTACTCAATGAGGTAAGGAAATTTTTGCTCCACCTTCTCTCTGATGTACCATTTAGCATTACCTCAAAATTTTCCCTTCAATGCAATCTACCAAAGGTCATGTTATCTTATAGTTCTAGACCTATTCTGCACAATTGTGTCTTCTATCAACTCTTCCTTGGCATATCGTGCCAAATACTCCATAGATGTTAGGACTCATTCCTCTTCCTAATATAGCATGGGAGGCTCATACAATCTGAAATTCTCCCCATTCATAACTGATTAAAAGCACATATATGGTGGTAAATTGAGTCAATAGGCATCATCACCCACCTTTTCTACCATCTCAAAGGGATTGTACCTCAGAGCCTTAATTTTCTTACCAAGCCCCTGTAACCTCTTCTTGTTCAACTGTAGGCATGCTTTATCTCCCACCTTGAATTATTTTTTTGTTATGTGCTAGTCATGCCTAGCCTTGTTCTTCTCCTAGGACTTCTACAGTTTTTTTTCTACCTGAATATGGATATGATGATATTTTCTATAAATTTGTCAACCTTTAAAGAATCTCCTATAATACCTTACCTCACTTCTCCTTATTTCCCATATGCAATATCCAAAGGTGAATTTGGAAAATATCCAAAACAAGTTTCAAGTGGGGACTTTCTGATGAGCGCCAGTATTGTAGCAAGGATGATGCAACTCCTAGGCGACCAGCTTTACTTATCAACTCAAGGTTTATACAAACTTGGAGGTGACAATTCTCTATGCACAAGTAAAAGTGATGGTCCTGTTTGTTGTCACTATTCAGCTGGCAAGAGACAACTGGGGTTCCAAGCCAGACTTCTATGCAGTCAGACAAATCTTGATTCTTTGATGGAAGAAAGGTAAATCTACTCTAAGAGAGTTACTCTACTGCATTAATGGAGAAAGTCAACATGTAATGCTAAATCACACCATTCCCTAATTAACCATTTAAGAAGCTATGCTAGGAAGAAATGTTAAAGAAACATAAAACAAATGCTACTATCTAAGTTGCAGAAGTAAGAAGCATCAAACAATTTTAATGTGCAAGTAAAGAGACTAAACTAAATCTGTTTTTCTTTTCTTGGTCTTTTTATGCAAAATCAAATATGCAAACTAATTGTTCTTGTGGATGTGGCAGGTGGATTAAGGGTGTTTAAGGATGGCTAGAAGGTTTATGAAGTGGTTGGATGATATGGAGCGTCCCGAGGATTATTTTGTGACTTCCTAAAGGTTTTCCATCAATTTAGCCTCAAAACAGGTCGTTCTAGGAAAACCTACAGGATGTACTAGAACAAGAAACCTACAAGATACAACCGAGAGCTAAATGTGAGGTGTAGGAGGTGATGGGAGGATTATGAAAGGTGTGTGATGGGTGGAATGGAGTGGTAGAAGGTCTAGGATCACTCAAGAGTCAATATCCAAGGTAATATATGGCTAGATTCACTCAATGTGCTTGGGAGAATTTCTATGAAAAAATGATGGAAAACTAGTGAAAGTGACGGGGAAAACAAGGGATGGCTAAGGTGGATGAAGTGGAAGGTGGTTGTTGTCTATGAAGTCTTAGTCTACTCCTGAAGCACCTTCTCTAAATAAAATGTGTGTGTCTTCCAAAAATCTATGCAACAATATACATTTTCATAAACTAGGAAAGCAGAATTAATGAATCAACTGCCTATAATATGCATGAAGATAGTTGTTGAAAGGAATGAAAGCATGAGTGAGATACACTACAGAAATGGAGGTGAAAAAGAAGAAAATCACATCTACCTTGCAAAATTAACCAAATATTAAATTAAAGAGAGCAAACTCCAAAGCTCATAATAGAGCTAGAAATCTATGTTTTTGGGGCTGCTTAATGGTCCCTTCCTCAAGTCATGGTCTAAGAGGGAGGAAGTGAGGTTGAGACACCTGATAACAACCTTGTGCTAATCCTTCTTCTCCTTGCTAACCTACTACTTGAAATAAGGGACAAATGGAAGCAAACTATTAAACAACCAATCTAATCTACACAATTGGTAATGGTAATCTTAGGATATTCCGACACATAGGAAATAGTTAAGTACAACTTGGTCTAGCGTAGAATTAGGTATAGAGTTAGGTAAAGTGTGTTTCTTTACTGTTGTACATTTTGTAACTTACAATCCGACAATCACGATATGTAGTGATCCGACGGTTCATTCTCTCCTCGGTATTACCGACACTTGATCCGTGGCTTGACACCCGATTGGTTCATGAATTCTATTTAAAGCGCATGGAGGGTCATTTGTAGGGTAATCTGTGCATGAGAGAAGCTTATGTAAATTTTCATTCTTTGATTAATAAATTGCCTGAAGTGGCCGCGTTGGCTCAGGCCGTGGACTGTTTCCCTCTTTGAGGGTTTTAACCACGTCAAAAATACTGGTGTATTGATATGTGATCTGGTTGTGAGTGGTGTCCTTTTGGTGTTCTTTCTGAGGAACTTACCCTGTAAATTCCTACATGGTATCAGAGCTATTTGAGGGCCACGTCCATTGGTGATCCAAATCTGAAGGCGGTAGAACTGCATCTGACTGCCGTTTCATAGATCTGTTGTTTCTGACTGCTTTCGGGCCGAGAGGACTGCTCTGTTGTGTTCGGAGCATCTGTTCCAGTGAGGAACCCCTTTCGTTTCATGCGAAAAGGTTTCCGGTAGCCCTAGTTGCGTCATTTTTAAGATCTGGAGGTATACAGTGTTTATTTGCAGTTTACTATTATTTTCTCTCTGCTTATTTCGGTTTCGGTTTATTTAGATTTTTTTTAACCGGATCTATACCTTTCATTTCTGCGTATGCTCTTTGCCCGACGACTCTGTGCGATCTGGGCAAATCAGAAACAGAAATGAAGGATTTTTCTCATGCGTATGCTCTTTTCCCTGCACCTTAGTGTGATCTCGGAAAATCGTAAACATTGAGAAAAATATTTAGTTTTTTGGCTAAAGCTAAAGTTGAGCCGCAAGGTTCAATTTTTTGAAAATATTTAGTTTTTTGGGTAAAGCTAACTACGATCCGTAAGGTTCGTTTTCTTTGCATGTCCGTGTTGGGATTTGTGTTTTTTGTTTTGTAGGGAAAAGAGCTTTCTCAAAGCAAGCACGCAACCCAAAGCCCCCCCCCCCTCTCTCTCTCTCTCTCTCTCTCTCTCTCAAATTTTTTGTATAGATCAATTGGTTCAAAGCTATTTTAAGAGAGTAGAGGTCTTGGGTTCAAGTCTCCATTTGGGGGCAGACTTTTTCATTTCCGCACATTCCCGCACTTCGTCGGCAACTTCAACAACTTTTTTTCAAAAAACCATAACTTCTTCATCCAGAAGCCTTTTTCAGAGCCGTTTTTTTTAAACCAGCCTAATTTTTCGAGATCTATCCATTGGAACACTTACTTTCAGAATCTTTAGCTTCAGTTTATGTTGAAATGGAAAGTCCATACGAAGTTACCCTTAACAGCACCAACTACTTCCAATGGTTGTCCTACATGGAGGATTTACTTAGAAGTAAAGGTCTCTACCGAATAGCCACAGGCCAAGAAAAGAAACCGGAAAATGAAGACAAGGCTGCTAAATGGGAAAATAGACAAGATCAAGCACGTGGTTTGATAGGGATTTCTATTTCTTCAGATCTTAGATTCCATATTGCAGAACTTGAAACTCCTCATGAAGCAATGGAACAAATCAATAAATTTTTTGGGATTAAAAATGAAATTAGAGCCCATCAACTTAAAAATGAGTTGCTTACATTGGACCCTAATAATTTTTCTTGCATTGAAGATTTCTTGTCTAAGTTCAAGACCCTTAGATATCTTTTGGAAGGTGTTAAGGTTAAGAAAGAAGATAGTAACCTTATTTATTCCATCCTTACTAAGTTGGGACCAGCCTACTCTGTATTTGTTTCCACCTTCCATTCTACAAGAGAAGCCTTCATTTCTCAAGGAAAAGACTACAAGCCCCCTTCCTTTGACTATTTTTGTGATTCTTTAATAAGAGAACAAGAAAAACTCTTACACCTTGGTCTTCTTAATCTTGGAAACTCTTCCAAGAAAGCGTTAGCCGCCCAGCAGCAACCAAATTCAAAGAATCCTAAGAAGTCATATCCTAAAAAGAATGGTCCTAAACCAAACAAGGGTCCTAAGCAAACTCAGCCTCAAAATGAAAGATCATTTCAGCAAAATGATAAGACCAATAAAAACAAATGGAAGAAGACCGATAGACATTGCAATTTTTGTAATCGAGATGGCCACTTAGAATCAAAATGATTTAAAAAGATGGAATCCTTGGAAGCAGCAATGAAGAAGCATAACATCCATTTGGGGCAATCTTCAACTTCAACTTCATCTTCAGGAATGGCACTTTCTGCATGTGGTTGTCAAGCATCTCGGTCTGGCTATGCATTAAATGTATCTTCTTCTTCTCATTCTCATGAGTGGCTCATTGATTCTAGAGCTTCTTATCACATGGCCAAAAACAAAGCCATGTTTTCTTCTTTAAATAATTGTAACACCAAAAATATATATGTTGGTGATGATAGATCTCTTAATGTTGTAGGGACTGGAACTGTTCATCTAGACAATGCTCAGTTTAATGATGTATTATGTGTTCCAACCTTATCCTGCAACCTTCGATCTGTATATCAGATAACTCATTCAGGTGAAGGTAAAATCGTTGAATTTTCACCTCATGATGTTGTAATCAAGGACTTAAAAGATCCTAAACAGATTTTGGCTATTGGCATTGCTGATGATCCTACAAGGTTGTATAAGTTTCACAACTTTGGGTCATCAAATCTTCCCTCAGTATTTGTTGCTCATAACGATGAAGTGAGCAAACTTTGGCATGAGCGATTTGGTAACTTAAACTATCGCTCCCTTCAGCATCTATGTAAAGAAAATATGGTGACAGGTCTTCCTATGGTATCTTGCAGAGATGGTGTTTGTTCCGGATGTGTACTCGGAAAACATCATCGGGACAGTTTTGAAAAACGTGCCTCTTGGCACGCCTCAGCCCCTTTACAGCTTGTGCATAGTGATTTATGTGGTCCACTTCCAGTTGTGTCATTCTCTGGTTGCAAGTACTTCTTAACTTTCATTGATGATTTCTCCAGACGCACTTGGGTATACTTCTTAAAACTCAAGAGTGAAGTATTTAACACTTTTTTGGCCTTCAAGGCCTTTGTTGAAAAACAATCTGGACATCAAATTCTTAAGTTAAGATCTGATAATGGCGGAGAATATGTTAAAAACACATTCATCAACTATTGCACTGAGAATGGAATTCAAATGCAACATACTGTTCCATATACTCCACAACAAAATGGTGTAGCTGAAAGGAAGAATCGCACCTTAAAGGAAATGGCTAATTGTATGCTACAATCTAAAGGACTTGGTCTTAGTTTTTGGGCAGAAGCAATTAACTGTGCAAATTACATAATAAATCGCACTCCTACTAAGGCTTTAAAGAATATCACTCGAGAAGAAGCACGGAGCTCAATCAAACCAGATGTACGTCACTTTCGTGTTTTTGGAAGTGAAGTGTGGGCCCATATTCCAGATGAAAAGCATAAAGCTTTAGAACCTAAGAGTGAAAAATGTACTTTTGTTGGATACTCTAAAGATGTCAAAGGCTATAGACTTATTCCATTTAAGTCCAAAAATGTTATCATTAGAAGAGATGTAAAATTTGATAAAAATATATCGGCCTGCAAGCCTAGTCCGACGGATGTGCCACCTCTCCCTATCTCTTGTACCTTTGAAAACATTTCTTCGTCAGATGATGAAAGTGAGGATGAAAATCCTCCCCCACCATCTCAGGATCCTCCTTCAGCTCCTGAGCTTCCAAAATGGGTTCGTGCTACTCGAGATGCAGCAGGTGATCTTGTCGGTGATCCTACAGATCAGCGACGCACACGTTCTCAGTTCGAAAGAGCCTCTTCTTTACTGGCTCAAGCTCCAGTAAATTATGATCCTGACACCTTTGCAGAAGCTTCAGGCCATCCAGATTGGGAAGCAGCTATGAATGAAGAATATAATTCATTATTGGCAAATGATATATGGGATCTTGTTCCTTTACCAAAGGGAAGAAAACTTGTTAGATGCAAATGGGTTTACAGAACCAAGTATGGACCAGATGGGAAAGTTGATAAACATAAAGCTCGTCTTGTTGCTAAGGGCTTTTCATAGGTTGAAGGCATTGACTACACTGAAACCTTCTCCCCTGTTGCCAAAATTAACTCTATCCGCCTTGTTCTTTCCCTTGCTGCCTCTTTCAAATGGGAAGTCCATCAGATGGATGTTAAATCTGCCTTCTTGCATGGGGACTTGCATGAAGAAATCTATATGGAACAACCCATTGGCTTCATACAAACAGACTCCAGCCTTGTATGTCGACTTAAGAAATCCCTTTATGGTCTCAAGCAAGGTCCTCGGGCTTGGTATGCCAAAATGGATAGCTTTCTTTTAGAATCTGGCTTTTCTAGGTGTCATTCTGACAATACTGTCTACACCAAGAAAGTGGGAAACTCTCTTATCATCCTTGTTCTTTATGTTGATGATCTTATCCTTACTGGTAGTGATCACAACCTTATAAACCATGTGAAGTCTAGCCTGAAAAGGAAATTTGAAATGACAGACTTAGGACACTTACACTATTTTCTCGGTCTTCAAGTCTTGCAATCCAAGGAGGGTATTTCCCTTTCCCAATCCAGGTATGCTTGTGATATTCTACGTCATTTTCACATGGAAGATTGTAAGCCGGCCCCTTCTCCCTTTCAGTCTGGAGTCAAACTCTCAGTCACTTATACTTCTCCTGAAGTTGATGCTACATTATACCGTCAACTTGTAGGAAAACTCTTGTATTTAACCCATACTCGTCCTGACCTTTCCTTTGTTGTTGGCCTTGTTGCTCGGTTCATGCAAAACCCCCGTGAAAGTCATTGGAAAGCAACTAAAAGAATACTTCATTATGTTCGAGGTACAGTTCAGTTTGGGATTCATTACAGTGCCGAAGCAGCTCCTCTATTGGTTGGTTTCACTGATTCCGATTGGGCTGGTGACCCTGATGATTGGAAGTCTACTGCCGGTTATGTGTTCACTCTTGGTTCAGGACCTATTACATGGGCTTGCAAGAAACAGGGTGCCATTTCTCTTTCATCAGCAGAAGCAGAGTATCGTGGTGCCGTAGAAGCTAGTAAGGAAGCCTTGTGGCTTCATCAGATCCTCTCAGAATTTGGCTTTCAGCAGTAGCATCCGACTACACTTTGGTGTGATAATCAAAGTGCCATTCAGCTATGCAAAGATCCAGTTCAACATCAGCACAGCAAAGACATTGAACTGCACATGCACTTCATCAGAAAGCTCATTCATGACCATGTTCTTGAAGTGCAATATTGTTCAATAGATGATCAAGTTGCAGACATCTTCACAAAGGCTCTCACAGAGGCGAAGTTCACTAAAATTTGATTTATGGTTGGAGTTCAGGAAGTTGTCACTAAGGGGGGATAGGCTCTAGTGCCTCCTTCCTTCTCCTATTTTGTCATATTTGTAAATCCTTCAATCCTATCCCAAGTTGTTCTTAAGGGGGGATGTTAGGATATTCCGACACATAGGAAATAGTTAAGTACAACTTGGTCTAGCGTAGAGTTAGGTATAGAGTTAGGTAAAGTGTGTTTCTTTACCATTGTACACTTTGTAACTTACAATCCGACGGTCACGATATGTAGTGATCCAACGGTTCATTCTCTCCTCGGTATTACCGACACTTGATCCGTGGCTTGACACCCGATTGGTCCATGAATTCTATTTAAAGTGCATGGAGGGTCATTTGTAGGGTAATCCGTGCATGAGAGAAGCTTATGTAAATTTTCATTCTTTGATTAATAAATTGCCTGAAGTGGCCGCGTTGGCTCAGGCCGTGGACTATTTCCCTCTTTGAGGGTTTTAACCACGTCAAAAATACTGGTTTATTGATCTGTGATCTGGTTGTGAGCGGTGTCCTTTTGGTGTTCTTTCTCAGGAACTTACCCTGTAAATTCCTACAGGTAATGCATCTAAAAAGCAAATTAACAATGAAGCTATTAATCTACACTAGTCATACATGTACAATAAAGAAGAGCCTTGGCTACTAGGGTTGGGCCCTAACCCAAGAGCTTCAGCCCTTTGAGTTAACTCAATGCTAGCTCAAAACAAAACTCATTCTTATTACCAAAACAACAAATTACATCAATAGAACTATCACAAGTTTTGCAGATCGAAAATAGATTAGAGTTTTACAATAAAAAAATCCAAATCCTAGTGAGTTCGTAGGCCTCTTTACTTATACATCTGAAGTCCCCAATGAATTCCTTAAAATTGGGGAGGATAGGCTCCCAAACTCGAGATAAACTGGTGTTTTGTCTCTCACTTGCTCGGTTTCCTTTTAGTCCTCATGGTTTGGTTGTTTGCGCTCTGAGTTGATGTGATGAATGGAGGAATATTCAAATGGAGGTGTAGTGAATGAGAAGGATTTACCTCCTACAATCCGTCTCCCTTGTCCCATTCGATTTTTGACCTTGGTCTTTGCCAAAATTCCTTGATTTTCTCCTTTAATCCTACATTCAATGCATATTAGACCAAAAAACAGAATATCCAACTCTAACTCACCTCATAAACAAAATATAATAAAAAAATGTAATAAGTTGGTTTGACTAAGATAGGAGGTGAATTAATGCCCATATAATTACCCAATGATGAGGCTCATCACTTTCCTGTAGAAGTGATGAGCCCTAGTATCATAACAAGAATGTTGCAACTCCAGGGGTCATCACCTTAAATTATCAGTCAGTGGTTCATACAAACTTAAGAGGGGTCGACATTGTATGTGTACCAGAAACATTCCACTTCCTAATCCACTCCCTTTGATGCAAGTGAAAGAAGTGAATGAAACAAATTCAAATCAACAAAGATCTAAGAAAATTGTCAATCCTAAGTTGAAATAAGAAAATATATTCCACTTGCAAAGTAGCAAGAAAGAAATATCTTCTACTTGCAAACATGTAAAGCATAATGAAAACTAAGAAAACATAATATATATTTATATAATGGAACTTAAATGTGAAGGAGATATATTCTATTTTGCAAAAAAGTAAAGTTCTAGAGCTGTCTTGAAAAAATGAAGTCACAGTTTGCATAAAGTAAATTGTGGAATAGGAATCTAGACTAATTTGTAGAAATGAACATTCAAGAAGTAAACAATATAAGAGCTATATGGAGACCTAACAATGATTCATATCAACAAAAGTGGCCTAGGAGCCTTCATATAATATAAATATACTTCTAAGATAAATTTGGAGTGAATTTAGGCAAAGAAAATATCGAAAAAAAATTGCTACATGTCTGCTATAAGACTTCTACATGAGTGAGAGAACTTATCGAATGCACAAGAAAATCAAATGAAAATTAGATGGGAATTTTTTTTATGAATTACGATTTCAGAGGACTCCACTTCAAGTGGAATCACTCAAAAATACCCCTGTTAACATGTGCTAAAAATAGCATAAAATTACTACTCTAAAAACAGAAAAATTCAAGAATGAGTGATCTAGTTAACCTATCAAATGCCTAGCCTAATCAAGTGAAAATTATACAGGGACAATTTAATTATTAACTTCAATTTTTTATGACCAAATAAAAGTGGAATAAATTTACATGAATCTCATTAAAAAATTATAAAAATAGAAGAAAATTACTACTATTTTGCTACAAGGGACTTTCAAAAATTCTAGATGTGTGAATTAGTAAACCAATCCAAGTAGATCAATGATGAAGATGACTTTTCAAAGTTTCTATAAGGACAAATCATCATTTTGACTCTATAAATAACCTTTAAAACATCTCACTTCAATCATTTGACCAATAAATCCTACAACAAAAGTAGCATGAACAGTAAACGGAAAAATAAGTGATGCAAGTGAAAAATACATTCAAGGAAAACAAAGAAATTGTATAAGAGCGCTCTGAGGCTCTTGGCATGGCCAAGCCATATGATAATCACTGTACTATGAAGGAAACCAACCTTTATAACCTAAAAATGGCAACAAACTTCCTTATTTGAATTACCCTAACTACATCCCTACTAGAAATGAAAGTGGAGGTACTAAATAACATGTTTTCCCCAAAAGAAGACTAAGAAATACATGCCTCTAGAGGAAAATTCTAATTCTTAGTAATAAAAAGTGATGAGGAAGAATTATCGTTGAAAGGAGGTAGATTTCACCTCCAAAATCCCTCAAAATGTCGATCTAGTTCACAACACTAGGAATTTGCATTAAATGTGAGGGAATACATTCCTAGATTTTGTCAACCAATGGAGCTCTAAAATTTGTCAATAATTTCATGATATTTTGTTAATTTATTATTCAATATTGATCCTCCAATAGCAAGGAGAAAGTCCCTATATTATATACTCCAAATCTTTATAATATGCCTAATATTCTCACAATATTCTACAAAAATATATAATAGTAAGCACAAATATGCAATTATATATGAACCTTCCTAATGAACATATTAAAGTTAAAAGTATGTCATCTAATGAGAAAATAGAGGTTTAATGTGTTGAACGATGGTCAGATGGGCCTTAATTTATGTCTAATTTGAATTCCCAACATAGCCCCCTACTGAAAGTGTTGATCATTCTTTTAGCAACTTAGTGACCTAATTGTGCCTCATCCGTAGCCCTCGTGGCCTCTGTAACATTGCAAGCTACCTGAAAAGGGATTTTGGAACATATTCTCTTGACCCATACTCTCCATATTCTTCCCCAACCTTTTATCCTTCTTCTTCTTATTTGTGGGCAAGCAAATTATTTTTTTTCCTTCCTTTGGATTTTGTCCTTCGAATTCTAGGATTTGGGGGTGAAATTGCTCGAAATCGGGGTCTTTTGTTATAATAGCCCTGGTGAAAATTCCATGTATTAAAAGACAAAAAGAATAACCACGGTCGATGGGACACTTATTCCAAGATGAATGTTGGGTAAGACATCCTAGTGTGTGTTCATTGGTTGTTTATGGATAAGGAAATTAACAAAGGAAATGGCTAAGGCTTTGGAAGGGAAAAATGGTATTTTTCCACAATTATTTATGAAAATAATGGAAATTAGGAGAAAACTAGGTGAAATGCCACAAGTTGCATGTGAGGAGGAAAATAATGGAAAATGAACAAAATAGAGGGCTCATTCTTAAAAAGGCTTATGAGGATCAGTTAGTAACCTTTTGTTAGTTGAATTTTGGAGCTCTCTCATTATTCTCTCTCTCTCTCTCACTCTTGGACACTTAGGGTTTCTTGGAGCACTTTTCCATTAGAGGAAGAAAGGAAAATAAGGGAAGAGGAGGCAAATATTAGGCAGGGAAAGCGAGTGGCAAGAAGCTACAATACGCTTCATTGTAGGTATCGACTTGCATGCATATTTTCCTTGGTAGATTTGGCATGCATGGGATTACATGTGTTTCTTTTCTCTAATGGCATGGGTTTTGCCAAGTGTGACAATATTTTTAGCCTAGCCTTGATATTTTTTGATAGGTTTGATGAGATGGGTTCTCTCATTTGGTTTATGTGGGATGGCAAGATTGGATTCAAATTTGAGTAGGGTGGATCTTTGAATTGACAAACACATGGTGTACTATTCCTTGAACCAAACCAAGGATCATGAAAGCACTGGCCTAGTAACCCCTGAACCGTATTGTAGTTTGCAGCAAAGCCATATTGTGTGCCTCAATAGACCAAGGACTCTTTGCTGATGAATGATGGGATAACGGTAAAGAAAGAGGTGGATTTTATCTCCATTTTGCCTAGTGGTTTCAGGATGGAATGCACAGTAAAGCCTGCTGAGTATTTCTCGGTGTAGGGCCTAGTGGTACATGGATCAAACTGTGGATGCACAGTAAAGCTTGACAGACTAGGAGGCACTCAAATTCCTCACGGTGTATGCAGAGAACTTTGATGGCATCCAAATTCATTGGTGTTCTATTTTAAATATTCTATGAGTCCCATGTTCATGCTCGGAATATGGCATGAGGGTGATTGGATGAAGAGAGCCTTAGCTCCACCAACCTATGGTCAGGTGGAATGTGGTAGTTCAATCTCTAGTTGGTTCATTTCATTTATTAATGAAAAATTTATATATATATCGATTTGGATGGTTGATATGTTTATGGAATTGTTGTTCCTATTATGATCATTATATGTATGTCTTGTGGAAGTAGCTATGTATGGATCTCAACATGTTTTTACTTGTTTATGAAGGGATAATGTATGTGTTTCCTAATAAATGATAAAGTAGCAAATGACATGACGAAACAGGGGTTCAGAGTGATTATGAGATAAGTATGATATCCCTACACTTAATTATTTTGTTTACACTTGTAGATTACATGTTAATGATATGTTTGATGAAATGCATGGCATAGATAGTAGGGGTTGGATATGCTCTTGTTCAGTTCATTGCTTTGGCATCATTGTTTACCTGTACTTTTACAGGTTTTGAGTTATCATCCAATTCTAGGCAGTGTTCTGGGTTGTGGGCCTGAAAACATGGCTCAAATCCTTGAATATTGACCAAACAGAGTGTTAGCCTAGAGACTAATGCATTTTGCTAAGATTTGGAGAGAATTATAACTCTCCTAGGTTGTGTTTGGGGAGCGTTACTGTGGCCTAGGCTGGTCAAAACTTTAGTAGGACCTAGGGGCAAGTTGTCTAAAGAGCTTGTTTGGTTCTTGTGGATCCTTGGGTTGGTGTTGGTTGTCTTTGTGTTATAATTCTACTGATCCCACTTCCTTAAGGTCACCTAGGAGGTCAAATCGCATTACCGTATCCTCTCATCACATGT
Organism: Pinus tabuliformis; assembly: GCA_031772625.1. Classification (NCBI taxonomy): domain Eukaryota; kingdom Viridiplantae; phylum Streptophyta; class Pinopsida; order Pinales; family Pinaceae; genus Pinus; species Pinus tabuliformis. Next base: position 135,078,376 of record CM062820.1, read on the forward strand.
TTACCCTGATTTTGTAGTGACTTGGGTAGATGTGGGAGGAGGGTGTTACAAAGTGGTATCAAAGCATGGTTTAACTCTCAGACTAGATGGGTAGTGTATTGTTCGTCCATGCATGTCATTTGTATGTGTGTCTCTGTTATATACCTAGGGGGGATAACATGGGGTACAAAAGGAGGTACCCAAGGGAATAATATAATAATGGGATGGGCCATAGTAATAAATAAGGTGGTTAACCCATATCATGTAAGGGACCACAAGTAGTTAGTAATAATGTAATGGGCCCATGGTATTAGATAGATGGTATTGAGGGAACCATGGTATTATAAGCATATGGCTAGAGACTCCACATTGAGGGATGTCAAGGATTATTGTATGAATAAGCATATGGCTTGTGGAGTGTTCTCCTTCCTTAAGGAGTGAATATATGGTGTTGCCCTACCTTAAGGGTTTGATCAATAAAGTGAACCATTTCTATCTATATTCAGATCTTGTTATTTCTTGGGTTTATTTGCATTGTCTTATATTTTCATATCATATCTATAGCAAGTGGTATCAGAGCACTTTCTTGGGCACAAAAGTGGAAATTTTTTTTTTTATTTTTTGCAGGATTTCGGGGGCGGCGAGTTTGCAGATCAGATCTGTATGTTTTGGTGCAAGGTCTGTAAAATCTAATTACAGATCTGTATTCTTTGTGAAAAAATAGCCGATTTCAAAAAAAAAATCGGTTGAATCGGAGTCAGGATGAAGGAGATATCACTAATCTAAAAATCAGTGGGGTTGCAGACAATTTTTCACGGCAGCGAGTTTGCGGTGCAGATCTAGACGTCTTGGTGCATGATCTAAAAAATCTAATTTTAGATCTAGATTCTTTGTGAAAATACACCCAAATTCAAAAAAAAAAAAATCAGTCGAATCGGAGTCCGGATGAGGGACATATAGCTAATCTAAAAATCAGTGGTGTTGCAGATAATTTCTTGGGGCAGCGAGTTTGCGGCACAGATGTGGACATTCTGGTGCAAAATTTGCAAAATATAATTGTAGATATAGATTATTTGTGGAAAAATACCAGATTTCAAAAAAAAAAATCAGCCGAATCGGAGTCCGGATGAGGGAGATATCGCTGATCTAAAAATTAGTGGTGTTGCAGACAATTTTTCGGGCAGCGAGTTTGCGGCGCAGATCTGGATGTTCTGGTGCAAAATTTAAAAAATCTAATTGCAGATCTGGATTCTTTGCGAAAAAATACTCGATATAAAAAAATAAAAAAAAACGGCCGAATCAGAGTCCGGATGAAGGAGATATCGATGATCTAAAAATCAGTGGTGTTGTAGACAATTTTTCGGGGAAGCGAGTTTGTGGCACAGATCTGGATGTCTTGGTGCAAGATCTGCAAAATATAATTCTATATCTGGATTCCCTGTGAAAAGATACCCGATTTCAAAAAAAAAAATCAGTCGAATTGGAGTCCGGATAAGGGAGATATCACTGATTTAAAATCAGCTATTTTTCAGCAATTTTTTGTGACGATGGGACAATTGCACCGTGGATCAAGAATTTTAGTGCCTAGATCAGGATTTCTACAACATGAGAAGATGCAGAATGGTTTTTCCATTTCGGAAAATAGGTCATAATAGGGATTCTAAGCAATATTGACGGAATTGTGGTCATTTCAAATTTTAGCCAAGTAAGTGAATTTTTTTCAAAACCCTCTTCATGGCGGTTCTATGTTTTATAGGAAAAGATAATGGTCCTACTATTGAACAATACATAGAGAAAACTAAGTCGGTATGGGCAAAAAATTGGAAGGATTTAGTGTGGCTTAATTTCATAGATGAGGCTCATAAATGGTATTTCTCACTTGACGACAAGCAGTTGTCCAAACTTTCAGATGCAAAATTTGAAAGAGTCCTTTTAGACAAATGGTCTCGGACTAGAAAAAGGGAGAATGAGACACGTAAGGAGTTATTTTCTACGAGTGTCTCCTTATTGCAGGTTCATGGATTGATTCAGAAGAAGAAAATCATTGTATCTATAAATCCTAGTTGCAAGCATAATTTTATGAATGTTAATTTGGTAAAAAAATTGCAAGTTCTAGAAAAATACATTGAAAACACACAGGTGGATGATGAGGATGTTCAAGTGTATAAGGATTTGAAAATTTCTATGGATAAGTATGTGTTGCATGGTGATTTTTATACTTCAGAGATGGATAATATGGATGTTATTTTGGGATATCCTTGGATGGAATCCATGGGTATGGATGTTATTTCAAAAACCACCCACCAAGTCACAACCACAATTTCATAAACCTCCCACCTAGTCACAACCACCAAGTCAACTTGTCCTGATGATGAACCACATTGGTTGGTTCGAAACACGTTGACAAATGTTTTTACATGTGAGTTACGCCGAAACTCTTTTCTCATAAACCATGATTTTATCAAAACTCATCAACCGAAAACTGCAGACCTCATTCCTCACATCAACCTTCCAGCTCTGACATCCCACATCGCATCCAGGAGATGACATCACATTTAGCTTAATTGTTTTGGGGTAAGCCTGCTTTTCATGTCTTGTGTTGAATTTCTAGCACTTTTTCTGTTTCTCTTCATATGAATGATATTTTCTTGATTTTAACAAGTGCTTGCTGTTGTTTTGATATATACTAGCTTATACCAACATTGTTTCATTTTTCATTGCTATCTCACTGTTGTCGCATGCATGAACAGTTGTCGATTTAGCGACTTGCTTCACCCACATGCATGTTGATCTGTTTACTTAATCTTTCATTCAATTTTTTCATGCACGATCAATCACTTCTTCACTTAGTTTTTCCATGCACTCACTTCCACATTTGCTTTCAGTTACCCATCGGTGAATCTAGTCAACCTTGTCCCGGACTCTGCCCTCACTGAGACAAAATTAAGCATTCCAGGGAAGGAAGGCTCTATCTTCCTCTCCAAAAATGTGCATTTCTACCAAGGCACTATCCTCGAGGAATGTTCTATGCATTTTTTAGGAACAGTGACTACTGGCCCAGAAAATTGCATAATGTTGTCCCTGATCCTGCAGTCACTCATAGCTAGAATTTCGCATTGTGCAATTCTAGGAGTCAACATCCAAAATGGACTGTGCATTACATAGTTCCAACAGTTAGGTAGCCTCCCAACATCCAAGGTTGTGCCTTATGGAATCTACGTATTTAGTCTCCCGACCTCTCGGTGAAAATTGCGCAACCTTCCTGGTCAGTCACCTAGGTATGTTGCAAGTCAGTTCTCAAGTTCATTTTAGTTTTCGACTGATAGATTTCTTGCTGTGAGTGTTGCCATGTCTCCAAGTACTGCAAGTGTTCATCTACCTCTCAGTAGTACAGGTACAATGGTTTCCAAGAGAGTAGAGATGAAGACATCATTCAGAGCACACTTGGGGATGCAATCGATCAAGTGACTATGAACTCTCCTACCCACAAAGACATCAAGATGTTCATACACAAGGACATCAAGATATGATGGAGGAAGCGTCACAGTAAGTAGAATCATGAACATCAACTAAAGGAAACATATCATATGAAGAAAATGTGAGAGGAAGGTTGTTGACAACACATAGGCAAAACAAATTTGCAAGCTCAGGTAGATTAATTGGTGATGAAGGTAAATTTGGAGACTTGGGCTATGAGGTGATGACACGACATGAAGATCACATGAAGGTAGAGAATGGAACAGGTAAGGAGTGGCATAATCTCAAGTAGCAACTCAAGGAAGAACATGAGCTACACAAACAAGTGAGTGTGTAGTAGCAGGAACAGGAACAACACGAGGCACAACATGCAATCACAGATTAAATTGTGCCCATGCAAGTTATATATCCATCCCAGTAGCTACCGCGAAGTAGACATGGTGAGAAGTGTTGTTGATTGCATTCAAGGGATTTAACAACCTGCATGTCACTGTGAGCACACATGCAATCCAACCTATTCATCACACTCATCAAGGCGAAGACAAGAAGCAAGTCTTACTGGAGCTGAACATGTTGTTGACAGTTGATGTGCATGACCACAAGCACACACTAGAAGATCAACACGAGCACTATGCATCTGTGTGTTTCCTGTTCAACTGCACCCAAGAAGACCATGTGCATGTTATCAAATGAGTTGAATGGAGGATCCATACCAATGCACCCAGATGCAGCACAGGCAAGAGTTCAATTCAACAAGATGTCACCATTGAGTGCTTGCACACCATCATAGATGACCAAGCTTGGCATCATCTCACTACCTTCACCATCACAAGCATGTCAAATATTTGGTATCACCTTAATGGACCGAGTGTCAGTGATGTCTTGCATGACTTGCTCAAGCCATTTTGTCTCACATGAGCACATGTGTATTGTAATGTAACGTTGTTTCAAGTGGAAGTTCAAGTTTCGATAGTTGGATGTAATAGTCATTGAGTAGATGAAGAGTCATCAGGGTAGATGAATTGTTAGAAAGGGGAATGTCAAGGGTCACTCCACCTTTTGTTATAAATAGAACCTCATAACTCATTGGAAGGGCTTTTGGTCAGCCAAGCTTCCAATAACACTATCTTGGAGAGAGCATGGATAGTATTGTAATGAGCATTGACTTCTCCACTGCACAGAGCTAGTACGTCTCTTTGGAGGAGGAGGCAGATGTGGTTTTAAAATTCCACTATTGGAACTAGTGGTTGGACTTGGATGTATTGTATGACTGGAACTTACACTTCATTATATAATGAGAGCCAACACGTTTCATGCATATGTTGTATTGTATTATATGATATCTGGTTTACTCTAAATGATATTTGTATTTGTTTTCTTACGCATGCATGTATAGCCTATTATGTATAATTATGTATGAATATTTCTAAAATGTGTTGTCCGTTTAACAATCACTTTGGATTGCTCGCTAACTTGCCTTCCATGGTGTGATGTGTCTTTGCTCGTGTGTTCCCTTCCAAGCTGAGTGCTATCACAGGTTTCCAAGGGGCACAGTCATCTCATCCCCTATGTTTTAGAACCTCCCATGCACCTTTGTTGGCTAACTAGAACTGTCACACCCTTTCTACCAATGAAGTTATCTTACTTTTCTCTGTGCAAATTCGTGGTCAAGGCATTACCATATGACCCACTACTAGGAATACTACACCAAATGGTTTGAGTTCTAATTGCCACTTCTTACTGGGTAAATCCCCTTAAATATTGGCAAGTCCAACACTGTTAACAAAAAACTTCTCTTGTGTGCATTAAAAATAATTTTTTTAACCATAATATCCTTAACATGAGAGGTGAAGAAGAATCCATACTTGTGACTTCATGATGTAGACACATGCATGTTGTTGCTATTTAAATTCTACATTGTTACCCTTTGAAATTCTACATTGTCACCCTTTGAAATTCTACATTGTTACGATTTCTATTGTTGAATCCATTACTCTCACTATGGACAAGGTTTAATTAGTGAAATATGTTGGTTCATAGCAACTCTTTTACCTATTGTACTAACCCAATTATGGAAGTTTTATTAGGTAACAACTCCTTGATTTAATTCAACACATTCATGAATTTTGTATTCTTTTTCTTGAATTGTTCTCATTGCTTAAATTCAAGTAGGCAACCAAAATGGCTCAAAATTTCTTGTCTAGACCTAGAAGTTCTATAGATGCCCAACCTTCTACCAAGAATTTTAGTTCATTCATTCATAGTGAGTTATATTTTTGTCAACTTTTATGGTTAAATTTGTGGTGAAAGGGAAATTTAACTTTCTACTTGGAGGTCTCCTGTCATTATGAAACATGTGGGAGTTTATAATATAGGTAAATACCACAAATTTTTTTCTCATTATTTTATTCATGCTTTTACTTGGCTCTTCTAATGGTTTTACAAATTAAGTCTTGTGTGTTAGTTTTAACTTCCCCTATTTTTGTACCATCTTGGCTAGAATATATTATGGAGACACTCGACAAGTTTTGACATTGTTTGCACTAAATTCATGTTACTCTAAACTATGAGTAATCTCATCATTCTTTTTTATGATTTTAATTCATACACTATTTTTTAGTTATGTGGCAGGGTTAATTACTTATACACTTCCTTTCCAAGGTTCTTATGTAAATTTCTTCGACTAAGTGTTGGAAGACTTCCCAAAATATATTTTTCTTTGCTAAAATTTTGGGTATTATATTATTATTTTTGAACAATTTCCTGAATAAGTTTATTGATACTCAATTTCCTCTATTGTATGCTACATTGCCTTACTATAAATCCTATTACTTACAATTAGCTATGAATTCCACAATTTTTCACTTCTTCTCGCTAACACAATACTTGTAATCTATTTCACTCATAGATGTGGATAAGCACCTTACTGAAGTTTTATAAATTAACTAATAGATTTTGTATATCTATAGGCCTTTTTACTTCTTGATCTTTGTAAAGGGAATGATGCTAGCATATTATGTAAATATAATATCTTTCCATTTATCCCCATGTTAAATATATTATTTCTTTTAATAAAATTAGGGCTAATCAATTATAGACTCCTTGCCACTTGAATTTTATCTTTTCTCTATGATACAAATCTATTAATTTTCCTTTGAATCTAATATTAAATGAGATAATATAATCTTCCTACTCAATAATATCTTTTATAGATGTTTACATTTCACTTAGCTTGACCTGGACCTTTTTCTTAATTTTAATCCTAATACTTCTTTATTAAATCCTAGGTAGGCTAAGCCTATAATTTTTCCAAGTAAATTATAGCAAAACAAGATTAACTACCGGTAACTGAAATAGATTCTTACAACTATTCTTCAAGGATTTCATTCCTAAAGTAAATATTATATATGTTGAGGCTTAATATAGAAAAATATCATTTTACATCATCTTGCAACTATGTTTCGCATTCCCTTATCTTAGAAAAAGAATATTTACAGGTAAAACGATATAGAGATCAATCTTTTCTTTCACAAAATATTTAATAACCACAAGAATTCAGATATCCAATAGGAACCATCAAATAGTTCAATTGTTATAAGACTAACTATCAATTTGTTGTATGTATGCTTACAAACATGTTCTCCCTAAAATAAAGTTTAAGGAATTTGAAACCAAACAATATTTTTTACCTATTGTATTATTGAAGAGGAGAAACCACTTTCCTTCCATCCAAATGAACTTAGGCATTTAGCAATCCCACCACCTCCATGAGGCTTTTTCATTTTCATATTTGGTAATGAAGTTATGTGTTTTTCCTCAACCTTAGAACATAGTATTGCCTTCCTAATCCTTTCATTAAAATTTTCTTTCTTTTTATTTTCTGAGTCCTATCTACTAGAAATTTTCCCTCAGAGTCTTTCCTTTCACTCCCCCATTCTATCATACTTTTCCACCCGCATGACATTTCTCTCCCATCATACCTCTTCCGCATGGTTAGGAATGCTAGGAATGTTGGGGGTTCAAATTATGACATTTATGACTTAAGAAACTACAATTCCTAATAGCAAGGAAGCTTGATCACTCGTGTACCTTATACCAATACATTTTCAAATAACAACATTTTATTTGTGATCACATAGACATGCTTGCACGTGTCACTGAAGTATCCAAATTTATTTTGGGCCCCATGTTCAATATTTTGTTTAAAATACTTAGATGTAACATAAAGTCATAAAGTCTGATAAAAAAGTAACTACATGAGGATCACTACCAAATGAGTGTGCATTCAACATCATGTGTGTCATCCCACTCAAATTTTGATGATCACAAGCTTAGCAACATATGACAAAAATATTCTATCGTTATAATAACATAATTTATAATGATGAAAATATGAAATAAGAATAGTTCTATTTTATGATAATCTTAGCAAAACCAACAAGGTCAGTGATTCAGAAGAGACCCATTTCCATACCTAAGCCATATTATACCTGAAATTGAATCCAATGGTTCATATGTTTATCTTCCACTAGGGTGGGACTAGTAAGAGAAACTGCATACATATGAGCTAGATGAAAATACTTCATGGGGGACATTAATGGGGGAATTAAAGAAATCTAAAAAATATCCATATTAAAGGCTATTTTACACTCAATATAAGTATGACTATAATTTGACTATGAGAATGTTGTTAGAAGAATTAGTGTAAGCATGTATAGCTTAGCAAGCATGGCTGGACAACATGGAAAGCATAGCAAGCTATGATGGGGCAGCAGTTGTGGCATGGCAGCAAAGGTACATGCTATGATGGGGCAGCAGTTGTGGCATGGCAACAAAGGTACATGCTATGATGGGGTAGCAGTTGTGGCATGGCAGCAAAGGTACATGGTGCTGCAAACTCATTGGACATAATAATGATGGGACAACATCATGTTGAGACAACAACATGTTGGGAGGCAAGCATGTTGGAACAACAAGCATGTTGGGAGAGCAGCATGTTGACATAGCATCAGACAGCAGCATGTTGGGATAGCATGTTGGAACAACAACATGTTGGGGCAACAACATGATGGGACAGCAACATGTTAGGACGGCAGCATGTTGGGACAACACAATGATTAGGACAGCTATGACATTGTGCAACAGTGACACAACAGGACAGCAATAGCAAGTACATGGGACAACTATATTTAGTGCAGCAAGTTCATGCTATTGCAATAGTATGGTACATGGGACAGCAACAACAAGAAGTTGCGGCAAGCATAGTGCTGCAAGCAAGTTGGGACAACAATATGGTACTTGGTGCAGCAACTACACAACGTAGCAATGGTGTAGCAAGCACAAGGGTGACAGCATGCTGCAGCAGTGGCACAAGCTACAACAGTATAGCACTGGGACAACACTGCAGCATAAGGTCCATCATTATGATGGTGTCTGCTAGTGAGGTGCAGCATGATGACCACATGCACTACAATGATAGGTGAAGGAGTCACCTTCTAGAATCAAAGCAACATGTTTTCAACTAATCTCATGGATCATCTTCCTAGAGATGATACTGCTCTTATCTAGAAAAGTCAAAGTGTTGACTTTTGTTTCAAATGTAGTAGCTCTGATGAACGAAGAACATATAAAAATAATTGATCAAGGGTTTCCACACATTGGGGTTTATCCCTAGCAACACCACATCTTGTGTCCTTTTGTGATGTGATTGCTAATGTGGAAAAGATATTAAACTAACTATGAAAATTGAAATAAATTGCTCTAACCATAAAACATACCGAAAAATAACATATAAACTAAGATTTATTAAAAATGACATGTCTACTTTACATTTCAAATAGATACAATAATTACCCATAAATATATTAAAACTAAACTTTTAAATAATACCACTTTTCGTAATAACGTTTACACATCATTACAACGATAATTTAACGGTTGTAACATTGTTATCCATAAGCAAGTTAGAATCCCCTATTGCACGATCGATATCAAAGTGCCCACACAAAACATGACTTAATAAAAACACCTAATACGATCTGTCCAAAATACATTTTACTAGTGCACCACTAATACGATCTACCCACCGGATCTTACGAATCAATGTATCAATTAGGGTTTTTATTGTCGGTACCCTTTCTTTGATTGTTTGCATTATCATGATGATGCAGTGGCATTTTTGGATTAAACAGCTTCTTGGGGCCCATACCTGGAAATGGGTATGGTGGCAGATTCGCTGACAAGGGCGATGGAGGAAGTTGATATGATCCCAGATAACTACTCTTTTGCCAAATTGAATACTCCTTTGCACCACCTGCTGCTGACCTAAATTGCTCCGCCGGACGGCTCTTCACTTCTTCTCGATTATCATGGTAAGAAGATGTTGAGTTAAACATGTTGGGCGGCAACCGTGCAGAGGACGTTGACGGCGGAGGTTTGGAGACAACCCTGTTAAAGGACGTTGAGGGCGGAGGTTTGGAGACAACCCTGTTAAAGGACGTTGAGGGCGGAGGTTTGGAGACAACCCTGTTAAAGGACGGTGACTGCGGGTGTTTGGAGGGAGATGCAGGAGTTTTACATGGCCCCATATAATTGTGGTGTTTCGGATTTGAAATCTTGGAATTCAACCCGAACTGGCGCACTGACGATGGAACTGGTGTGCCTTGCGCATCGGCTTGCTTATTGTCATAGGCCGGTGCCTTCAGATTGGTTCCACGGCTTCCACTTGCCATCTCGTCTCCTCTCCTGAATAATAACGACCCGCCTGCACAAAAAGATTTAGTAATAGATCCTTTAAATTAAAAAGCTTTGAACACCTTTCAATCACATGAGATTTTCGGTGAATTCAATCACAACATGTCGTGTTATTGATATGGCATATATGTAGTGAAACGGAAGATGGAATTATGTGTCGGGTACACACGTGAATTAGGGTTTTCTATGTGGTTGGGTCCCTTTCCATAAGGGAAAAAATTTTAAACTTCAAAAGAATTTGAAAAAAAATTAAACGAAAGATAGGCTTTTAATTTTTAATTTATTTTATAAAATGATCAAGAGATAGGGGCTATTATGAGAATAGTAACTATTTATTTCTTTAAAAACAATTTAAATTACATTTTTATTAATTTTTCCATTATAAATTATATTACGAAACAACTTTTTTTAGTGGTTTACAAAAAGTTCTGATTAAGAAACCCCGAATGGGATCTATTTATTGATTGGGGTATATTTTTTAATATAAAAAATATGAAATATGTTTTCCTTTGGAGGAATATGATTTTGGTAATGGTAATTGGAAATATGTGAATGGTCTTTTTTTCTCATACAACCAATAATAAGGATGATTGTTGAATTATTTGGTCAAATACAAAATAAAGAAAATATATTCATTATGAATAGTTCATATTGTAAAATAGTAAAAGATAATTATTTCATTAAATTAAAATTAAAATAATTTATATTATTATTATTTTCTTTTGGTTAAATATAATTAATCAAAATTACAAAAATTAAAATCATTATTTTAATTAAGAGTAAATTAATAATTTTTGTGAAAAAATATTTAGAAATATTTATAGTCTTATTTATAGATCATATGACTTCACAACAATTTTTCTAGTTAATTTTAATCAAAATAAGAAAGAGAAATTTTAAAAACGTGAATTTGAATTGTTTAATATGCATAATTTGAGGGCCCAGAGGGTTGAAGTATGTTGAATCCATATATAAATTCATAAATTTATTTTAAACAACAACAAAAACCTTTAGTAAATGTGTTGACACACTATTTAAAATCAAAGGATCACTCGCAGGAAGAGATATCATAATCTCTATGAGTCCTATTGAAAGAAGTAATTATGTTAGTCCTGAATGCGGTAACCAATTGGTGATTCCTAAATCAAATGTAGTTGAAACGATATTTGTTGACACATGTGACAAACAATACGACATAAGAAATCTACACCTAAGTATTGGAGATTATACTTTTACCTCGCAATTCACCATGAAAACCTTATTTTTTAACCATAGTGACATTGTTTTGGGCTCACTCTGGATGGAAACTATAGAGTCCTTTATTCTAAATACAAAACAGAAGTTTTTGACATTTTCCCACAAGAAGAAGAAAATAACACTGCAAGATGTTATGCTGTGAAACCAAATTCAGTAACGCGAGATGATATATCAGATATTTCAAATTCAGTAACGCGAGATGATATATCAAATATTTCAAATTCATTAACGCGAGATGATATATCAGATATTTCAAAAGTAATTTCTCAAGAAGGTAAAAAAGTATTACAAAATATGGAAAAGGAAATTGATAGAATCACTATTGACAAAAATGAAGAAGTTTCTTGACTTAAAAACCATATTGAAAAGTTATTGACGCAAACTAGAGACTTAGGAAGGATAAGAAGTCATTAGAAAACAATGTACAACATATTATCAAGAAGGAAGCATCAAAATGTAGGAATTCATGTTGATGACAAAACAACAAATACCAATCCACTGAATGTAACAACTCAAGAAGAAGACAAGTCACTTGAAGAAACGAAACACTTAGATATTGTAGTTCAGACAATGAATATCCCAAGTGAACTTTCCATAACCAATCAACAGTATCTTTGTTAGAAGAAAATATAAAAGTTGCCACATGCCCAATAGGGGAAAGTCAAACCAAAAAATTCCCATATTGATATTTGAATCACGACATTAGACAAATCAACCAAGCTATGTATCGGGACCATTCAGACCAGAAACAACAAACTGATGTTCCAGAGAATAATGACGTAAAATCAATACACTCTTATGGTAACAAGTCCTTACAAAATTCCAGTGACCACAATACTACACAAAAGATTAATCTTGGATGGTATGATCCCTTCTCACTGTGACAATTTTGTTTATCATTAAGAAAATCATATCGACTTATATCAATGAAACCACTTTCCTTCCATCCAAATGAACTTAGGTGTTTAGCAATCCCACCACCTCCATGAGGCCTTTTTATTTTTCATATTTGATAATGAGTTCATGTGTTTTTCCTCAACCTTAGACCACAGTATTGTCTTCCTAGTCCTTTCATTAAAATTTTATTTCTTTTTATTTTCTGAGTCATATCTACTAGAAATTTTCCCTCACAGTCTTTCCTTTCACTCCCCCATTCTATCATATTTTTCCACCCCCATGACATTTCTCTCCCATCATACCTCTTCCTCATGGTTAGGAATGCTAGGAATGTTGGGGGTTCAAATTATGACATTTATGACTTAAGAAACTACAATTCCTAATATCAAGGAAGCTTGATCACTCGTGTACCTTATACCAATACATTTTCAAATAACAACATTTTATTTGTGATGACATAGACATGCTTGCACGTGTCACTGAAGTATCCAAATTTATTTTGGGCCCCATGTTCAATATTTTGTTTAAAATACTTGGATGTAACATAAAGTCATAAAGTCTGATAAAAAAGTAACTACATGAGGATCACTACCAAATGAGTGTGCATTCAACATCATGTGTGTCATCCCACTCAAATTTTGATGAACAGGAGCTTAGCAACATATGACAAAAATATTCTATCGTTATAATAACATAATTTATAAGGATGAAAATATGAAATAAGAATAGTTCTATCTTATGATAATCTTAGCAAAACCAACAAGGTCAGTGATTCATAAGAGACCCATTTCCATCCCTAAGCAATATTATACCTGAAATTGAATCCAATGGTTCATATGTTTATCTTCCACTAGGATGGGACTAGCAAGAGAAACTGCATATATATGAGCTAGATGAAAATGGAGTTACTCCATGGGGGACATTAATGGGGGAATTAAAGAAATCTAAAAAATATCCATATTAAAGGCTATTTTACACTCAATATAAGTATGACTATAACTTGACTATGAGAATGTTGTTAGAAGAATTAGTGTAAGCATGTATAGCTTAGCAAGAATGGTTGGAGAACATGGAAAGCATAGCAAGCTCTGATGCAGCATTGTGGCATGGCACCAAAGGTACATGCTATGATGGGGCAGCAGTTGTGGCATGGCAGCAAAGGTACATGCTATGATGGGGTAGCAGTTGTGGCATGGCAGCAAAGGTACATGGTGCTGCAAACTCATTGGACATCATAATGATGGGGCAACATCATGTTGAGACAAGAACATGTTGGGAGGCAAGCATGTTGGAACAACAAGCATGTTGGGACAGTAGCATGTTGACATAGCAGCATGTTGAGACAGCAGCATGTTGGGATAGCAGCATGTTGGAACAACAACATGTTGGGGCAACAACATGATGGGACAACAACATGTTAGGATGGCAGGATGTTGGGAGAATACAATGATTAGGACAGCTATGACATTGTGCAACAGTGACACAACAACAGGACAGCAATAGCAAGTACATGGGACAACTATATTTAGTGGAGTAAGTTCATGATGTTGCAATAGTATGGTACATGGGACAACAACAACAAGAAGCAACAACAAGAAGTTGTGCCAAGCATAGTGCTGCAAGCACACTTTGGGACAGCAATATGGTACTTGGTGCAGCAAGTACAGAAAGCAACAATGGTGTAGCAAGCACATGGGTGACAGCATGGTGCAGCAGTGGCACAAGGTACAACAGTGTAGCACACTGCAGCATAAGGTCCATCATTGTGATGGTGTCTGCCAGTGAGGTGCAGCATGATGAAGACATGCAGTACAATGATAGTTGAAGGAGTCACCTTCCAGAATCAAAGCAACATGTTTTCAACTAATCTCATGGATCATCTTCCTAGAGATGATACCTGGTCTTATCAAGAAAAATCAAAGTGCTGCCTTTTGTTTTAAATGTGCTACAAAGAACATATAAGAATAATTGATCAAGGGTTTCCACACATTGGGGTTTATCCTAGCAGCACCACATCTTGTGTCCTTTTGTGATGTGATTGATAATGTGGAAAAGGTATTAAACTAACTATGAAAATTGAAATAAATTGCTCTAACCATAAACATACCAAAAAATAACATATAAACTAAGATTTATAAATCTTAATATTATTTTTTTAATAATAAAGATGACAGGTCTACTTTACATTTCAAATAGATACAATAATTACCCATAAATATATTAAAACTAAACTTTTAAATAATACCACTCTTCGTAATAACGGCTGTATTATTGTTATCCATAAGCAAGTTAGAATCCCCTATTGCACGATCGATATCAAAGTGCCCACACAAAACATGACTTAATAAAAACACCTAATACGATCTGTCCAAAATACATTTTACTAGTGCACCACTAATACGATCTACCCACCGGATCTTACGAATCAATGTATCAATTAGGGTTTTTATTGTCGGTACCCTTTCTTTGATTGTTTGCATTATCATGATGATGCAGTGGCATTTTTGGATTAAACAGCTTCTTGGGGCCCATACCTGGAAATGGGTATGGTGGCAGATTCGCTGACAAGGGCGATGGAGGAAGTTGATATGATCCCAGATAACTACTCTTTTGCCAAATTGAATACTCCTTTGCACCACCTGCTGCTGACCTAAATTGCTCCGCCGGACGGCTCTTCACTTCTTCTCGATTATCATGGTAAGAAGATGTTGAGTTAAACATGTTGGGCGGCAACCGTGCAGAGGACGTTGACGGCGGAGGTTTGGAGACAACCCTGTTAAAGGACGTTGACTGCGGGTGTTTGGAGGGAGATGCAGGAGTTTTACTTGGCCCCATATAATTGTGGTGTTTCGGATTTGAAATCTTGGAATTCAACCCGAACTGGCGCACTGACGATGGAACTGGTGTGCCTTGCGCATCGGCTTGCTTATTGTCATAGGCCGGTGCCTTCAGATTGGTTCCACGGCTTCCACTTGCCATCTCCTCTCCTCTCCTGAATAATAATGACCCGCCTGCACAAAAGGATTTAGTAATAGATCCTTCAAATTAAAAAGCTTTGAACACCTTTCAATCACATGAGATTTTCGGTGAATTCAATCACAACATGTCGTGTTATTTATATGGCATATATGTAGTGAAACGGAAGATGGAATTATGTGTCGGGTACACACGTGAATTAGGGTTTTCTATGTGGTTGGGTCCCTTTCCATAAGGGAAAAAATTTTAAACTTCAAAAGAATTTGAAAAACAATTAAACGAAAGATAGGCTTTTAATTTTTAATTTATTCTAGGGGCTATTATGAGAATAGTAACTATTTATTTCTTTAAAAAAAAATTAAATTACATTTTTATTAATTTTTCCATTATAAATTATATTACCAAACAACTTTTTTTTAGTGGTTTACAAAAAGTTCTGATTAAGAAACCCCGAAGGGGATCTATTTATTGATTGGGGTATATTTTTTAATATAAAAAATATGAAATATGTTTTCCTTTGGAGGAATATGATTTTGGTAATGGTAATTGGAAATATGTGAATGGTCCTTTTTTTCTCATACAACCAATAATAAGGATGATTGGTGAATTATTTGGTCAAATACAATTCATTATGAATAGTTCATATTGTAAAATAGTAAAAGATAATTATTTCATTAAATGAAAATTAAAATAATTTATATTATTATTATTTTTTTGGTTAAATATAATTAATCAAAATTACAAAAATTAAAATCATTATTTTAATTAAGAGTAAATTAATAATTTTTGTGAAAAAATATTTAGAAATATTTATAGTCTAATTTATAGACCAAATGACTTCACAACAATTTTTCTAGTTAATTTTAATCAAAATAAGAAAGAGAAATTTTAAAAACTTAAATTTGAATTGTTTAATATGCATAATTTGAGGGCCCAGAGGGATGAAGTATGTTGAATCCATATATAAATTCATAAATGTATTTTAAACAACAACAAAAACCTTTAGTAAATGTGTTGACACACTATTTAAAATCAAAGGATCACTCGCACGAAGAGATATCATAATCTCTGAGTCCTATTTAAAGAAGTAATTATGTTAGTCCTAAATGCGGTAACCAATTGGTGATTCCTAAATCAAATGTAGTTGAAACGATATTTGTTTACACATGTGACAAACAATATGACATAAGAAATCTACACCTAAGTATTGGAGATTATACTTTTACCTCGCAATTCACCATGAAAACCTTATTTTTTAACGATAGTGACATTGTTTTGGGCTCACTCTGGATGGAAACTCTAGGGTCCTTTATTCTAAATACAAAAAAGAAGTTTTTGACATTTTCCCACAAGAAGAAGAAAATAACACTCTAAGATGTTATGCTGAAACCAAATTCAGTAACGCGAGATGATATATCAGATATTTCAAAAGTAATTTCTCAAGAAGGTAAAAAAGTATTACAAAATATGGAAAAGGAAATTGATAGAATCACTATTGACAAAAATGAAGAAGTTTCTCGACTTAAAAACCATATTGAAAAGTTATTGACACAAACTAGAAACTTAGGAAGGATAAGAA
Organism: Pinus tabuliformis; assembly: GCA_031772625.1. Lineage (NCBI taxonomy): Eukaryota > Viridiplantae > Streptophyta > Pinopsida > Pinales > Pinaceae > Pinus > Pinus tabuliformis. The sequence goes on from CM062820.1 coordinate 135,095,294, forward strand.
GTCATTAGAAAACAATGTACAACATCTTATCAAGAAGGAAGCATCAAATGTAGGAATTCATGTTGATGACAAAACAACAAATACCAATCCAGTGAATGTAACAACTCAAGAAGAAGACAAGTGAGTTGAAGAAACGAAACACTTAGATATTGCAGTTCAGACAATGAATATCCCAAGTGAATGTTCCATAACCAATCAACAATATCTTTGTCAGAAGAAAATATAAAAGTTGCCACATGCCCAATAGGGGAAAGTCAAACCAAAAAATTCCCATATTGATATCTGAATCACAAGATTAGAAAAATCAACCAAGCTACGTATCGGGACCATTCAGACCAGAAACAACAAACTGATGTTCCAGAGAATAATGACGTAAAATCAATACACTCTTATGCTAACAAGTCATTACAAAATTCCAGTGATCACAATACTACACAAAAGATTAATCTTGGATGGTATGATCCCTTCTGAGTTTGACAATTTTGTTTATCATTAAGAAAATCATATCAACTTATATCGATGAGGATGACTATTCCAAAAGAGAAGGACATTCGAAGCTGAAAAAGAGATCAAGCCTTTTTTCGTCAACAAGCTTTGAGGACAAATCTTTTTGAGGAAGAAGGCATTGTTACAAATATACTATATATAAATAATGTAAAATAATTTAAATGATAATAATCATAAATAATGATTAGTTAAACTAGTAATTAGGTTTAAGAGGCATGTCTAAATGAGACATGACTCTCCATGAAGAGACACTTCCCTGATATATAAGTAAGCCTCTCATTCTCATTGTAAATTATCATCATTCTTATTTTCATTTTTATTCACACATTTTAATATATATAATATTTGTAACAGTGGCAAGAATAGGAGAATTTTTAATTGGAAGCAAGGTATACCTCCATATTATAAAATAAAAGGATGGTTTATCCTCTGGTAGAACTTTGTTTCAATGAGTATCTAACATAATTAATAAACAAAGTATTCCTCCACATAGCCTTGAGACCACAACCTGATCTAATTAGCTAGATTAAGATTATTTACAAACAAAAATCCCATGAAGATAATGTCAAAATGAAGGAAAGAGAGATAGGTGATGGAAGTAAGTTGTGATCTATAGATGCCATTTATATAGTCTCTTGGGCCTACGAAGTCATACACTCAATTGTTGAATGGAGCCTTCAGATACCAAAAATTGATGCAAGTAATTTTTTTATGAATATAAAGATCATACTTACACATGTTATTGAAGTAGGCTATTGCAAGAAGTTAAGTTCCCACATCAATAATTGCTCACAATATTTATCTTGTGTTATTTCTCACACGTGTAGGTGATTCAGGATTCGGAAAATCTTGAAATAATATGTTATAATATATGTAGGATGAATGAAATATTTTCATTAGAGGTTTGCAACCAAATATTAGTGAGTTGAATAAATGTTCAATCAAAAACTATATATAACCATTGTTGTTCCTCTTGACAGTGTATATGACATGACCTGTGGAAATTCTTCCAAGTTGTTGATGCTTAAATTATATTCTCCTATATAGAGTGTGGTGCGGCTTCTGGCCCCATGAAATATGGTTTGGAATATAACAATGAATTTGCTAAAGTAAAATTAAAATTAGCTTCCCTCTCCTATTCTTGTTACTCTATCAATTACAGATGGACTCACAGATGTGTCGTTCAACACCGGCTTGAAAAACCCCGCGCCATTGAGCTCTATGGCATGCTCTTTTAGGTTAGCTTTAGTAACCATGTCTTATTGGTAAATTTAAAGCACAACATCCCCTTTCCAGTTTGATAGAATGATAAAACCACATTTATGACTCTTATTTTCCTTCTCAATCCACAAAGTCGCTCCTTTTGTTTTGCTAATCCACTAATCCAACCAACTAATGATGTTTGATTTCAAAATTAGTTGCATTTTACGAAATATTCTACCTCCCAAAAGAATTCAATTGGATAATGTTTATCCAAATTTTCACATTGACAAGCGTATTTTTAGCTTCATATTTCCTTTGCATTGTAAATTTGAATATGGAGAGTACGTGTATTAGAGATTGGCATGATCATTTAGCCAATTGATCGATTGGTAGCTTATTCAATATAAAGACTTCCAATATCCATTATGTTATTTTATCTCAGTTTATTGGCATCAAGTTTTACCCTCCTCTGCAAGGGAACCATCTAATGTATCTTCCATATTTAAACAATGCCTTCGAATTCTTCAACAGGTGAGTGCATCCCACTGGAAAGAGAGATGGACTAAATTTTTTGATTTATTTGTTCCAATATTATTTATCTTGGGGGATTATTTAGCTAGAAAAGGTGGTGTGTCCCACATCTAAAATTATGAGGGAAACTTTTCAGAGAATATGAATAAACCCAAAACCTGGATTCGGGGTCAACCCAAAATAAAATAAAATCAGTGAGTTTGGTTTGATGGTCTGAGAAGGGTTAGTTGATAGTTTTGGGTGGATTATCTTCTCTCCATTGATTGGGGTTAGCATTTTTTAAATTAGGATGGACTTAGGATTGAAAACCTAAAGGCGTAAAGGTTTGTGCCTAAACTCACATATTGTTTAAAATCAATAAATTAAAAATTTCCGGTATAGAAGAATTAGATAATAAAGCTAAGAGGGACGGTTCATGACAATATACGGTAGCACAACAATCCTCCCTTGTTGTGGTGCATTGTTTGTCGAACTGTGTTGTAAGCCCCATTGTGGGTGGACTCTGATGATATTACATAACATGTAATGAGGACTTGGACCTTTGGCCTCGAGCCCAACAATTTATACTGAGAATAGTTTCCCCATGGATATTTAGTCTAGAAAAGGCCCGATCAACCATGATAGTTCATTTGAATGAGGGAAACATAACTTATATTCTCCACTGGTCAATAATTCATGTAGTAAGTTGACCAAGAAATGTGGGACCATTGTGTCAGCCTACAAATGGAAGGATGCCATTTGGAAATGACGTATTCAAAATGAGCATAGCCACCACTTCCATAATAATGTGATGAAATAAATCAACAGGTTGAGAATGTGGACACAAAAATAGTTAGATGAAAGAATAAACAAACTATACAATGGTCTCTGCAAAGTAATTCATGTTAACACAAAATGAGTTAACCATTGTGCCAAATAGTTGTACCAATAATAATTTATATGTTCTCGTTCTTAATTATCAAGTTATTGATGCCATGGGATTTATATCATACATAATTTATATATCTATCTAGGCATTCAATGGTGGAATATGGATAAACACCTTGGAAAAATATTGGTGAAATAAAAATGGTATTCAAGGATTCCTCGAAAACTCCTTCGATTATTCTATATGAAATGATTTTCAGAGTCATAGTTTATATACATGTAAATACCCATTTAACTTTTCTACAGCTACATTGCCCCTTACATGAGAAATTGGTGAAATACTTGGAAGTCATTAACGATGCTCAAACATGTCTGTGAAGATTTATCAGGCTAGGAATTTGTAACCTATGTCTTTAGGGATAGGAATACACTAATGGAAGAATATAGTTAAATTATAAGTTGTACGATTGATATGCATAGTCTATCTAAGGGCATAGCTTAATAAAATGAAACTAATGCCTATAGATATAATCTATCCAAGGACATAGCTTAATGGAATGAAATTTATACTTATAGAGATCTTAGGAAAGGATGAAATACGAAGGGAAGAAATATAAAATGATTTCCGTCTTATTAGAAAAACTTATATGTAAAAAAAAAATTGTCTAAAAGATGTACATGACAAGTGGTATCATCGCATAGGTTCAACACTCGAACTTAAGTCCACATGTAATTGCAAGATAGAAATGATTAATAACTAGATCATATTTGAAATAAATTGGTTATCCATTGGAATGATTAAATTGAGAAAGATCAAGATCGGTTGTGATACACATAATACGACAGTAAAGTCCAAGCAGACCTTAGAAGCCAGGTGCAAACCCATCATTTTAATCATTATTTGACATTGGGAATAAGAAAATAAATCGGCCTTTAAAAAAATAATCACTTCACTCAAGCTATGGACTACCCCCATTTAGTTAGGAAGTATATGGGTAGGTTTGTTCCCTTGCTATTGACTAACTCGGCTACGTGGAAAATCCTAATAAGCATGATGAATCAAGAAAACAAAACCAGGAACAATGCCTAAAGGAATTTGTATACCTAAGACAATGTCACTATGGTATACCCAAAATTTCATTAAGGTTAAATACTTGATCATCACCTCGAATAAGGTCTTCAAGTGTTTGTTTCACTACTACACATGGCTCCACTGAGATACGTTAATATTGAGCTCCACTCCTAATGGAGATTTTGTCTAGGAGAATCAACATAGGTGCATTATAATGTGTCTTGAGTTCATCAACATATCATAATTCATATTTCTTGTGTGTTGTATATATGATTCGTAGCATTATATTGGCTTGCTTATTCATTAGTTGGATGAATCTTTCCCCTTATTGGCATTGTTCGTTGTGTAGGTGTAGTCATGCAACAACTATGTGGATGGATGTTTTTATATATAAACAAATTTGAGTTAAAAAAATTAGATTGTCCTCTCTCATCCACTATTAAGCTTATATTCTCCTACGAACACCCAGTCACATTAAAAAATAAGTAACCATAATTGTGGGAAAAAAATTAATGAGGGTCCCAATTCAAACGTTTCCTACATTTGAAGGCATTTTTCCTTTATTATATTAGGGAATGCGAAATAATCATATGGTGTCGTAAATGATTAAAAATTTCATTGCTATGATCTAGTGCATCAATTGAGAACATCACTTGAGATTGGTGTACAAACTTTCTGTAAGAATGAGTTCATATATCATGAAGTCAGAAAACATTTTTTTTTGCAATGTCCAGAAGTCTAATTTGAGCATATAATGTATGACTCTTATAGTTGCATAGTCATACAACATGTGATGGGTTCCCAGAGGATTTCATCAAACGTAACCAGGCGTACACTTGAGATGGTTGTGCATACATTTTGAAAACCCAGCTTCAACAGGTTGAATACTTTCTTTAAGGCCCAAAATTGGATATTTAAGGAGATAAGGGAAACCCATGGCATTTATTTTGTACTCTAATGATGGAATATGGTTTGTTATGTGATGTTCTACATGGCTATAGTATTTCATATATTGGTAGAATAGTAATTTTTTTTACACGACATTGGAATAGTTTTATGTCTGGTCATATCAACTAGATAAGACCATTCTTAGACGAAAGGGTTGACTAGGAAGAATAAGCACTAGGCCATTCATCAAGCAAATTATTTTAGCAGCCTTTGATCTAGTAACCATCACTGGTTTTTTTGTTCTTCTTTGATGAGAGAAATCATCACATAAGGTAGTAGTGACTAAAGCACTTCTACTCCTATGGTACCAATTCTGAAACTAATTTTTTTTTATCTTATTAAGAAAAATAACCATCACACAATGATTGTAGCTCCAGTTCTCCTCGTAATACATGTAATATAGTGTTACTCATTCAATAATACTATCAAAGGAAGGTAAGGCAAACAAGGTATTAGTACATGATAAATACTAAAGCTCAACAACAACATGGATAGATTTGTTGAAACATCACATCCATGATATTTATTAGACTAAGAAAAATGAAAGATGCAAGATACTCAAATAAAATTGATAGTTAAGATATGTTTGTAGAAGTATGGACTGTTTTCACCTTAGCAGACCAATAACATTTAAAATTCATTGCATTCGAAAGTTCAATGCATACTAGAAGATATTGGGATACAAACATTTGAAGCCAGGATAAAGAAATTTCTTAAAGAATGAGGAGCTACAAGAGATTCGTTGCTACATTCTTACTGTAGAAAAGTGTTGACCGTGTTGTATTATTTTCAAATGCTAAAATGACAATTAACATATACCTATGATCTAGTATCACTAAACTAATAACTAGATAGATGACAAGAAATGAATATTGGTAGTCGTAATTGAAAACAGGTGAATAATGAAGATCAAATCAGAAGTGGAAAGCTGCTAAGGGTACCAGCTTGATACATACGTTTTATTTTGCAAAAGTATTAAAGAATGATAATGTTTGTTGCTATCACAACCTTATTATTGAAGAAAAACTATACGGAGTTAATAATATAAATTGTGGATTTCTAACTGCTAAAATTGGCTTTAATTGTATAAGTTATTGGGGAAATCATCTGTCTTGTTTATATTATTAATACATTTAGTACATTAAACCAACCCCCACTAAGTGTTAAAAGTATTAGCCAACCACCTTAGTATACTAATGTGTCCATGAAATAATAGTGTCCTCTTAATAATCTATTTACATGTAAGGGAATGAGATAAAGGTACAAGATACAGAGTGATTCCATTCCTAAGAATTGAAAAAATGGCTAAAATCGTATAGATACGAATAATGTTATAAACACTACATTGATAGTGGTTACCCTATGTGAACAAGGAAAACATGTGATTTTTTATTTTGACTACCACATAAAAAAGTCACAAAATTTGGGTGAAGGATTATATGAAAGGAATATGAGACATGGCATTGTTATAATGCTATACTACTATTAATCTTGTTCAGATGTGTGTGAATGTTGGAAATAATACTGAGAGGGGGGGTGAATCAATATTATTAAATCAATAAGACATTTTCATTTCAATACTTATATACATATACGCTACTTCAGATAATGTAACCTGCGTGTATACGCGACTGTGTCGAATGCAACTAGTGTATATGTAAAATACTTATGATTCAGTTAATTCATTAAATGTTGATCTTTAGTTAGTGCATCAGAACTTCATTAACCATATAAGCATCAAGCGGGTGCAGTAAAACAGAACAGATCATCATACACAAGAAGCACACATGAACACCATGATATAAGGTGGAAACCCAATGTGGGTGAAAACCACCTGCTGCAAGTCGTCTCAATCTTCTTTAATAAGAAATACCTTTTACAATAGTTCCGTACTAGTGCAGACTTATACCAGTACATAGGCTTCTACCTGCAGAAGGCTACAACCTTCTCTCATTCTCCAGACTCTCCTGGAAGGGAGCTACAACCCCCTTTGCTCTTGTACTAGCTGATCCATTTACTAGTACGCAGGCTGCTACCTGCTGAAATGCTCCAACCTTTACGTGTTTTCCAGCTGCTACTAGAAGGGAGCTATCACCCCCTTGGCTCTTGTACTAGCTGATGTACTAGTAAGTAGGTACTGACCTACCGAAGGCTACAACCTTCTCTTCCTTCCTCTAGGTACCACGTTTCATCAATTTTCAGACTGGATACACTGAAGCACAACATCATAATCTGAAAGGCCACTTTCATCCAATTTTCATACTGGACCCAACAACAACATTGAAGCACAAGAACAATCACTATTTCAAAACCCATTAACTACACTTGCATCATCAATCTCTAATTTATCCAATACTGTAATACTGTCAATCAACACAGTCAGACAACAGAACTCTGCAATAATAACCAGATCCAACTGTATAATCAAAAACATGCATCAGAGTGCATACGCTACCTGGAAGTACTGAACCTGCGTGTATACGCAACTTCATCAAGGTGAACCAACATATATGTCATTAATTACTTATTCATAACTTCGCTGCACTTCCTGACTTCATACATAACCAGATCATTACATATACAAGGATAATATATGTGTTAGCACCCAGATCTAGTCCATCAGATCACATAAATATGAGTCATTATGATCTTGATCCAATATTAGTTCTCATCCATCAATAATGAAGCTAAACACAATCAACCAAATAGGATATGCAGAATACTAACACCTTTAAACTGTCATCAACAACCAAAACCACCCGTGACTTCAAACATCATGGCTCAAATGGTATATGCTACTACAATGAATCAAACCCGCGTACATACGCGCTTATACCAAAGCCAACCCGCGTACAAATCTATAAATATTAAATCATGACTTGCAGCGATTTCAAACTTAAGTTATACCCAGTTCAGATCATTACAAGCGTTAGTATACAGATCTAGAATAAGCATAATCAATCATATAGAGATAGTTCATTTCAAACCATTTTATCTCGATCTCTTCTTAGATCTTGTTCTCCATCAACCTCTGAGATCCCTCCTTAGCTCAAATCAAGCATGCATCATCAACCCATAACCTGCATATTGGATCTCATCCTTCATCAGATATTCAAGACTTTTCGGATGCACTTACCTAATGATCTTCTTCTCCTTTTATAGTCTTAGGCCTCGCTCAATACCATGGTCCAAAACCATAACAAACCAATACCATGGACCCAATACTTGGGGTCAACACATCTCACGAGATACTATGGTCCAAAACCATAGGTTCAAATACCAAGGACTAACTACCACGGACTAAAGGTAAGTTCTCCAACATATACGCACTTTTCCTTGCATGAAAGTGCATGTATACACATACACGCCTTTGTAACGTCTAACCCACGTGTATACGTAGCTTGGTCACGATGAAACTGCGTATATATATTTTCTCTTCATTCTTGTAGTCTGATCATCAAATCCTTGCTACTGGCCTGCTGCACTATGATCTGTCATCTGTGTGATTTGCCATCAAGGACAACACTTGTCTCATAATGCCAACAATCTCCCCCTTTGGACTTGATGGCAAAGCTAACTTGTCACACTTAGAACTATCATCTGATTCCTTTGAGCTTGTCCTGTATCTCATGCATTCAATCACATCTGATATCTCTTCTAAAGATTCATCTAGTTATAACTAAGTGAGATGTTCTTCTATGAGTTGGTTGCCGTCAATTACAACACATGCATCATAATGCCAACAATCTCCCCCTCTGGACTTGATGGCAACAACACCAAATCAGTCTCCCCCTTTGATATCAAGGGCAAAGGGCGGACCCAGATATTCACTTTCTGTGATAAACATCCCGCTAACTATTCTCCACCTAAGTACTTGCTGAAATTTCTGAATGAGCTCCCCCTTCATATATGCCAAGGTGTACAAATCTGACCATGCTCCCTCTGAGTACATGCTAAAGACTCTGCTCTGCTGAAGTGTGCTATTCATGCTCCCCCTGACTGTAAGCAAGGTCTGCAAAAAGATGTTCTACAAGAAAGAACATGACTCTATACATCCTAAGTGACCTTCCTAGCACCAAGGACTCATACATACAACCATCTCCAAACCAAGTGGGGATATACCAAAAGTTTACATATGATAACATAAGAGAATAACATCATTCATCCCAGGAATAGTGGGGAAACCAAAATAGGCCGTTACATGAACTTGATAGAAAGAAGATATACATGACATAGAGATGAAATATCAAGATTATGCAAGTCACCAATAACTACTATTAGCAGCATCAGTCAATCACTGTACAGATCAGCAACCATGTTCTCCTTCTGTTCCCCTTTCTGCAGCTGATCCACCTAAACCAAAATAGCTTGAGTACTCGATCCAAGAGCTTCTATTGCATTATTAGAAGATTATCTGCTCCCCCTGAATCCTGTGCTTCCTTCAAATTAACATATATGCGACTGTATTCACAGAAACAAGCGTATATACGCGGATACTCCTTATGAAACTCGCGTACAACTATTTCCAGATCAGCACATCTGTAAATGTCCTATGACAGGGTATGTCTGCATATAGGTATCAACTCATCATCATAAAATCATTCACATTATATCATATGTGTAAAACACCATAGCCATCTTATCAATAAGATCATCCATGTATCATCACTTGGGAATATCTGCATCAATCAACATATGTAAGTATCAACATATAGGTAAGAACTCATCATCATCATGTCTCCAACAAAGAAAATTTGAGCAATCATGCATGTATCCAGCACTATGTATCTTGAGCTCAAGATCATTTGTCAAGGCTTCTTTATATCGTCAACATCAACAATCCTCATCCACATGAGGACCCAAAACTATAGGAATCCTACATCATAACTATATTATATGATCTTTATGCATATGATGACAACAACATATGAGTGACTCATATTCAAGCTTTGTACTTCTCCTTATCCTTATGAAGATCACCATGTAAGCATCATATATGCACTATCTAAGAATCAATCCACAAATATGATCTGAACATCAACTATGTAACCCCAAGAATCATATGAGAGTTTATCATGGACAACTCATAACCACATCACAACAAGATATATCATTTAGCCATATAAGCATCATCACCAAGGACTATTAACCATAATGCCAACAATGCATTATTAAAGGCATATGCTCCCCCTCAACCTGTGCCATTTGTTTACTGTTAGATCTGATCATGCATATATCAGCAATAAGTATCAATACATCATCATCATCAAGTTAGGATCAAAATACTTCTAAACATCTTACAAGTATCAAGACATTTCCGCACATCCTCAACAGACTGTAACTATTAACCAATAGAGCAAATAATGGACTGAATCATATCAGACACTTTTTCTGAGCCTATCCCCAATGATTTTCATCAGACTGACATATATGCGACTTTACAGTGTCTAACTCACGTATATACGTGACTTCCCTTTATGCAACTTGCGTATGAGATTTAGGACACTGAAGTTGTACACTTTCAGCTCCCCCTGAATCTGTTATGTTTGTGTTGTGCTGCATCTGAGTACATCGTGCGGTGCCACATATTTCTGACTGAACTTCCTTCTTCTTCCATATCTTCAAGCGTGATGATGATGTTTTCTACTTTTGATATGGTGCCCATACTTTGATCTTGCATTCCTTAGCTATATGTCCAAGCTTGTTACATGCATAACATCTTACCTGTTTCATATTCCTTCTGTAGCAATCAACAACTTTGTGACCAAACATATTGCAAGCAAAGCAATATCCATTGGAATGTGATGATCTTTCTACATGATGGTCTTGAACCCTTCTTCTTCTACATGTAGCTGCAACATGTCCAAGATTATGACATACATAACATTCAACATTATTCATAGGAGGAGTAAAAGATTTTCTTTCAAGGACATATTTCCTTGCTTGATGATGAGATTGACCTTCCATTTCAGATTTTGCATTAGAGTCCCTTGTCTTACTAGATTCACCTTCAACAGTTTCATGAAAACCAAGACCAGTCTTGATAGCAGGAGACCTTTGACTACTAAGAATATCATCCAAGGCTTTAGTACTATCTTGAAATCGTAACAGTTTATCCTTTTCTTCTAATTTACCTTTCAAGATATTTACCTCAAATTGAAGTTGTTCTTCCTTTTCTAGACATTTCTTCTTCATGTCTTCTTCAGCTTTCCTTCCTTCTTCCAACTGATGGCTCAATTCAAGAACTTCGTTTTCTTGTTTTTGGAGTAGATCTTTATTCTGCTTCTTTGATTCTTCAAGATCTTTCTTTAGTGAGCGGATCATAGCTTCAAGCCTTTCATAATAACTGGATCTATCTCTGAGTTTCTTGATGATTGAGCTCCTTTCACTGACTTCATTTCTTAATGATGTCACTTCACCCTGCAACTTTTGACATTGATTTTCCTTGTCCTTGAGTAACTTTATTACCTTGTTTCCTTCCTCTAATTGAGCTTTTAGTTTGGTAACTTCTTCTTTGAAAGCACATTCCCTTTTGTTCAATAGATCTTGTTGATCTTTAATTTTGTCTGTAAGCCTTCTAAATACTGCCTCTATTTGATATTTTTCTTGCTCACCCATAAGAGAAAATTCAGTTGCTTCACTATCACTTTCATCATCTTCACATGGATGGAAACCAGAGGATACCCAATTCATACCTGATAAATCTTGCTCATCTTCATTCTGAAGAGATTTTGCACCTGAAGTGCTTCTTCCACATAATCCCCAATCGATTCTCCCACTGTCATAGTTCTTCTGAGATGTCTTCTTCTGCTTAGGCGATTTCTTCTTAAGCTTCTTTCCCATTGTTCCACGGATCTCCTTCAAGCGATCAAGCCTCTACCAAAGGACCTACTCTGATACCAATTGTTGGAAATAATACTTGTGGGGGGGGGTGAATCAGTATTATTAAATAAATAAGACTTTTTCATTTCCATACTTATATACATATACGCTACTTCAGATAATGTAACCTGCGTGTATATGCGACTGTGTCAAATGCAACTAGCGTATATGTAAAATACTTACGATTCAATTAATTCATTAAATGCTAATCTTTAGTTAGTGCATCAGAACTTCATTAACCATATAAGCAGCAAGCAGGTGCAGTAAAACAGAACAGATCATCATACACAAGAAGCACACATGAACACTATGATATAAGGTGGAAACCCAATGTGGGTGAAAACCACCTCCTTCAAGTCGTCTTAATCTTCTTTAATAAGAAATACCTTTTACAATAGTTTTGTACTGGTGCAGACTTATACCAGTACACAGGCTTCTACCTCCAAAAGGCTACAACCTTCTCTCGTTCTCCAGACTCTCCTGGAAGGGAGCTACAACCCCCTTTGCTCTTGTACTAGCCAATCCATTTACTAGTACGCAGGCTGCTACCTGCTGAAATGCTCCAACCTTTACTTGTTTTACAGCTGCTACTAGAAGGGAGCTATCACCCCCTTGGCTCTCGTACTAGCTGATGTACTAGTTCGTAGGTACCGACCTACTGAAGGTTACAACCTTCTCTTCCTTCCTCCAGGTACCACGTTTCATCAATTTTCAGACTGGATACACTGAAGCACAACATCATAATCTGAAAGGCCACGTTTCATCCAATTTTCATACTAGACCCAACAACAACATTGAAGCACAAGAACAATCACTATTGCAAAACCCATTAACTACACTTGCATCATCAATCTCTGATTTATCCAATACTGTAATACTGTCAATCAACACAGTCAGACAACAGAACTCTGCAATAATAAACAGATCCAACTGTATCATCAAAAACATGCATCAGAGTGCATACACTACTTGGAAGTGTTGAACCTGTGTGTATACGCAACTTCATCAAGGTGAACCAGCATGTATGTCATTAATTACTTATTCATAACTTCACTGCACTTCCTGACTTCAGACGTAACTAGATCGTTACATATACAAGGATAATATATGTGTTAGCACCCAGATCTAGTCCATCAAATCACATAAATATGAGTCATTATGATCTTGATCCAATATTAGTTCTCATCCATCAATACTGAAGCTAAACACAATCAACCAAACAGGATATGCAGAATACTGACACCTTTAAACTGTCATCAACAACTAGAACCACCTGTGACTTCAAACATCATGGCTCAAATGGTATACGCTACTACAATGAATCAAACCCGCGTACATACGCGCTTATACCAAAGCCAACCCGCGTACAGATCTATAAATACTCAATCATGACTTGCAAAGATTTCAAACTTAAGTTATACCCAGTTCAGATCATTACAAGCATTAGTATACAGATCTAGAATAAGCATAATCAATCATATAGAGATAGTTTATTTCAAACCATTTGATCCCGATCTCTGCTTAGATCTTGTTCTCCATCAACCGGTGAGATCCCTCCTTAGCTCAGATCAAGCAATGCATCATCAACCCATAACTTGCATATTGGATCTCATCCTTCATGAGATATTCAAGACTTTTCGGATGCACTTGCCTAATGATCTTCTTCTCCTTTTATAGTCTTAGGCCTTGCTCAATACCATGGTCCAAAACCATAACAAACCAATACCATGGACCCAATACTTGGGGTCAACACATCTGATGAGATACTATGGTCCAAAACCATAGGTTCAAATACCAAGGACTAACTACCACGGACCAAAGGTACGTTCTCCAACATATACGCACTTTTCCTTGCATGAAAGTGCGTGTATAGGCATACACGCCTTTGTAACGTCTAACCCGCGTGTATACGCGGCTTGGTCACGATGAACCTCCGTATATATATTTTCTCTTCATTCTTGTAGTCTGATCATCAAGTCCTTGCTGCTGACCTGCTGCACTATGATTTGTCATCTGTGTGATTTTCCATCAAGGACAACACTTGTCTCATAATGCCAACAATGAATAGTTGGTTAGTACAGATGGAATGCACATAACATCAGGCAACATGTGTAAGCATGTACAAGGAAACAAGAATGACATATATGGAAAATAAATATATGTGTTTAGATTTGAGGGGCCGCACAAAGCAAGGCAAGGAGAAACACTTGAGACCTAAGTGATCTAGTGGTAGTACTAAAAAAATAGGATACATGGTATTATCAACGAAATTGCATATTTTTGGTTCTGTACCATGAAATGGGTACCCGGTTAAAGAAGCACCGCAAGTTGTGAACCATGTGTAATGGGCTGTAGTTATTAATTGTATTAGTTAGCATTACAAGTCATAAGGTAATTATAACATTTTATGCATTGATGTTTAAGAATGTATGTACTTAGAGGATCTCGCATATATGACTGATATATGTTGCAGGGTAAACTATCACGGGTGGGGTGGGGGGAAGCGGGGGTAGGTGACCTGCGAACAAAACCCTCTTGTATCCTATAGGAGAATGAAATAGGATTTTGCCATTGAAAAATAGTTCATACATAAGTAAGATCGAATTATTTAAATTTCAACAGGGATACATGGCAGCAGGAATAAGAAAGGAATGAGAAGGAAAAGTTACCCAACAAATTTTAGGAACAAGGAACTGAACTATGAACACCGAGGATGGTGTTAATAAAAGGGAGGGAGAATGTAATATCCCTATGCTATGGTAAAACTACTAGGCTTAGGCTGTGTTGGGTTAGAAATAATGGCAAAAATTCCAAATAAGAATATCGAATTAAGTATGTAAATGGATTATTTATTATTAACTAAATAAACAAGGAGTATGTAGCTAGAAATGACACCTAAAAAAAAGACTCTTATCAAATAAATTAAGGATATAATCTTATTAATAAATGAGATTTCATATAACTTCATGATAAGTAATGTAGAATGAAATTCTAGATAATATTAGTGAATGGGAGAGACATCCATTAAGTTTGTTAGTCAGGGAAATATGCTAAGCTTAGAAATGTCCTAAAAGCACCGCGGGAGAGAAAGGCAGGCTTTTATGGAAAAGCCTAGGAAAATGGATAAAAATATCCACAAAAGCAGGATGCCGCTAAAAGGAAACATTATCATGAAAGACAAGTATTTTAATACTTGAGAAGGGGATCAATGGAGGATCATTGATTCATGGCAAGGATCTCTCTACTCAAGGGTGAACTAGAGGCAATCAGTTCTAGGTTGGGTGGAAAATGGTGTCAACTTCCCAATGTTGATTTTACCCAATGGATTCCTGGTTAGACTATTTGTTGTTTTTATTTAAGTTGGTAATGCATAAAACTATGAATAGATGTTGAAATTGTTTGGAAGATAGTTGTAAGATTTCTTTTTTACTTGAGAATTGATAATATGATTATAGCATAGAATAAATGCTCTGCGGATCTTATCTTTAGATGATCACGAACTTTTAATAATGGCTATTCATGCAACTTGATAAATTGAATGAAGGAACATAAATGTATTCAATGGAACACTTGATTGATAACTTAGATGTATAAGTAACCTGGTGCGAATGATTATCACCACTGTGATAGTTTAATCACACATATTTCCCTATATTCAAAACAATGTTTATGGTAAATAGAGAGGTTTCAAGGGTATGTAAAGGCTGTGATATTAGCTTTACGATGAAGTTACTTAGGTATTGTATTAATCCATTTAATTTTGAGGATACTAGATGGATAATGAATCTAAAGGAAGGTCGTTGGATAAAAACCATGATTGACTTAAAACCGATTCACAACTCATGTATGTATTTATTCCATTAATCATAGAGGAAAACTGGAATTCTGGTAGCTCAAACCCCAAGAAGGAAGTTCAAGGGCACGAGGACTAGGTATATGGAGGATCATTGAATTGAATAGTCTCCTATGGAGTCCAAGATATATTCCAAAGATGTATAACATAAATTCATCTTTCTTGTCCTATCTTCTATCTCATGGGGAGGAAATTCCACTGGTCAATTCTCGACAAATGTTTATTAGCGAAGGACATTACGTGCTTGGTTGTAAACATTTAGTAGGCCATAACATGAATAGGAAAATTCCTATTTGGAAGCAAGGTATACCTCCATATTATAGACTCAAAGGATGGCTTATCCTCTGTTAGAAATTTCGCACAATGACTATCTAGCATAATTAATAAACATCGTATTACTCCCTGTAGCCTCGAGACCACAACCCGGTTTAAGTAGCTAGATTAAGAATATTAAAAAACAAAAATCCCATGAAGATAATTTTAAGATGAAGGAATGAGAGATAGATGTTGGAAGTAATTTGCAATCCATATATGCCATTTGTATAGTCTCTTGGCCTACAAAGTCGTAAACACAATTGGTGAATGGAGCCTTCAGATAGCAAAAATTGGTGCAATTGATTTTGTTAGGAATATAAGGACCATACTTACAGATGATGTTGAAGTAGGCTATAGGCAAGTAGTTAAGATCCTACATAAATAATTTCTCACAATATTTACCTTTTATTATTTGGAAAGCATGTCTAGGTGATTCGAGATTCAAAAAATCTTGAAATAGTATGTTATAATATATATAGGACAAATGAAGTATTTTATCATTAGAGGTTTGCAACTAAATATTAGTCTGTTGAATATATGTTTAATCAAAAAAATATATATATAACCATTATTGTTCCTCTTGGCAGTGTATACGACACAATCTATGGAAATTCTTCCAAGTTATTGATGCTTAAATTATATTCTTCTATAGAGAGTGTGCCACGATTTCTAGCCACATGAATTATGCTTTTGCGATATAACAATGAATTTATGAAAGCCAAATTAAAAGTTTTTTCTCTCTATTTTGTTTTTTACTCTATTAATTGCATATTGAATGAGAGAGGTGTCATTCAACACCAACTCGAATAGCTAAGAAGTTGTGACACTTTAGAAAGACATTCAACACGCTCATGTTACTAATGCTATTACTCTATTTGATAGACATTTGTGCCTTCTGTAATAATTTCCTTATTTTAAATTTCCCCTCGACTTGAAGTGTTGATGGTCACATAGCTCAAGATCCTTACAAAAACCCCAGACCATTGAGCTCTATGACACGCTCTCCTAGGTCAGATTTAGTAAGCGTGTTCTATTGGTAAGTTTAAAGAAAAACCTCCCCTTTCCAATTTGATTGAAAAATAAAATCACATTTATGGCTATCGTTTTCCTTTTCCATTTCTAAGTCACTCTTTTTGCTTGCCTCGTCCACTAATCATACCAACTAATGAATGTCTGATCTCGACAGTTGTTACATTCTATGAGATATTCTACCTCTGAAAGGAATTTAATTGGATAATAATTATCCCAATTTTGACAATGACAAACACATTTTTAGCTTCATCTTTCCCTTGTATTGTGAATCTGAACACGGAGGGTATGAGTATTCGATATCAACACGATCGTTTAGCGAGTCGATGAATTGGTAGCTTCTTCACTATAAATATTATGAATATCCATTATGTTATTCTATTTTAGTTTTTTGGCATCGAGTTTTACCGTCTTCTATGAGGGAACCCTGTGAAGTATCTTCTATGTTTAGACGATCCATTCAAATTCTTTAGCAGGTGAGTGCGTCCCACTAGGAAGAAGAGATGGAATGAATTCATTAATTTATGCGTATCGATATTGGATATGTCGGAGGATTGCTTATATGGAGAAATTATTGTATCCCACTTATCAAATTACCAGGGAAACTATACAGAGAACATGAATAAACCCAACAAATAGATTTCTAGATCATCTCATAGTAGAAAACTTTCTCTCAGTTTGGGTTGTTGGTCGGAGAAGGGTTAGCTAATAGTGTTCAGTGATTAACTTCTCTCCATTGATTGGGATTATCGCTTTTGTAATTACGATGCATTTTGGATCAAAAACCTATGGTGTAAATGGGCATGCCTAAACCCACATATAATTGTATAAAATCAATAAATTGAATATTCCTAGAATAATGGAATTCGATAATGAATCTACGAGGGATGGTTCATGACAAGATATGGTAGCGGAGAAATCCTCCCTTGGTGTGGTGAATTGTGTGTCGATATAAATTGTAATCCCCATTGTGTGTCCTCTTCCTCCTAGTCTCTCGGTTATAACACAACAAGATAGCCTAATAATAGTTAAGTTTAACTACATCAACTCTTAACTAGAGTTATAATATAGACTCTTATAAATTCTTTTACATAAAAAAAACATGTGGCTAGTCCATTTTCAATGAATAATGGGGGTTGACAGGGAATCCTCCTGAACTATAGGTGTGAAAATAGGAAGGTCAACTTTTAAGTGGCATAACTTTTGCATCAGGAATCTGATTGGAGCACTTATTGCACTGTTGGAAAGACCTATATGTGTATAATAGCATGAAATTGTATGTCACTTGAATGTAAAAGTTTTACTCCGAAAAAACATCATTTGATTCCTCAAAATGCTACCGCAAAGTTTCATACCCCATTTTGACAAACTGACTATCGGGAGTAAAAACAAACCCATGAGATTATCCCTACATTTTTTCCACTTTGAATACATTGAGATGGATGGAAAGATATATAAATATCCAATATAGATCACACCTCCCCATTTTTAGATGCTTTTGGTTGCACCTTTTCAATGAGTTGAGGAATTATTTTATCCACCTCCACTCAATTCTACCATTTCTCTTTGCTCAGAATTTGTCCCTTCAACCCATTCTGCCAAAGGTCATGATGCCCATGACTTGTAGTTCTGGACCTCTTCTATACAATTATATCTTATGTCAACTCTGCTTGAGAATCTAGTGCCAAATCCTCCACAAAATTTATGACTTGTTCCTCTTCCTAATCTACCATGGAAGGCTCATAAAGTTTCAAATTATCCCCCTTCACAACTAAGTAAATGCACATATACGGTGGTAAATTGAGTCGATAGAAATTATCACCAACCTTTTTAGGTATATCAAAGGGACCATACCTCATACACTTAATTTTCATACCCAGCCCCTACAACCTCTCCTTTTTTTACTATATCCATACTCTATCTCCCACTCTAAATGATTTTTTTGCTATGTACAGATCACGCCTGGCCTTATACTTCTCTTGGGACTACTGTAGTGTTTCTTGTACCTATAGATGAATCCATTGATCTTTTCTATAAATTTTTCAGCCCTCAAAGAATCTCTTGTAAGATATTCCTTCACTCCTCTTTGCTTCCCATATGCAATATCGAAAGGTGAGTGTGGAACATATCCAAAACAAGTTTCAAATGGTGACCTTCTTGTGGAAGTGATGAGCCCTAATATTGCAACAAAGATGTTGCAACTCTGTTGGTTATCGACTTAAATTATCAACTCGGGGTTCATACAAACTTAAGAGGGGATGACATTGTATGTGAAAAAGACACTTTACTCTTCCTGTTATGACTCCCTTTCATGAAAGTGAAATAATGAAATGAAACAAATTCAAATGAACAAATATCTAAGGAAGACATCAATCCTAAGTTGCAATAAGGAAATTTATTCTACTTGGAAAGTAAATTGTGGGAAGGAAATATATTCTATTTGAAAATATGTAAAGAATGATGAAAAATAAGAAAACCTAATATATATTTCTAGAATGTAAATAAGATTTAAAGAAGATATATACTATTTTTCAAGAAATCAATGTCCTAGAGAACTTGTGTAAAAAGGAAGTCACACTTTGCATAAAGTAAATTACGGAAAAGGAATCTAGATTAATTTGAAAAATCAACATTCAAGAAGTAAGCAATATAAGAGCTATATGTCAACCTTGATGGAAAATACTGAAGGGGGGGGGATCATTATTCCTTATCAATTAGTACTTTTAAATATTTTCAGAGCATTAGTTAATCATCAATTATCATTAATGTTTATACAGTAACAATAGTGAATAAAAGAACACAAGAGGCACAAAAATTTTAGGTGGAAAACCCCCTCTGGGACAAAACCCATAGAACGCTTTTCTAATAATTCTTTAATATTCAACTCCAATTGAAAAGAAAGCTCCATCTTCCTAGAATCTAGAAAATAATTCTTCTCGAGCTCCCACTGGATGGATGCTCCAACGCTCAAGATTCTTCAGTAGTCAACTCAACAGATGCCCAAACACCCAATGAGCTACAACTCACCCTAAAACCACCCTACCACCCTGAAGTTTCCACAAGCTTCAACCTGTTGGTGAATTCATGCACCAACCTAGCACCACCCTACCACCCTGTTGAAGAATAAAAGAAGAATGGACTCTCATACTAGGGAAAATCGTCCACTTTACAATGATATAAAATGATGTAGAAGAAGAAGACACACTAGACCATAACCTCAACTATGACCCAAAAACCTAATGGTGATCCTAGACCTCCCGACACTATCTCTTCAACTCTTGGCATATAGACATTTGTACAACTTTTACAATGATGCTTTTACAATGACTCTGTACAATGATGCTTTTACAATGATTGTATGCAGTGCTTCCCACTTGAAGACTTCATGTGGTGAACTTCTTGTTGTTGTTTTGCACCTTGATTGCTACTCTTTTCATGCTACCCTCTCTCACTCTTTAGAACATTAGATTACGAATTGAGTCTTCTCTTGATGAATATAAAATACCAGCAAAAAGTCTTCAACGAAATACCCATGACATGATAACAGTAAAACTAAGAGATGAACATGCATATACAAAAGACACTTACATATAGCTTACCCTTGCTGCATCATTTTTCTCCACCTTACTCTTTGTTGCCCTACAAAGTCTGGTCCTTTGCACCCCTTGAGAACACTTGATCTAGTTTTTCTTGCCTTCTAGGAGCACAATATTTAATGTGATGTATCTCTGTGATTTCAGATCCTAAACATGTTATCTTCGGTTTTGTAGAAGCCCTTTGACTATTATTTGCAATGCCATAGGTCTAACCTGATTCAGACTCTTTAAGACAAACTTATGCCCAATCTCTCACAATGACCTAATTATCATGGACCAGTTCAGTAGACCAAACTTGTACGACATACCACATGTCATTGTTTCCTCCTTCAACTTTGAAATTGATACACAGAAAACTTCAGTCTATACAATATCCTCCTTTTTTACAAAATTCCAACCCTCTTCTCTGAGACTGAGTTATGACGATTTTCCCAAGGGCACTTCTTTGATATGAAATTCGATAACCTGCAAAAACCCTAACTTCCATAGATCATATATCCGAAAATATAGTGAACCAAGATCTAAAATTTGGTCATGACATTCATTAGCATTTCGAATCAAATGGGTCTTAATTTCAGAATCTAACACTTCACAGAAATTAAGTTATAGTTAAAATGCAATAATCACTACATTTGGAGGATATATGAGATTTCTTTTTATAGAGTTGAGAAGGCCTTCTATAGAGAATGTTGAAGGGACTTTACGAGATTAATTTTTTTATTATTAATTATTGACTATTCAATGACCAAAACCAATTATGAGTGTCATGCCACCAACCCATAGTGTTTTAGCCCACTAACTGGGGTTACTAACTTCAAAAAAAATATCTCTCAAACCGTGAAGAATTACATGGCGTGCCATATATCAACGGAAAAATCTCCATGAGTAGAATCTATCTAGAGCATCCTTGACTAAAAATAGAGTAATATGTCAAGTCAAAATTACCTCGCAATATCAGGGTAGCCCCTGGTGCTTCTTGGGTTGACATCAATGACAACCTTAAATCATCTTTAGATCAACAATTTTCCCCATTGGCATTGATGGCAACACAAGTACTCCCACTACGATCAGGGCACCTCTTCCTACTTCCTTCTCTCCCCTTTTGAAATCAATGGCAAAGGGTAACTCCCCCTGACACACAACCATCCTGCAGACCTATACACACTTACACTCCCCCTTTGTTTTCTGAATAAGGAAAATCTAATGAGAACTTCGGAGAATCCCAATCTTCTGGCAAAGATATTCAAATGCTTCATGAGGTAAAGTTTTAGTGAATATATCAGCAATTTCTTATTTTGTACCAACATATTCAAGTTTGATATTCTTTTCAGCGAATTTTTCTCTAACAAAATGATAGCTTATTAGAATGTGTTTTGTTTTTGATGCATGATAGGATTCTTTCAGATGGTGATGGAACTGGTGTTTTCACAGAAGATGGGAATAGGCTCACTGAATTGTACTTGAAGATCTTCCAAAGTTTGTTTCATCGAAAGGACTTGAGTGAAATAAGATGCCACTGTAATGTATTCTGCTTTCGCTATAAATAACTAGATTGAGGTTTGTTTTTTTCTCGACCATGATATGAGATGACGACCTAGATAGAATTCTACTACACTAATACTCTTACGATCATTAATGCTTCATGCCCAAATTGCATCTATAGAGGCTTGAATAATGAGACTGTTGCCCTTGGGATACCATAAGCCATATTTTGTTGTGCCCTTTAGATATCGAAGAATTCTTTTGACGAGAATAATATGTGATTCTTTTAGTGCTGTTCAGAATCTTACTACTTGTCCATATTCTTGCATAAGATCTAGATAGGAGGTTGTTACATATAGATGACTACCAATCATAGATATGTAGAACCTCTGATCCACATCCTTAGATGAGTTGTCTATGCTCAATTTGAAACCTGTTACATCGGAGTAAGGACGGGTTTGTAGTATTCCATTTTGAATTTCTTGATAACTTCCTTAATGTGCCTAGCCTGGCATATAAATATTCATTTCTCTTGCTGAGATATTTGAAGCCCTAAGAAGTATGTCAACTCACCAAGTAAAGACATCTCGAACTCACTTTTCATATTTGTAGCAAAGTTCTTACTTAGTCGATCATCATTTATACCAAATATTATATCATCCACATATACCTAAACGATTGTTAAATTATCCTTATCTATTTGTACGTAAAGATTGCTATGAGAAGTACCTTTCTTGGACCCTTGTTGACATAGATATCCATCAAGACGAGAATACCATGCTCAGGGAGCCTGCTTGAGACCATACAAACTCTTCCTTAACCTACAAGCATAGCATTATTTTTCTAATAGTAGAAAATGTTTAGGTTGTTCGATGTAAACTTCTTCTAATTCTCCGTTTAGAAATGTTGACTTAACATCCATTTCGTAGACTTTTATTTTTCTTTAGCATGCATAGGTGAGAAGCATCCAAATGGATTCCATTCCAGAAATTGGTGCAATTGTTTCGTCGAAATAAATTCCTTCCACTTGTGCATAGCCTTTGCAAACCAATCTTGCTTTGTTTTTGGTAACCTATCCATCTTCATTCAATTTGTTCCTGAACACCCATTTAGTCCCAATAACATTTTTATCTTTTGGTAATGGAACTAGTTCCCAGGTGTTATTCTTCTCAATTTGATCCAATTCATCATTCATAGCTGCTACCCAATGTTTATTTTGGCTGGATTCCTCAGAACTACTAGGCTCAAAGGTTGCTAGAAAATCAATGTGAGATTGTTGTGAAGAACGGAGTTGTCGACCTTTTTCTTGTTCCAATTCCTTCATTTATGTCAACACTGATTTGATTTGATGGATGGTTCTTTTGAATCCATTCTTTTGTTCTCTTTAGAGGAGCTTCTTATTGTTGTTCTTGAATATCTTGTTGATCATTATTTACTTCTTCCTGGTTGATAGTTGCTTCTTGTTATAGAATTTTCTATGTACCTTTTTTCAGCCTTTGTATCAAGTTTCTAAGATTCTAGATCCTCATCATTATTAGTTAGAACACTATCTTGATCAAATGTAACATTTATTCTCTCCACTATCTTTTTTCATCTTAGATTATATCATTTATAGGGCTTTATTTTGCGTGAGTAACTAACAAAGGTACCTTCATCAACACATGATTCAAACTTACCCAACATTTAATATAACATTTTCTTCTGAATATCTAAAATATTTTACATCAGCTGGTTTTCCATTCCATAATTCATATGAGGTCTTATTGCAATTATTTCTAAGAATACTTCTATTGATAATGAAGACTCCCATATCAATTTCTTGAACTTAGAATTTTTCATCCAATTTTGAGTCCCTTAGCATTATTCTACCCATTTCTTGTACGGTTTTGTTCTCTCTTTTAGAAACTCCATTTCCCTCCAGTGTTCATGCTATTGAAAATTGTATTTCTATTCCATTTTCATCATAATATTGTTGAAATAATTTGGAAGTGAATTCTTCGCCATTATCTCATCCTAGACACTTTATTTTAAAATAAATTTCATTTCTGACCAACTCCTTGTAGATCTTAAAGCACTCAGATGCTTTAGATGTTTTCTTTAGGAAACTTGCAGCTGCCATCCTCGTATAGTTATCTATCATTAACGTGAAATATAATTCTCCATCTAAGCCTTTTTTTCCCATAGGACCACATACATTAGTATGTATCGATTCCAATGGATGTGATGCAAAGTTTTCTTTTGTTTTAAATCCGCTTTTTGTCTACTTTCCATGCTGACAGACCTCACATAGTGTGTTGGAAGGTTTTGATATTTTCAACATTTCTCGTACTTCTTCCTTTTTTCTTATCCTGACAAGATTGTCAAAGTTTATGGGACCCATTCATTTGTGCAATAACCAGCTTTCATCTTCTTTAGGTAGTAGACATTCTTTAGTTTCTTCATCCATAGCATATATGCCATTTGGAGCTCAACTTGCTATAGGCACAATTTTACCATATCTGGCTTTCCCGATTTCATATTTTGTGGAGTTGAATAGCATTGTGTGTCCTTGATTACACATTTTTCCAACACTAAGCAGATTGTGATTCATGTTTTCAACCAAATGAACATTCTTGGCTAGATCATATTTTCTTACGAGACAGATAGTACATGATCCTATAACATCTAAATATCCATCATTTCCAAAGGACATGGTTCCATCCTTCTTCTCTTTCAAAGATACAAATTTCTTTCTATCTCTATTCATATGTGTTGAGAAATTGCTATAAACATACCACACATCGTTTTTATTTTGATACTTGAGAGCGAGAGCATAATTATCAGTGTTCTTCTTCTTCCATGTTTGTTTGTTCTATGGCTTCGAAGATTCTTCTCGAGGATTTTCAAGTCTGCAATCTTTGGCTATGTGTCCAAAGTTTTGACATTTGTAACATTCAATATTACTTCTTAGATGTTCAAATCTACTGATTTTTCATTGAACCTTGGGAGGTTCATATTTGAAAGATCTCCTAGAATTGTATTGGTTCCTAGGGTATGTGCGACATTCTACAGCTTTATGACCAAATTTTCCACATGAATAACAATAGCCATGAAAACTATGTTGGTACCTCGACGGAAATCTTCATTGGGGAATTTTCTTCCAAGGTTTCTCTTGTGAATCTTGTCCAGTGAAGTCTACATGCCTGTCATATCTCATAGTTGCATTATATTTTGTTGTAGAAGGCCCTACTTCTTCTTCTTTGTAACCAAGGCTAGTTCTGTCATTGTAAGATGGTTGATTGTTGATGAGTTCTTCCAATGCCCTTGAGTTGTTGGCATAGTTTTGGACATTTTTTCCCTTCTTCACTTCCTTATGGAGTGGGACTACTATGACTTGTAATGCTTCCCTTTCTTGGTTACTTTCTTCCAACTTCTTTTGAAGTGACTCTTCAATACATTTGTGTTCTTCAACTTCAATTTTGAGACCTTGAAATTTTTCCTCAAGAGTGTTGGAATGGATCTTATTAGCCTTGATCTCTTTTATAAGCTTGATTGCCTCCTTATAATATTCTTCTATGGTCAACCCTTCTTCTTGATTGTTTGATACTTGTTTTTTATTTTTCTTGGCCATAAACAATACTCTCTCATTAGCTTCTTCTTCATTGTCACTGTCTTCATCGGATAATGAGCTATCTTATTTACAGAGAAAGTTCCCTTTGAATCGTTTCTTCTTTCCTTGCTTGTTGAGTTTCTTAAAGCCTTTCTTTTCTTTTGAGTTTCCATCACTTACATTTGGACATTTTGTTGTGAAATTCCCAATCTCACCACAACTGAAACATATCAATGGAATTTTACATTTTAATTTCCCCTTACAAATTTTTAGTTTTCCCTTAAAGTAAGCATATTCTCCATCTAAAAAAAATTCTTCATCATCTTCCTTTTCTTCACACATGTAGGTGGAGGTGCAAGTATTTTCCTTTGAAGGCTGTTTGTCCTTATTGGTTTTCTTAGATGCAGCGAACACAGTTTCTAGATGCGAAGTACCCTCTTCTTCATCAAATCTCATTTCATATGCTATGAGAACTCCATATAATTCCTCTTTGCTGAGTTTTTCCAGATTTGCACTGTATTCTAAGACCAATACCTTTGGGTTGAATCTTCCTGGTAACGTTCTAAAAATCTTTCGTATAATATTCTTCTCGTCAACAATCTCTTCCAATCCTTCAAGAGTGTTGGTTATTCCATCAACGTGTTGCAAATATGCAGCAATATTGTTATCTTCTTTCATTTTGAGTTTCTCAAATTTTTCTCTGTAGATTTGAAGCTTTGCTTCTTTGACATTTGATTCACCTACATATATATTATCAAGCTTGTTCCATATATTTTAGGCGGTTTTACAACCCAAAACCTTATGATAAGCAGATTCAATAAGTCCACTGATAATATTATTCTTTGCTTTTGCATCATCTACCAAATTCTTCTTACCTTGTTCATTCGTGGTTTGTGTAAAGACATTTTGAACAGTGTCCCATACTTCGTAACCTTGCACCAAGAGATAGACCTCCATTCTTCCTTTCCAGAGTACATAATTATTTCCATTGAATAGAGGTACACCATTCTTGGTATGCTCCATGATATCCTTCGAGTTGTTAAACTGTTATTGAAGGAACCAAGCTTGATACCAATTGATGGAAAATACTAAGAGCGGGGGTGAATCAGTATTCCATAGCAATTAATACTTCTAAATCTTTTCAGAGCCTTAAGTAATCTTCAATTATCATTAATTTTTATGCAGTAACAACAATGAATAAAAGAACATAGGAGGCACAAAAATTTTAGGTGGAAAATCCCCTTCGGGTCAAAAACCACTGAAACATTTCCTAATAATTCTTTAATCTTCAACTCCAATTGAAAAGAAAGCTCCAAATTCCTAGAATCTAGAAAAACATTCTTCTCTAACTCACACTAGATGGATGCTCTAATGCCTGAGTTTATTTAGTAGTCAATTGAACGGATGCTCCAACACCCAATGAGCTAGAACTCACCCTAGAACCACCCTACCGCCCTGAATTTTTGACAGGCTTGAACCTGTTGGTGACTTCATGCACTAGCCTAACACCACCCTACTACCCTAGAGAAGAATAAAATAAGAATGGAGTCCCATACCATGGAAAATGGTGCACTTTACAATGATATAGAATGATGTGGTAGAAGAAGACACACTAGACCATAACCCCAAATATGACACAACCACCTAATGATGATCCTAGACCTCCCGACACTGCCTCTTCAACTCTTGGCAGATAGACACTTGTACAAATTTCACAATGATTGTTTTATTATGACTCTATATAATGATACTTTTACAATGATTGCATGCAGTGCTTCACAATTGAAGACTTCATGTGGTGAACTTCTTGTTGCTATTCTGCACCTTGATTGTTTCTCTTGTCATGATATCCTTTCTCACACCTTAGAACATTAGATTATGCATTGAGTCTTCTCTTGATGAATATATAATACCTGTAAAAAGTCTTCAAAGAAATACCCATGACCTGATAATGGTAAAACTTATCTCATCTTGCAGAACATATGTCAGTGCTAAACAAAAATAAATTAGAATATAAAGAAACTATTGAAATTAAGAGATGAAAATGCATATACATAAGACACTTACCTATAGCTTACCTCTATTGCATCATTTTGTTGCACCTTGCTCATTG
The DNA here is from genome assembly GCA_031772625.1 of Pinus tabuliformis. Taxonomy (NCBI): domain Eukaryota; kingdom Viridiplantae; phylum Streptophyta; class Pinopsida; order Pinales; family Pinaceae; genus Pinus; species Pinus tabuliformis. Next base: position 135,123,281 of record CM062820.1, read on the forward strand.
CTTCCTGAGAAATTCTGATCCTTTGTACCCCTTAACAAAACTTGATATAGTTTTTCTTGCCTTCTAGGAGCCTGATATTTAATCTGATGTATCTTTGCGATTTCAAAATCACTAACATGCAATATTTGGCTCTATAGAAACAATCTGAGTCCTCTTACCAATGCCATAGGTCTGACCCGATTTGGACTCTTCAAGGCAAAGTTATGCCCAATCTCTCACAATGACCTAATTGTGGACTAGTTCAGTAGAGCGAACTTGTACGACGTACCATGTGTCACTGGTTCCTCCTTCAGCTCTGAACTTGATACATAGAAAACTAAATTCTATGCACTATCTACCACTTCTTATAGAATTCCAATCCTCTTCTCTTAGAGAGAGTTATGACGATTTTCCCAAGGTCGCTTCTTTGAGATGAAATTCGACATCTTGCAAAAACCCCTAACTTCCGTATATCATATCTCTGAAAATATAGAGAATAAATATCTGCAATTTGGTCACAACGTTAATCAGGATTTTGAATCAAATGGTTTTTAATTTCAAAATCTAAGACTTTGCAAAAATGAAGTTATAGTGAAATTTCTACATTCACTAGATTTGGAGTATATATGAGATTTCTTTTCACAGAGTTGAGAGGGGCTTCTAATGTTGGAGGGATTTTAGGACCTTAAATTATTTTTTTTTAGTTTTTGACTATTCGATGACCAAAACCAATTATGAGTTCCATGCCACAACCCCATAGGGTTTTAGCACACTAACTGGGGTTACTAACGTCAAACATGAATATCTCTCCGATCGTGAAGAATTACTTGGCGTGCCATATATCAATGGAAACATCTCGACGAGTAGAATCTAGCTAGAATATCCTTGACTCAAAATAGAGTATGCTTTCAAATAAAAATTCCATTTCAAGATCAGGGTAGCCCATGTTTCTTTTGGGTTTGACATCAATGACAACCTCAGATCATCTTTAGATAAGAAAACCTAACCAAGCCTCAACTCAACCAAATTATACTCATTGTCTTCATAGGTTAAAAATATACTTCTACCTAGAATTTGAAGTGAATATAGGCAAAGAAAATATTGAAAACAAATTTCTAAATGTGTACTACAGGATTGACACAAGAGTCTGACAACTTATCAAATGCCAAAGAAAATCAGATGAAAATGAGATGGAAACACTTTTTTTACTAATTAGTATGTCATAGGACTATATTTTGTAGGAATTTACAGGGTAAGTTCCTCAGAAAGAATACCAAAAGGACACCGCTCACAACCAGATCACAGATCAATACACCAGTACTTTTGACGTGGTTAAAACCCTCAAAGAGGGAAACAGTCCACGCCCTGTCCCAACGTGGGTACTACAGGCAATTTATTAATCAAAGAATGAAAATTTACATAAGCTTCTCTCATGCACGGATTACCCGAACAATGACCCTCCATGCGCTTTAAATAGAACTCATGGACCAATCGGGTGTCAAGCCACGGATCAAGTGTCGGTAATACCGAGGAGAGAATGAACCGTCGGATCACTACATATTGTGACCGTCGAATTGTAAGTTACAAAATGTACAACAGTAAAGAAACACACTTTACCTAACTCTATACCTAACTCTATACTAGACCAAGTTGAACTTAACTATTTCCTATGTGTCAGAATATCCTAACATCCCCCCTTAAGAACAACTTGGGATAGGATTGAAGGATTTACAAATATGACACAATAGGAGAAGGAAGGAGGCACTAGAGCCTATCCCCCCTTAGTGACAACTTCCTGAACTCCAAGCATATATCGAAGTTTAGTGAACTTCGCCTCTGTGAGAGCCTTTGTGAAGATGTCTACAACCTGATCATCTGTTGAACAATATTGCACTTCAAGAACATGGTCATGAATGAGCTTTCTGATGAAGTGCATGTGTAGTTCAATGTGTTTGCTGCGCTGATGCTGGACTGGATCTTTGCATAGCTGAATGGCACTTTGATTATCACACCAAAGTGTGGTTGGATGTTGCTGCTCAAAGCCAAAATCTGATAGGATCTGACAAAGCCACAAGGCTTCCTTACTAGCTTCCACGGCACCACGATACTCTGCTTCTACTGACGAAAGAGAAATGGCAGCCTGTTTCTTACACGCCCATGTAATAGGTCCTGAACCAAGAGTGAAGACATAACCGGCAGTAGACTTCCGATCATCAGGGTCACCAGCCCAATCAGAATCAGTGAAACCAACTAACAGAGGAGCTGCTTTGGCACTGTAATGAATCCCAAACTGTACTGTACCTCAAACATAACGAAGTATTCTTTTAGCTGCTTTCCAATGACTTTCACGGGGTTTTTTCATAAAACGAGAAACAAAGCCAACAACAAAGGAAAGATCAGGACGAGTATGGGTTAAATACAAGAGTTTTCCTACAAGTTGACGGTATAAGGTAGCATCAACTTCAGGAGAAGTACAAGAGACTGAAAGTTTGACTCCAGACTGAAAGGGAGAAGGGGCTGGCTTATAGTCTTCCATGTGGAAATGATGAAGAATATCACAAGCATACTTGGACTAGGAAAGGAAAATACCCTCCTTGGATTGCAAGACTTGAAGACCGAGAAAATAGTGTAAGTGTCCTAAGTCTGTCATTTCAAATTTATTTTTAAGGCTGGACTTCACATGGTTTATAAGGTTTGGATCACTACCAGTAAGAATAAGATCATCAACATAAAGAACAAGGATGATAAAAGAGTTGCCCACTTTCTTGGTGTAGACAGTATTGTCAGAATGACACCTAGAAAAGCCAGATTCTAAAAGAAAGCTATCCATTTTGGCATACCAAGCCCGAGGAGCTTGCTTGAGGCCATAAAGGGATTTCTTAAGTCGACAAACAAGGCTGGAGTCTGTTTGTATGAAGCCAATGGGTTGTTCCATATAGATTTCTTCCTGCAAGTCCCCATGCAAGAAGGCAGATTTAACATCCATCTGATGTACTTCCCATTTTAAAGAGGCGACAAGGGAAAGAACAAGGCGGATAGAGTTCATTTTGGCAACAGGGGAGAAGGTTTCAGTGTAGTCAATGCCTTCAACCTATGAAAAGCCTTTAGCAACGAGACAAGCTTTATGTTTATCAACTTTCCCATCTGGTCCATATTTGGTTCTGTAAACCCATTTACATCTAACAAGTTTGCGTCCCTTTGGTAGAGGAACAAGATCCCATGTATCATTTGTCATCAATGAATGATATTCTTCATTCATAGCTGCTTCCCAATGTGGATGGCCTGAAGCTTCTGCAAAAGTGTCAGGATCATGATTTACTGTAGCTTGAGCCAGTAAAGAAGAGGCTCTTTCAAACTGAGAACGTGTACGTCGCTGATCTGTAGGATCACCGGCAAGATCACCTGCTGCATCTCGAGTAGTACGGACCCATCTTGGAAGTTGAGGATCCTGAGAAGGTGGGGGAGGATTATCATCCTCACTTTCATCATCTGAAGAAGAAATGTTTTCAAAAGTAGAAGAGATAGGAAGAGGTGGCACATCCGCCGGACTAGCCTCGCAGGCCGATTTATTTTCATCAAATTTTACATCTCTTCTAATGATAACATTTTTGGACTTAAATGGAATAAGTCTATAACCTTTTACATCTTCAGAATATCCAACAAAAGTACATTTATCACTCTTAGGTTCTAAAGCTTTATGCTTTTCATCTGGAATATGGGCCCATGATTCACTTCCAAACACACGAAAGTGACTTACATCTGGTTTAATGGAACTCCAAGCTTCTTCTGGAGTGATATTCTCTAGAACCTTAGTAGGAGTGTGATTGATTATATAATTTGCACAATTAATTGCTTCGGCCCAAAAACTAAGACTGAGTCCTTTAGATTGCAGCATACAATTAGCCATTTCCTTTAAGGTGCGATTTTTCCTTTCAGCTACACCATTTTGTTGTGGAGTGTATGGAACAGTATGTTGCATTTGAATTCCATTTTCGCTGCAAAAGTTGATGAATGTGTTTTTAACATATTCTCCACCATTATCAGTTCTTAGCTTAAGAATTTGATGTCCAGATTGTTTTTCAACAAAGGCTTTGAAGGCCAAAAATGTGTTAAATACTTCGCTCCTAAGTTTTAAGAAGTATACCCAAGTGCGTCTGGAGAAATCATCAATGAAAGTTAAGAAGTACTTACAGCCAGAGAATGAAGCAACAGGAAGAGGACCACATAAATCACTGTGCACAAGCTGTAAAGGGGCTGAGGCGTGCCAAGAGGCACCAAGGATAATTTTAGGGGCGAATGTTCACCCTTTGGCGAAATTAAGGGGTTTTAAATTTTTAGTGGGCGAATATTTTGTATCATAGTACATTTTTACAAATCACCTCAAATAGCCCACCTTATTTTAAGGGAGAGGGTAAAAAAGGTAAATTTAGCCATTGAAATTAGGACTTACAACCTTCCATTCGCCCATTTTCAAGAATAGGTTTTATTTAAGTGAATCCTATGGGCCAAATACCATATTTATAAAAGAGGTATGGTAAATTAATAAAAATATAAATAAATGAGAGGTATGGTAAATAAATAAAACATTTTTTATATTTACTCCATAAGTCACCTTATATACATGTAAGGGTGTAAACAAATAAAAATATAAGTAAAGTGGAGGTATGGTAAATAAATAAAACATCTTTTTATACTTACTCAAAAGGTATGGTAAATAAATAAAAATATAAATAAACTAGACGTATGGTAAATAAATAAAACCTCTTTTTATATTTAGTCCATAACCCTCATTCTATTTATGAAGGCTCAAGAAAAGAGGTTTTATTTAAGTGAATCCTATGGGCCAAATACCATATTTGTAAAAGAGGTATGGTAAATTAATTAAAATATAAATAAACGAGAGGTATGGTAAACAAATAAAACATTTTTTTATATTTACTCCATAAGTCACCTTATATTTACGAACACTCAAAAAAATAGGTTATATTTAGGTGAAACCTATGGCCAAAATACTATGGGACAAATACCATGCACTAGATTGTTATTAATACCATGCAAAAAACCATTATTAACCCTAATATTAGAATTGATAAAAATAAAAATGGCACATGGTATTGACCCATGGTATTCACCAAAATGGCACATGGTATTGACCCATGGTATTCACCTAGAATGTGGCCTATTTAAATGGGAGAATTAAACCAGCATGTAGCCTATGCTAAGATTCACTAAGACTTTACAAAGTTTTATTATTTAGTGAAAGACTCGCCAAGATCTTACAAGATTTTATAATTGAGAAAAATATTCGCCATGCCTGGTGAGAGATTCGCCAAAAAATTATATATACATATTATATTATTGATAAAATCGCCTTTCATTTTTCCTATATACCATGGAGATTCGCCCATTTATTATATTTATAAATTTAGGGGGGTTCTTAAAATTTTCCCTGAGAGGCACGTTTGTCAAAACTGTCCCGATGATGTTTTCCGAGTACACATCCGGAACAAACACCATCTCTGCAAGATACCATAGGAAGACCTATCACCATATTTTCTTTACATAGATGCTGAAGGGAGCGATAGTTTAAGTGACCAAATCGCTCATGCCAAAGTTTGCTCACTTCATCATTATGAGCAACAAATACTGAGGGAAGATTTGATGACCCAAAGTTGTGAAACTTATACAACCTTGTGGAATCATCAGCAAGACCAGTAGCTAGAATGTGTTTAGGATCTTGTAGATCCTTGATTACAACATCATGAGGTGAAAATTCAACAATTTTACCTTCACCTGAATGAGTTATCTGATAGACAGATAGAAGGTTGCAGGATAAGGTTGGAACACATAATACATCATTAAACTGACCATTGTCTAGATGAACAGTTCCAGTCCCTACAACATTAAGAGATCTATCATCACCAACATATATATTTTTGGTGTTACAATCATTTAAAGAAGAAAACATGGCTTGGTTTTTGGCCATGTGATAAGAGGCTCCAGAATCAATGAGCCACTCATGAGAATGAGAAGAAGAAGAAGATACATTTAATGCATAACCAGACTGAGATGATTGACAATGACATGCAGAAAGTGCCATTCCGGAAGTTGAAGTTGAAGTAGGCTCCACATGGATGTTATGTTTCTTCATTGCGGCTTCCAAGGCTTCCGTCTTGTTAAAGCATTTAGATTCTAAGTGGCCATCTCGATTACAAAAGTTACAATGTCTATCAGTCTTCTTCCATTTGTTTTTATTGGTCTTATCATTTTGCTGAAATGATCTTTCATTTTGAGCTGAGTTGGTTTAGGACCATTCTTTTGAGGATATGACTTCTTAGGATTCTTTGAATTTGGTTGCTGCTGGGCGGCTAACGCTTTCGTGGAAGAGTTTCCAAGATTAAGAAGACCAAGGTGTAAGAGTTTTTCTTGTTCTCTTATTAAGGAATCACAAAAGGAGTCAAAGGAAGGGGCCTTGTAGTCTTTTCCTTGACAAATGAAAGCTTCCCTTGTAGAATGGAAAGTGGAAACAAATACAGAGTAGGCTGGTCCCAACTTAGTAAGGATGGAATAAATAAGGTTACCATCTTTTTTCTTAACTTTAACACCTTCCAAGAGATATCTAAGGGTCTTGAATTTGGACAAGAAATCTTCAATGCAAGAAAAATTATTAGGATCCAAAGTAAGTAACTCATTTTCAAGTTGATGGGCTCTAATTTCATTTTTAATCCCAAAAACTTTAGCGAGTTTTTCTAATGCTTCATGATGAGTCTCAAGTTCTGCAATGTGGAATCTAAGATCAGGAGAAATAGACATCCCTATCAAACCACGTGCTTCATCTTGTCTATTTTCCCATTTTGCAGCATTGTCTTCATCTTTTGGTTTCCTCTCTTGGTCTGTGGCTATTCTGAAGAGACCTTTACTTCTAAGTAAATCTTCCATGTCGACTACCCATTGGAAGTAGTTAGTGTTGTCAAGAATGACTTGGCATGGACTTTCCATTTTTTTTTTTTAAATGAAGCTGAGGATGCTGAAAGTAAGTGTTCCAATGGATAGATCTCGAAAAAATAGGCGGTTAAAAAAAAAAACGGCTCTGAAAAAGGCTTCCGGATGAAGAAGTTATGGCTTTTTAAAAAAAATTGTTGACGTTGCCGGCAAAGTGCGCGAATGTGCGGGAATGAAAAAATCCGCCCCCACAAAATGGAGACTTGAACCCAAGACCTCTACTCTCTTAAAATAGCTTTGAACGAATTGATCTATACAAAAAATTTTAGAGAGAAAGAGAGAGAGAGAGAGAGAGAGGGGGGGGGGGGGGCTTGGTTTGCATGCTTGCCTTGAGAAAGCTCTTTTTCCCTACAAAACACAAAACACAAAACCCAACACGAATATGCAAAGAAAAACGAACCTTGCGGCTCGAAGTTAGCTTTAGCCAAAAAATGAGAAATTTTTTAAAACAAATCTCAAAGATAGCTTTAGCCGAAAAACTAAATATTGTTCTCAATGTTTCTGATTTTCCGAGATCACACTAAGGTGCAGGGAAAAGAGCATACGCATGAGAAAAATCTTTCCTTTCTGTTTATGATTTTCCCAGATCGCACAGAGTCGCAGGGCAAAGAGCATACGCAGAAATGAAAGGTATAGATCCGGTTAAAAAAAAAGGCTAAATAAACCAAAACCGAAATAAGTAGAGAGAAAATAACAGTAAACTGCAAAAAACACTGTATACCTCCCGATCTGAAAAAATGACGCAGCTAGGGCTACCAGAAACCTTTTCGCGTGAAACGAAAAGGGTTCCTCACTGGAACAGATGCTCCGAACGCAACAGAGCAGTCCTCTCGGCCTGAAAGTAGTCAGAAACAACAGATCTAGGAAACGACAGCCGCATGCAGTTCTACCGGCTTCAGATTTGGATCACCAACGGACGCGGCCCTCAAATAGCTCTGATACCATGTAGGAATTTACAGGGTAAGTTCCTCAGAAAGAATACCAAAAGGACACCGCTCACAACCAGATCACAGATCAATACACCAGTATTTTTGACGTGGTTAAAACCCTCAAAGAGGGAAACAGTCCACGGCCTGTCCCAACGTGGGTACTACAGGAAATTTATTAATCAAAGAATGAAAATTTACATAAGCTTCTCTCATGCACGGATTACCCGAACAATGACCCTCCATGCGCTTTAAATAGAACTCATGGACCAATCGGGTGTCAAGCCACAGATCAAGTGTCGGTAATACCGAGGAGAGAATGAACCGTCGGATCACTACATATCGTGACCGTCGGATTGTAAGTTACAAAATGTACAATGGTAAAGAAACACACTTTACCTAACTCTATACCTAACTCTATACTAGACCAAGTTGAACTTAACTATTTCCTATGTGTCGGAATATCCTAACATATTCCAAGTGGAATCGCTCAGAGGTACCTTGTTAACATGTGCTAAAAAATAACAGAAACTTACTACTCTAAAAACCAAAAATTCAATGATTAGTTAGCGAGTTAACCTATCAAATTCCTAACCTAGTCAAGTGAAAATTATATGCGGTAAATTTAGTTATTAGGTAGGGAAAGCTTGTGAAGAAGGGGTGAAGGCAATGTCACCTTTCTTTCTTTTTTTTTTTTCTTTTTTTTTTGTGGACAAAGGTGAAATCTTGAGAAGTAGTTTGTTAAATGGAGTGGATGTGAGTTGAAGGAGGTTTGATGAACCTTTCCTGACATCTCCCAAGGGAAAACATGATCTTTTACCCATTTTTCTATGAAAGTCTTACTCTTGTAGCAAATATGGACACTCTTAGAGAAATTGTAGAACACTCCTGCAGACTCCATATCTCTCAAATGGTAGACTCAATTCCCCTCAAATTTTTTGATAATGTTTCCATCATATTGATGCATCTCCCCATAAAAATCTTGGCCAAATGGATGCATGAATCTGGAGAAAAATAAAAACGGATGTAGTTGACAAAGGTTGATTTCTCGAAAAGGTTGCACTAGAATTTTCTGAATTTCCTTGATCATCTTACCATCATCCTTATACATATCTCTATGAAACATATCAGAAAAATTATGCATGGTTTTGCAGATATGGTCAAAAGAATTTATGCTCCGTCTATTTTGTCAGTCCTGTAGAAAAATAAAGCCTTCCTGTAACATATTAGGAAAGCAAGGAAAATGAATGTGAAAGACTTGGGAATGATGGTTGGATGTTGGAAATGGATAAGAGTGATGGATTGACATGGGTCTTGTCCTCTTGGAGAATCTGGACAAAGGAGGAGAAATCCCAAGTTTGAGTTTCTTTGACTACGTTTTTTATCAATGTTTTCTTTTGGTGATGAATTTTTTTCCTTGTAAATGTTGGAGAGCACATGCATTCATTAGAGAGAAATACAATGCGAAAATACTCTTTTTCTTTTAATTTTTTCATTTTGTTTTAGGTCGACTTGTAGGTGTGCCTAGGCGCCTCAAAAGAGGTTTTCACCTAGGATCTTTTCTTTCTCTCTTTTTTTCTCTTTTTTCCAACCCATTGACCACCTCATGCAAGTTTTCAGTCAATGATATAGTGTCAAGAGCCTCAAAGGATGTTTTCACCTAAGATTTTATTTTTTCTTTTATTTTCTTTTCCTTTTATTCTTTTATTTTAAATTATAGGAATACTTCCAATGGAGCCATATGCATAACAAGATGAAAGATAAAATAATGTGTAGGCTCAAAATGTATTCTTTGAAATGTACCTCAATTTTAGAGCCCAATTTCTTTGACTTTGATGGTATCAAGAATTGTTGAATAAGAGAGTGATGCTCCATCTTGTTAATTTTATAGAAATAGACATCAATATAGATTTAATGGTCTTGGTTTTCTTGCTCATCTCAATGAATCTTCATGTCTTGTTTTTCTATTCCATTCAAATCTTCTACTATTTTATGATGAGCCCCTTGAACACATAAATGATCTAATGATAAGCATTGTGAAAATTCTTGAATTTGAGGCTCTAATGGCTACTCTTCATAAAAAGTGGTCCACAATTTTATATTCTCTCTGATTGTTTTTCTTTTAGATGTTGTTCTTCAAGAGGAGCAAGACAATTTCTTCCTTGCAATACTTACCATGGAGATTTCAAGGATATCGATGAGAAGATAACCCATGGATCACATGTATACAATTACCATTTTGAGGGAAAAATATTGCACCATCTTGGCAAACTTTTTATTCCCACCAATGAAAGAGTCCATGTAATCAACGAAGCACATACTTCTCTTTGTTGTGTCAATTTTGGTGTATAGAAGACTATCTATAATTTACAAAGGTTTTTCTATTAGCCTCAGATGAAAGAAATTGTATCAAAATATGTAAAGGAATGTGTGATGTGTTTTTTCGTAAGCCCACTAATCGAAACTTTGTGCTATGCGCACCACTCCTTATTTGTTTTCAACCTTGGGAAGTATGTCTATGGACTTTGTTGGGGGTTTCACTTTGTGTAGGACACAAAATGAATATTTTTTTGTCATGGTAGATATATTTAGTAAGATGTGTATATTAATGGAATGTAAGAGGCATATTACTACTGAACATACTACTCAATTCTTCTTTCAGTATGAGTGGGTCAATTTTGGGTTTCCCACATCCATTGTATCTTATTCGGACTCTCGATCCATTTGAGAGTTTTGGTTAAGTTTGTGGAAAATGATGGAAACCAAACTAATGAGGAGTATGACATTCCATCAAGAGACCGACAAAAAAATAGAGTTTGTTAACCACACAGTGGTTCACTTTCTTCAAGGCTGTCATGGATAGAATCACAAGTTGTGAGATGGGAAGCTTCCTTATTTGCATCTTTCATATGATAGGGACATACATTCATCTAGACAGAGCTCACCATTCGAGACATGCTTTGGGTACCTACTAAAAGATCCCTTAGACATGGTCTTTGGGAAATATGAATATTCCAACAAACAAAGTGAGAAGGAGAAAACACTATTGCCATTGGGAAGAGTTCTTGTACACTACAAAGGTGTTGCAATTTTACTGGCAAGCAATGTTCTCCATGCTATAATCATCTATAGGAAGTCATGTCTTCCTTGCAACTATGCCTACACGTGAAGAAATTAAAAAAATGGGAAAAACCATTAAATTTCCCAATGAATTTATGTGACTGAGGATGATTCAACATTCATTTGATGTGGTAAACAAATCCATTAATGAAATACATTAATTTTCCTCTCGTATTTAAAAGGAAAAGAAGTGATAAAAAGATAAGGAGATCGATTAGTCGAGTGTAAAAACTTTATGAGTTATGTGTTGCTATGTTTTGGAACACATGATCACAACAACACACAAGGGTTAGATTTAATAAGGCATTGAGATATTTTAATATCTAATGTAATTATTTTTGTGAACATCTCTTCAATTGAGATGCATTGGTGTTAGTGAAGATGTGTATGTTATGAGTGTGTCACTACAGAGGATTTGAAGAGTGTAAATGTAACATCCCCCGCTAACCTCACATAAAAATGTTTGATTTGGAAAATGTGTACAACATTTACCAACGTGTAACTTTCTCGATTACTATTCCATCTTAATTTGATCACCATTACGTAAAATACCATCATTACATAGAGCAATTATTTCATAAAGAAATAATGAGTTACACAACCATAAACTCCCATTGCTATAGCTTATTATCATAAAAAAACTATGTACCCTTGCATCATTCCCATGTTTCTTTTAACTAGGTTAATTAACCATATATTTCATAATTTAATGGTCATGTAATGAAAGGGATTAACATCATCAGACTAGAACAATAGTCAATCACATCTATGACATCGATATACCCTGAAAACCCTATAGGGTGAAAACCAAAAAATGTTTGATTTTATTATTAAACATTCATGAGGGTGTCCACCCCTAACTCAATGGCTTCTAAGAAAGACCATATCTTAACCATAATAATAAAATCTTAATAATAAGTACTATTAGAATATATCATATTTACTTGATACATAAACGACTTTGGATTTTCCACTGGACAATTTTTCACAACAGATATGATAATAATATACTAAAATTATGAATTTTTACACTATTATAATTTTATTAAGCTTCTAGATCTGTAAATTTAATTGTAATTATTTGATTCATGCGAATGGAAATTATGTATAAAAAGTATAAAATGACAAAATAATATCACACACACATAATACACAAAATATGCTATGGGAAACACATTTGAGAGAAAACCTAGCTAGAAGGTGAGGTCGCTTCGCTCTCTTTCTCTGTCTCGAAATCTAGTTGTAGGTATAGAGAAGTAATTTCTGTCACCCATGGGCTTATAAACTACACATATCCTCTCTATGTTCTCTAGTTCCTATCTCTCATGGCAATATTTTCTCATCTATGGAGAAAAAATCTCTCGAAACAATGAAATGTCTCTTCCTCCTAGTGGCCTGGTTATAACACAAACTAATGGTGTAATTTTAATTAAGTTTGACTACATAAACTCTTAAATAGAGTTACACTATAGACTTTTATAAGGTAGTTTACATCAAAAACACATGGCTAGCCCCTTTTCCATGAATAATGGGGGTTGATGCGACATCCTCTTGAACTATAGGTGTGAAAATACGAAGGTAAACTTTTGAGTGACATAACTTTTGCATATGAACTTGATTTGAAGTGCTTATTGAATTTTTGGAAATATCCCTACATGTATAGTAGCATGAAAAGGCAGAAAATTTAAGTGGAAAATATTTTTCCCCAAAACATGTTGTTTGATGCCTCAAAATCCTCCCACGAGGTTTTAGTCCCCATTTTGCCAAACCTAGTTTCTCCACTAAAAATGGTCCATGAGCTTATCCCTCCACTTTTTCCACTCCGAATGGATTGAGATGGATTAAAAACTATATAATTATCCAATGTATATTACGCTTCCCCATTTTTGGAGGCTTCTGGTCCACAAAAGCTTTTACTGAATGAGGTGAGGAAATTTTTGCTCCACCTTCTCTTTGGTGTACCATTTAATTTTCCCTTTAAGTTTTCCCTTTAACCTGATCATCCAAAGTTCATTCTACCCCTATATTCTATTTTGGACCTGTTCTATAGAATTGTGTCTTCCATCAACTCTACCTCAACATCTCATGCCAAGTCCTCTAAAAAGATAGGAGCAGTTCCTCTTCCTGATATAACATGGAAGGCTCATAAGATTTCAAATTGTCCCCATTCACAATTGATTGAATTCACATATATGGTGGTAAACCTAGTCGATAGGAATTATCACCCACCTTTTCAAGTATCTCAAGGTGACAATACCTTAGACACTTTATTTGTACCAGGCCCTTGCAACCTCTCCTTGTTCAACTTTAGCCGTACTTTATCTCTCACCCTAAATGATTTTTTGGTTAGGTGCAGATGATGCCTAGCCTTATACTTCTCCTCGGACTTCTACAGTGCTTGTTTTAACTATAGATGGTTATGCTAATATTTTCTATAAAATTGTTTTCCTTCAAAGCATCTATTGTAAGATCTTCCCTCACTCCTCTTTGTGGGCCATATGCAATATTCGAAGGTGAATGTGAAAAATATCTAAATTAATTTTCAATTGGGGACTTTCCTATAGAATAGATGAGGCTCAGTACTACAACCTAAATGTTGCAACTCCTATGGCTATCGACTTAAATTATCTAACCTAGGTTCATAAAAAATTAATATGGTTCGACACTGTATGAGCAACAAACACTTTACTCTTCCTAGTCTAACTGCCTTTGATGCAAGTGAAATAACGCAATGAAAAAATTTCAAATGAATAAAGATATCAGTAAGGCGTCTGTCTTATGTTGCAATAAGAAAATCTATTCTACTTGGAAGGTAAATAGTAAGAGGGTAATATATTCTATTTGCAAACATGTAAATCATAATGACAACTAAGAAAACCTAATATATATTGATAGAAAGGAAATAAAATTTAACGTATATATTTTCTATTTTTAAAGAAACGAAACACCTAGAGTATGTTATGAAACTAGCTCACAAAAAGATTGAAAAGAGAGATCAACACCTTAGAATTTAGCCTCTTCGAGGGGGAAACCTCCTTTACATTACACAAATGAGCAATTCTTGGATGATTCAAATAGCAAAACCTCCTTTCTATATATAGGAGTCTAAGGAGTCACAATATAACTGAGCCAACCTAACAATAATAATATAAAGCCACAAAAATAACGATAGAGGAATTCTATGGGGCACAGTAATAACAATATGGGGAAATAGGGGTACGACAATATTAATAAGGGATGCAACTACAATAGTAATGGGGTAATAACTAGTATTATAGGCACTCGACCTGCCCTTCTCCTTCAAAAAAGTGTTGTCCTCAATGCTTAAGTAGATCTAGATGCTTCTGTATAAAATTCTCATCCTCCCATGTGGAATATTTAGTGGATAAGTTCTTCCACTTGATAAGATACTCCGAAATTGATCGATTTTGTAACTTTAGAGTTCTTGTTTCTGTGACTGCTTCTGGTTCCAATATAATTTTTCCTTCCTCGTCAAGTTTTGGCAATATTGTTCAAACTGGGAGCTTCTCGCCTATAACCTTCTTTAAACATGAAACATGGAAAATTGGGTGCAATCAAGAAGCTGTAGGAAGCTCCAATTTGTATGCCATAGTACCAATCTTTTGCAACACCTTGTATGGACCATAATACTTTGATGATAATTTATTATCCTTCTTAGCTTGCTTGAGGGACATTTTCTTATATGGTTGTAGCCGTAGGAGTACCCAATCACCTACATGAAAACTTCTTTCGCTGCGATGTTGATCTACCTGCTGTTTCATTCTATTCTATGCCAACACGAGGTTATCCTTTAAGAGTTGGAGGACTTGTTTTTGATGTTTGATGTGATGTTCCACTGCTTGAACCTTAGAATTTTCTCTTAAATATGATGTGATGGATGGTGACTGATATCCATAAAGTGCCATAAATGGGGTCATTTTTGTTGTTGTATGGAAGGAAATGTTATACCACCATTTAGCCAAAGGCAACCATTTGACCCATTGTGTTTTTTTATCAAATACAAAGCAACGAAGATATCCTTCCAAACATTTGTTTACTATCTCAGTTTGCCCATCAGATTGAGGATGATAAGATGAGCTATGAGCTAACTGAGTACCAAGACAAGAAAATAATTTTGTCCCGAAATTTCGAGTGAAAATGAGATCTTTGTCACTTACAATAATCTTTAGGTTTCCATGTAGCTTTTGAATTGTTTCCATAAATGCAGTAGAAACTGTATTGGCTTTAAATGGATGTGATAATGCACAAAAATGTGCATACTTGGTAATTCTGTCAACTACCACCGTGATGACACTCTTTCCCTCAGACTTGGGTAAACCTGTGATAAAATCCATTGAAACCTCCTCCCAACGTTGGCTTGGAAGGGATAAAGGTTGTAATAGACCCGGTGTCTTAATTGTTTCAACTTTATTTTGTTGGCAAACCAAACATTCCGCCACAAACTTTTGAATATCTGATTTAAGGCCCTCCCAAAAAAATTCCTTCTTAATCCTGTGGTAAGTTTTTAAAAATCCTTAGTGCCTTCCTAAGGGAGAAGTGTGCAATTCCATAAGAATCTTTTGTTTTAGCTGGGTATTCTTACAGAGGTATAAGTGATCATTGTACCATAATGAATCATTTTTCTAGCTAAATGTATCATATGTACTGGAGTCTTGTTGTAACTTTCGAATAAATGCCCACACTTCTTCGTCATTCTTCCATTCCTCCCTTGCTTCGTTTATCCAATCTGGTTGGATAATAGAAATGGTGCACAACAATGCTTCCACATCCTCATCCTTTCTTAAGAGTGCATTTGCCACCACATTTTGCTTCGCTTTTTTGTAGTTGATTTCAAAGTCATAACCCAACATCTTTGTGACCCACTTTTGTTCCTCTTCAGAGGATAATCTTTGTTCTAAAAAGTATTTAAGGCTATCATGATCCGTTTTTACCTTGAAGTGTCTTCCCATTAGGTAGGGTCACCATTTCTTAAGTACATGGAGTATTGCCAACATTTCCTTGTCATAAATAGCTTTGTGTAAAAACTTCCCCTTGATTGGACGACTTTCTAAAGCAATGGGTCTTTCATCTTGCATTAAAACAACACCAATTCCATTTCCTGAGGCATCACATTCCACAATATAGGTTTTTGTGAAGTCTGGTGTAGCTAAGACCAGTGCTTGGCACATTGCCTCTTTAAGATGCTCGAAGGCCTTTGTTGCTTCTCGAGTCCATGAAAATGCATCTGTCTTCAATAATGTTGTTAGAGGTGCTTCTATTCTCCCATAATTCTTAACAAAATCGCAATAATACCCTTTCAACCCGACAAATCCTCACAAATGCTTTATGGATGTGGGGATTTTCCATTCCTTAATGGCTTTAATTTTGCTAGGGTCTACCTTAACTCCTTCATGAGATACAATATGACCCAGATATTCCACCTCTTGTACTCCAAAGAAACATTTGAATCTTTTTGCATATAATTGTTTCTCCTCCAATAGTTGTATCACCCTGTCAACGTGTTCAACATGATCCTTCCAAGACTTGTTGTAGATTAGCATATCATCAAAAAATATTAACAAAATTTTTCTAAGGAATGGTTTGAAAATGGAATTCATCAAACCTTGAAATGTTGAAGGTGCATTGGTAGGGCCACAAGGCATGACCAAATATTCATAATGAACCTCATGAGTTCTAAATGTTGTTTTCAGAATGTCTTCTATCTTCATTCTGATTTGATGATATCCTAAACAAAGATCCAACTTGGTGAAGTAAATTGATCCATGAAATTCATCCAGTAATTCATCAATGATAGGAATGGGAAACTTATCTTTAATAGTGAGCTTGTTGAGCTCCCTATAATCCAGACACATGCGCCATGATCCATCCTTCTTGTGCACCAATACTACTGGAGCAGAGAAAGAACTTTGACTCGGTTGAATTATACCAGCCTTTAGCATTTCTACAACCATACGGTCAATTTCACTCTTTTGGGCATAGAGATATCTGTACAGCCTGATGTTGGAGGAACACTTCTTAGAATCATATGAATAGCATGATTATGATCATGAATAGGTGGGATACATTTGGAAGTCTCAAATACCTTGGAATGGTTTTCCAAGACTTTTTGGAGATCTGGAGAAATAAATGATTCCAACGTGGAAACATCTAGCAAACATAATTGTGCAATTACACCTCTATGTTCCTTTTTTAGAAGCTTTGTCATACCGTTAGAGCTGATTATCTTTCCTGGTTTCCCTGCAATACCCCTTAATTCAACTTCCTTTCCTTCCACAGAAAATTTCATGAAAAGTTCTTGAAAATTAAAAGCTATTATACCCAAGGATTGTAGCCATTGGACTCCTAATACAACATCAGACCCTCCCATTGGAATGGAAAGCATTGGGCTAGTCAATACATATTCTCCCATGGATAGCTTGATATTATGGCACTTTCTAGAGGAATTTATTGTTCCTCCATTTTCAAAAATCACTTGACACTCTGGTGCTGGATATAAGAAGCAATTTAATTATTTTGCTACCTTACAATGAATAAAATTGTGGGTACTTCCTTAATCGATCAACACTATTACCTTTTTCTTCTTGATTTGTCCTTCTATCTTGATGATTTGAGGAGTGGTAATTCCCACCAATGCATTACAAGATATGGTCAGATTCATTTCTTCTTTATCTAGGCTTTGTTCCTGGAGTATATCCTCTTCTTTTGACCTTTCTTGCTCCTTTTCTTCTTCCTCTTCACAATCTATGTAGAATAATTTCTTCTCAGCACACTTATGAGCATTAGTGTATTTGCTATCACAACTGTAAGAAAGCCCTTTTGCTCTTTTTTCTTCTAATTGTTTTGGTGTCAACCTTATAGGTTGTGGAATAATAGAGGCAACAACACTTCCATCTTTATAGTTGTGAGTGGTATGCTTCCTGGTTTCCATAATTTTGCTTTCCATTTTTCTTGCTAACCTGAATGCCTTCTCTAATGAATCAGGTTGCCAAAGGTGAACATCATGTTGGATATTATCCTTTAAATTCCCTATGAACACATCAATAATATGCTCATGTGGAATGTTTTTTACCCTTATGTTCAATTTTTGGAACTCCTCAATGTGCTCCATTATTGAACCCTTTTGTTTGAGACTTATCAATTGGCTAAAAAAAGTGTTGCTTTTTTTATCCTCATAATATGTTGTCAATTCTTCCGTAAAAATTGCCCAATTGATAATTTGTTTACGAGAGCAGAGCCATTGGTACCATACAAACTAATTTGGTTCCAAATATAAAGTTGCAATACGTACCTTTTGTGTGTTTTTCACATTATTGAGATCAAAAAATTGCTCCATATATAATATCCATGTTGTAGGATCCTTGCCATCAAACTTCCTCATATCGATTTTTGTAATATGGTGGATCTTCGATCCAACATTAGAGTCTATGGAATCAAGATTAACATTTCTTTTGTTCTCATCATGAGTTTCCTTTACTACCCTTTCACCATTAGTGACCATTTCTTGTAGCAAATTATTCATATTTATCTTCAATTCTTTCATCTTATCATCCATGCCATCAATTTTAGCGTCCATGCCATTCATCTTAGCTTCCATGCCATCTATCTTAGCTTCTACGCCTTTCTTTAAACAATCCACCTTAGCTTCTACACCTTTCTTTAAACCATCCATCTTAGCTTCTACATCTTTCCTTAAACCATCCATCTTAGATTTTGTTGCTTTTTGTGCAAGTGACACTTGTTGCACTTGGTCTCGTAATTTTGATATATCATGTTGCATTTCTTCCTCTTCTTCATGAGTCATGCTAGATCTTTTAGGTTGCTTAGTAGGTGTTTGCATTTTCTTTCCTCGGGGCATCAATTGCTGATTCAAACTAATTTTTCAAACCAAGCTGATGCAAAAATTTAAAAAAACTACACACGTTTTTTCACTTTGTAGAAGCTTGATATTTAATCTGATATATCTCTGCAATTTCAGATCATCCAGTTCTGAAATTGTGATCTGTAATATCCCTCTATGTCCTCTTTCCAATGCCACCAGTTTGATCAAAATTGGATTCTCCAAGGAAGAGTTATGAACAATCTCCCAAGATGACCTGATTATAGACTAGTTCTGTAGAGCAAACTTGTATGACATGCCACGAGTCATTGTTTCGACCTTTGGTTGAGAAAAATATATACAAGAAACTACAATCCGTCCTCTTTCTATACATTACTACGCAATTTCAATTTGGTGCTCACAGAGAAAGTTATGACAATTTTCCCTAGGTCACCTATTTGGAATGTAATTGAGGAGTCTGCAAAAAGACCAACTTCCTGAGATCATATCTCCGCAAAATGTAGCGCGAAAAGCTCTGAAATTTGGACCCGAGATTTAGTGCGATTTCTTCACAAATGGGTTTTTTTTTAGCTTCTTAAACATCGCATAAAATAAGTTATAGCAAACATTCCATGATGACCTATTTGGAGCAGCGAAACCCTAGAATCCAAAGCTCTCATACCAAATGTTATTAAACCAACTCACAAAAAGATAGAAAAGAGAGATTAACGCCTTAGAATTCAGCCTCTTCGAGGGGGAAACCTCCTTTACATTACAAAAATGAGCAATTCTTTGATGATTCAAATGACAAAACCTCCTTTCTATATATAGGAGTCTAAGGAGTCACAATATAACCCAAACGACCTAACAATAATAATATAAAGCCATAAAAATAACAGTAGAGGAATTCTATGGGGCATAGTTATAACAATATGGGGAAAATAGGGGCACGAAAAATATTAATAAGGGATACAACTACAATAGTAATGGGGTAATCACTAGTATTATAGGGAGCCAACAGAGTACCCTTGCAAAAGGGATGTGACGCTTTGCATAAAGTAATTTGCTGAAAATGAATATAAACTCATTTTCAGAAATCAACATTCAAGAAATAAGTAATATAAGAGCTATATGGAGACCTAACTAGGCATCAACTCAGTCAAACTAGCCTTAGAGCCTTCATAGCATATAAATATACTTATATTATTAATTTGGAGTGAATAAAGGCAAATAAAATATCGGAAACAAATTTCTACACGTTTGTTACAGGACTAGTACAAGAGTGACAAGATTTCTACAAGAGTGAGATAGCTTGCTGAATGCCCAATAAAATCAGATTAAAATGAGAGAGGATGTTTTTTTTATGAATTAGGATTTCATATGAATCCATTACAAGTGGAATCATTCAAAATTACCCATGTCAACATGTGCTAAAAAATAGAAAAAAGTTACTACTCTAAAACCAAAAAATTCGAGAATTAGTGAGTTAGTTAACCTATCAAATTCCTAACCTAATAAAGTGAAAATATAATAGGTTAAATTTAATTATTGACTTGAATGTTTTTGTGACCCAATATAAGTTGAATAAACTCAAATGAATCTCATTAACATGTTATTAAAATAGAATAAAATTACTACTATTTTGCTACAAGGGACTTCCAGAAATTCTAGATGTGTGAACTAGTAAACCTTTCTAAGTATCTAAATGATGAAGATAACTTTTAAAACATTTTATAAGGATGAATCATTCTTGAAAATATTTAAATAACCTTGAAAGAAACTCACTTCAATCATTTGACCAATATAACCTACCACAAAAGAAGCACGTATAGTAAGTGAAAAAATAAGAGATGCATGTGAAAAAGACATTCAAAGAAAGAAAAAAAATTGTACAGAAGGGATCTAAAGCTCCTGTGATGGAAAAAGCCAAAGAAAAATCAGAGTATTATGAAGTAAAAAATGATTTAGAAGATAAAATTTGCACCAAATTTCATTTTTTTGAATCAATCCAAGTACATCCATGCTAAAAATGAAAGTGGAGCTACTGAATAACAAGTTTTCTACACAAGAAGACTCAGAAATAAAAAGTTACTTGGTACTCTATTTTTTCACGAGAGAATTATTTTATGCCCCCTTTTTTTTATCTTTTGAGATCTTGAGGGCTCTTTAGGGATCTTTGCTTCTACTTTATATTATATTCTTATCCCTCTATTTTCTCTCCTTCCTTTTTCTCTTCCACTTCTTCTTCTTTCCAACCTTAAACACTAAATTTTGGTATCTCTTCTTGTTTTTTGGTGATGAGGGATTGTCACTCCACATCACATGGTTCCTGAGGTGGCTTAAAGAATTCATGAGAATGACGCCATGATGGGAAATGTGGAACACTGAGCATGCTTGGAATTGTTAACTCTGTCAAGAACCTTTTCTCATAGAGTAGCATGAATTGATGGGGTTTCATAAGAGTCAACCTACCCTCACAACATATGTACCTCTCTTCGATCAGAACATGCTCCCATTATGTATAATTCTATTTCATTAAATTATTTGAAAGGAATTCCTAAGAATTTTCTTTGATCAGTCTAGGGTACATAGGGTGGTTGATGTTTTTTCTTAAGATAAGGAGATGAATGGTACTGACTATCTGAGTGAAAAATTTCCTCTTATATTTCCTTGCCTTCCTTATGTGAGAACATAAAATTTTGAAGGGAGTTTTTCTTCACAGGGGTTCGCTAGAGGATTCCTATAGAAATTAGAATTATCTATGAAATTCTATGGAAAGTGAGGAGGGTGGAGGCCACTTAGTCTTTTGAGGATGAATCCTTTATGTTCATGGGGGGTTTGAGGAAAATTATTGATGGTTTGGGATCCTTTTCTCAACTTAATTCAACCTTGTAGCATCTCTTATTTGTTCCTCTAGATATTCAGCTACTTTTGTAACAATGGTATCAAATCCTGTAGCGCCTCCTGCAGCACCTTCGTAGCTATTTTGTAGCACCCTAGGCAAATCCTAGTAGCATCTATATAAACCTAAGACAAGTAGTGGTACTCTCTTACCATTTTTGGAATGACATCTTTGTAGAAATGAAGTTTTGGCTCATCCCTTACTCCTTCAACATGTTGGATAATTCTCTACATTCCACCTTCATAACTTCTCAAACACATTAGTCCACTCCTTGTAATTATCATCCTCCTTTTATTATTTTTTTCCACATTGCATGAGTGCTTGAGTAAACTGTAATATTTTTTTTTTCTAAGTAAAGGTAATCTATTAATATGTACAGAAGAATACAGAGAGGACTAATCCTTGACCAAGTTTAGCAAAGAGTATTAGAAAAATCTGGACTACCCCAACATTGGGGAAACCAGTCCACCGAGATTCTAAAAACCAAAAATGGTATCAATTCTTGAGTCCAGAACCCACAAAAGAAATAGTAAGATGATGCCCTAACAAATAGTCCTACTAGGAAACCAGATTCCATCCAAAACTAGCAGAAAAAAACATAAAAACCAGATATAAAACACCTGGGTAGCCACGTTCAGCCACATCCTAACACCAGGCAGCCACGTCCGAACCCCTAACAACCTCATCCATTTCTCTGGCTGCCACGTCCAGCCACCTCGAAGCCACATCAGCCTAGATGAAGTCATTCGGGATGGGTTCCTATATGATTGGCCATGCCCACTCATCCGCCTCGTCCCTCGGAATGCTGCCATGTGGCTCTCCACCTCCGTCGTGAGGCTCTTACCCGTCGTCAGATGCAACCTACAGAGCAGACCCATTCTGACTCGAACCACCAGCGGGGCGCGTGGCTGCAGAGCTGCCCCCTCCGCCATGCTTATTGCCACCCAAATTCTATTCATGTGAGGTGAAGAGGCTCTCGTCCATCTCATTCTTGCCAATATCTCTGCAATTACTACATCTGAGAGCATCCTCCTGCGGCAAGTTGGAATTGTCATCCTAAGAGGCTGTCTGAGAGTTTTCTTCAGTGAAGTAGATGGAAATATTAGTGGTGATGACAGGCCTCTCCAGGGAGCTACAAAACCTGAATTGGGTAGTGTGGGGAGCAGGTTGAAGGGGAAAAGGAAGATTAACTGAGTGGACAATAAAGTCGCCATGAATAGCCTCTCAAGAATGAGACAAACCCCACCTACTTCTAGTGCAAGGATATCTACCCACCCTATGAATTAGAGGATGATGTAGCTCCAGGGAAGGAGAGGAGGTGGCACGATCAGGGTACTACTCAGTCAGAGGGCGATAACTTCCTCCACGAGTTCCTCCCCTACAACTTCTCATACGATGTCTCACCATGCTATTATCGCTGGCTAAGCGCTCAGAGGTAGCAATGACAGGAAGGACAATGACAGAGGGAGCTCTAGCAGAGGAGTTCTGAGGTGAAACAGGGTCGTTCTGAGTTGAGGTTAAAATTTAGAGGCCTGAATGAGAATGGTTAAACCCATTACCAAAGTTCACGCAAGAAACAATCCAGCAACAATAGCCAGTTGCAGTGTGAAGGCTGGGCTCATAGGCCTGAGGCGGACAGTTGCAACGGAGCATGGGAGACGGTGTAAGAATGAACCAAGGTACCTCCATAACCAAACAATGAATGACTTTTTGCCGATTTGGACCTGTAATGAATGTAACCTGTGGAGTGTCTTGAAGTCGACTCAGGGTGGTATGGGGAGGGGCACCATCAGCCAAGTGGCATATCCCCTCGCAGCCATCCATCAAGGTGTTCATTAAAGACTTAAGGTGTCACCCGCATCCCGGTAGTAAACTGTAATATTACTAGTTGGGGGTGGCCAATTTTACTGGCCATTTTCAACATACAAAACCTCCTTGCATGTGGATTAAAAATAAGTTTTTTTAAACATAATATTCTTAACAAGATAATTGAAGAACAACACATACTTGTGCCTATTTGTTAGGAATAATTCCCATGGATTCATGTTCATAACAAGGTGAAAAATAAAATCATGTGTAGGCTTGAAACATATGCTTTGACATGTACTTGAATATTAAAGACCAACTGCTTTGACTTTAATGATACCAAGAATTGTTAAAGAAGAGAGTGATGCTCCATCTTATTGATTTTCTAGAACCAAACCTCAATATAGATTTGGTTCCCTTGCTTTTATTGCTCATCTTGATGATCCTTCATGTCTTTTTTTTCTGATCCATTCACATATTACATTATTTGTTGATTAGCGCTTTGAACACATAAATGATCTGATGATAAACATTGTATAAATTTTTCAACCTCAGGCTCCGAGGCTACTTTTCATGAAATTTTTTCTATGATTCTTTAGTCTCATCTGAATCTTTTTCTTTTAGATGTTGTTCTTCAACGAGAGTCAGAGAATTTCTTCTTTCTGATATTAACCATGGATATTTGAAGGATATTTATGAGAATCTAACCCAAACGTCATAGGTATACAATTACCATTTTCAGGGAAAACCCTTGTACCATCTTGGAAAACTTTATATCTCCACCAACGAAAGAGTCCATGTAATCAAAGAAGCACATAAGCATCTTGTGTCATGTAATTTTGGTGTAGGGAAGACTATGTATCATTTACAAAGGTTTTTCTATTGTCCTCATATGAAAGAAATTGTATCAAAATATGTAGAGGAATGTGCGATGTTTTCTATTTGTAAGACCACTAATAGAAAATTGGGGTGATACACACCATTCCCTATTCCTTGTTCTCCTTGGGAAAGTGTTTATATGGAGTTTTTTGGGGGTTTTATTTTGTGTAGGAAAGGTCATGAATATTTGTATGTCACGATAGATATATTTAGTAAGATGTGTATCTTAATTCCATGTCAAAAGTAGATTACTACTGAACATACTGCTCAATTCTACTTGCAATATGACTGGGTCCATTTTCGGTTGCCCACATCCATTGTATATGATTACGACTCTGAATTCCTTGGAGAGTTTTAGTAAATTTTTGGGGAAATGATAGAAACCAAACTAAAGAGGAGCATGACATTCCATCCACAAACTGATGAAGAATTAGAGGTTGTTAACCACAAACTGGTTAACAAGCTTCAAGGCTATCGTGGAGAGCATCCCATGTCATTGGATGAGCAGAATCCTTATGTGCATCTTTCACATAATAGGGCCATGCATTCATCTACCCATAGCTCAGCATTCGATACATGCTTTAAGTACTTTCTCAAAGATCCCTTAGACATAGCCTTTGAGAAATACAAAGATTCTAATGAACAACATGACAAGGAGAAAACAGAAAAGTTCATTAAGTAAATCGAAATGACTCACTAGATAGTGTAGGAACACTTGGAGAAAAGTCACGCCAAATACAAGGCTCGACATGAAAAACGCCAATTTGATTAGTAGTTCTAGGTTGGATATAGGGTGTGGCTCCATATTAGGAAGGAAACAATCAAGGAGGAAGGAAATAAATTGAGACCAATTCAATATGGTCCTTTCATTATCTTACAGAAGATTGGAGACAATTATTTTTTCCTTGACTTTCCAGCATACATGCAAATCTATTCCATGGTGAATGTTGAAGACTTGAAGCTCTAAAAATATCCTTTGATCATGGACATAAAGGAGATTGGATAGATTCCTTCAATGTAAAATTTTAGACCGGAATGCCCTGAAAATTTACCTAAAGACATCATTCTTGAAAAGAGGACCAAGACTTCATGATGAGGAGATGTGGAGAACCCTAATCTATGTTTCAAGGGGATGCATCCGAATAAGACATGCTAGATTGAGAAGGATAAGGTGAGGGAGAAATTCCCTCACTTTGTAGTTTATTGATAAGTATTTTGGATTCACAAAATATCTTTAGTGGGGAGGAATGATTCAAGAGGATTCTAGAAGGCCAATTTTTTTAACTATTCAAATCTCATCTAAATCGATATCAAGTCTAATAGCGCATCATTCTAAATACAACAACACAAATGGCACCTTGATCTGGCACCATATGAGAAAGTTATGTCCTACTTAACCTTTTGACAAACAACTAAAACATTTGCAGGTAGTCCTACCACATGGTAGTCCCACATGACACCACGTGGCACCTGACATCAATAGTACGGATAGTGATTTGGATGTATGGTCAAATGAATGAAGGAATATTCTAGACTAATCTAGACCAACACATGGCAAGACTGAATTGGCCGAATAAAGCCTAATTTAGGGACACCATTTGGCCCAATCACGGGGTACCACGTGACACCCTGCAATTGGCCAGTTAGGCTCAGACAAAGCCAAAATTTGAATGAAAGTTGTCAAGTTACTTATATATGGCTAGTTTGGAGGTTTAGCTATTTTCGGCAATAGTTTTGGTGCTAATGGCTGAGTATGAGATTTTTACATAGAGGAAAACCAAATGGTTTGGTGGGCTTCCAAGTTGGTAGACCCAACAAACTCCATGGGCATACAAAGCAACAAATGATAAACAATACTGATGGGAAATAACCTATATCCGCTAGATTTTTCATGGTGCCTTGTCATATTTTAAAATAATCAATGGTGGTCTATGAGGATCGAAACCGTGACCACCCACATTGACAACAACCACATATAACTACCGAAACCAGTTGCACCAAGTGTCACATTGTTATCAATGCCTGTAGAACTTGTATAAGAAGTGGATTCCATCATTCGTCACAGAGAGAGGTAGGTAGAAGGGAAGAACCCAATCGAAGGAACAATTCGTCACGACCTTGTGCACTAAGAAACATGAGCATGCATTATCTTTGAGAGAATCTATAGGGAATATTATAATAATATTCCCTAAAGAATCTGTAGGGAATATTTGGAAATCGCTAAATCTGTAGAGGTCACAGTAAAAAAATTGGCTAGTTGTATAAGATAATTTCATGATTTTTTGTAGGGGATCAGATGGTGTAGTCCATTTCACCGTATGACCAACCCATTTTTAGGTCATCCTTGGAATCAAAGGTATAAGGTGTTATTTTTCCATGTTTTCATTTTTATTTTTTTTATATTAATGCATGTGGCCTCCCCACTTTGAGCAGAGCTCGAACATATAGTCCACATTGGATGAATTCCTTTATCATGTTTTGTGTGCTCCTTGTATTTAGGGTTTCCTTCAATTTTTTTCTTTTCTAAAGTGTATGCACATGTGGTTTTCATGCTCTTTTTTGATGGACCTTTGAATACATTAATGAAATAAACATTGAGGATCAGCCTAGCAGAAGTCGTTTTAGAAGTGGAAGGATGTTCATTGAACTTGTTTTTGTATAGACTACAGGGTTTTCCAAATCCATCTCTTGTCACTAGTGAAAAATGGCTAGACTTGTACTTAGCCTAGAGTGTCTCGCTAGACTTTCTAACAATATATTGGTGCTCAAATTTTCCTAGTAAATGAGGACATCTTGACACTACACCAATGAGGATCCTCGATCCTCCCACTCTGGGTGGAAAGGGTTAGTCTACTTTGCACTACTCGGGCTAATTCCTTATCATAATCAAAATTAAATTCACATGGTAAAATAATGTAAGTTAAATATATTTTCTATTTAAAAAATAAATAGAACAAATTACTACTCATTTATGGGGTGGTTTGTCCCTTGTTCATATTGGTGTTGTTCATTTTTAATTCTAGTCCTCGTTCTGGTCTTATGTTAGTGGTTTCTTACTCTCTCTTATTCTGTTAAATTTTATTAAATTTCAGGCTGAGAAGATGGATTTAGCAGATGTTTAGTTGCGATCCTTCATTTGAGGGATTTTAGGCTGAGAAGATGGATTCAACAGATGTTTAGTTGCGATCCTTCATTTGAGGAATTGCATGGTTTACTAATGACAGAAGCTTGCAGGAGGCTTTCAATCCCTATGGTGAAGTCGTGGAATCAAAGATTATCAGTGATCAAGGAACAAGTAGATCCTGTGGATTCAACTTCTTGACCTTCAATTATGAGCAATGGATGAGGGATCCCATCGATGCAATGAATGGAAATATGCTTGATGGAAGGAGCATCCCCATTAATCTATCCCAATTCAGAGGAAACGGGGGTGGTGGTGGAGGCAATGGCTCTCCTGGCTACCGTGGGGGCCGTGGTGGTGGGGGTTATAGTGGAAGCCATTATGGTGGCGACCATGGTTATGGTGCTAGTGGTGGCTATAGTGGTGGTGGTGGTGGTTATGTTGGTGGCAATGGAGGCTATGGTGGTGGTGGCAGTTCTCGCTATGGTGGTGGTGGTAGCTAGAAGAGATAGGCAATATGATGCTGAGCTAGGATTTTTTTTTGTCTATAAGTGGTCTTGTGTTTTCGTTCTATAATAATATTGTTGGTGGTAGAGCTATATGCTGGTAATTGTCCGTGGGCTTGGTATTTTGATGTTTTGTTAACTATATATGATTGTTGATATGGATCTATGTTTCTCTCAATGAGCTATATCGAAGCGGAAAATCTGGTTCTAATACGTCTATAATTGCAATCTGAATATGCACTATAAGGTTTTACTAAAAGGAAAATAGGACATATTATTGAATAAAGAGTATGCTAAATAAAATAATTCTTTTTAGGAAATAAAAGTGGTACACATATAACATGTGAAAACTTATTAAAAATAAAATATCAGTATGACTAAATGATGTTTAAAATAAAATATCATATTTCTCACAAAACATAAGTGTTGGTAAAAATTAAAAAGGAATTTAAAAATCAAAAGGTAGAAGTTAGGAAAATTTGGTTCAAATGAATTTAATAGAAATGTTGTAGCTAAAACAATATGGCATCATTGGTTCAAATGAATTTAATAGAAATGTTGTAGCTAAAACAATATGGCATCAACTCTTATTGTTATTCATGTTGTAACGAAACATTTAATCTATTTGATTTAATTTTTCTAAATAGTAAATATTGGAAGAAAAACTAAACCAATTTTAATTTCTTGAATATTAATCAATTTTATCATGTCAAAGTATTTCTAAGCACCACATATTACGAGTAAAATAAATAGATGAAAAATGAAAAACGAATTAATAGTAAAAATAAAATAAGAGGAGTATTTTTATAGTATTTAAATTTATGTGCAAATAAAACCCTAAATAACATGTACTGTTAGAGTTTGGTTCTGCAAAAAACATTTTCAAATATAATTTAAAAAACCTTAAATAATAAGTATTTAAGTATATAAATCGTTATTTCATGCAATATATTGATTAATCATGTTATATCAATAACCTTAAGAATCAACTAGTAAATAAGAATTCACATAAAAATAAAGCACATAAAGAAAAGAAAGGAATAGATATGATTAAAAAAAATCCTCGGAGTCACAAGTAAAAAAACCGCTATAGCATGTACATGATAACCATAAAAATAATAAATCTTCATCTCTAATGCATTACCATCCTTCAGTCTGCCCAAAAATGTCCCTAGAAAAATCTTCTACATCCTATTTTAGATGTCTAGAAGTTTGTTTCATTTTAATTTCTTTTAAATTCCAAACAAAATTACATTCTTAATTGTTATTTTTATTAAATATAACAAATATTCATCATTTAAATAACCCTTGATCGAATTATCCACACTAAAATCCTTTGAGTAATATTCTTGGATTAAAAGAAACAACAATAATTAATTCTCTAATAAAAAATATATAGTAAATGAAATTAAAATATAACTCACCCTTTATAATATTCCCCTCATTATTTTACATATATTATTAATGTAATTCATTAGTCCAGTAAAATTTTTCTAATATATAAAATATTAGGTCATAAAATATGTATTTAACGTGCACTTATTTTCAAGAAACATGAGATAAAATCAAAATATTAAATGTAACATGACTTTTCGTTTTAAATGCTTGCATTTATACAAAATATCTCATGAAATCTCAATTATCCTCCCATGCTAAATTGAAACACACACAATTTCATTACCCAGCTATTAGAAATAAAAAAATTGAATTTAAATGAATGAAATTTAAAATGTATATAATATTTCAATTTCGAATTTAAAATAAAATTTTAATTATAAGTTTGAGACTTTTATATTTTCATATAGATTTCAAATAATTTTCTACGAAATAGAATGAAATATTTCATGTCTTAAAGGCTCAGTCAATCGATAGCAAAAAAAAAGAAAGAGTAAATGTGAGATCCCAATATGTATGGATTAACAATTTCAGTGATTATTTACATACAGAAATACATTTTTTTTGTATATTAAGTATATCAAGGTAGCTATGATAACCTTTAAGGTATATGATCTCAAACATGATAAAATTACTACTTCATAAGAATATCCAAAACCATAAAAATACATACCTACATACAACTAATGATTAAGAAATTACATAAACCATCAAGATAATAATGATACATAAGAGTGAATTCCATTTTTAGTTTACTGAAAGTGAGCAGAGGCATCTGGAATTTTAGTTCCCTTTTTATTCATAACATGAGTTTCTAGAATTGGTTGTGACTCCACTACTAGAGAGTGTTCATAGCCTTGACAGAGTCATCCACTATCCTAATATTAAGAACTTTTTGGATTGTTGTTGGACCTTCGTGTTAGAGGCCCTTGCTTCAATTTATTTAGCAAATATAGCATTCACAAGATGGGAGGATTACAAAATAGACTTAGTCGAATACCACTGACCTTACCCCATTAGGAGCAATCATTCATAGCCCTGGTGGAGATATCAGCATGCCCCATTAGAAGTTACCTCAAGAGGAGTGGGAGGGTTACTAATTAGATTTTAATCTAATGCCACTGGCCTTGCTCCACTGCTAAGAAGTGTCTATATCCCAGGAAAAGATACGGACATGCCCCACCAAACAAAAAATATGTTCATATCCCTAGGGTAGTATAGTGATAAGGGAAGGTCTCATGTATGGTAATGATGTGACTAACTATTTCCACCAAAGTTTCAATTGAATTTTATGAAAGCTCTAACTTACAATTATGAATCAATATCATCCCTTAGTTTTTATGTGTAAGTAGTATGGAAGAGGAATGTGGTGAGGAATATTCAATATGACTGTTACATTAGTAAGAAATTAATATCTTATCCCTTTAAATATTGTTA
This sequence comes from Pinus tabuliformis, assembly GCA_031772625.1. NCBI lineage: Eukaryota > Viridiplantae > Streptophyta > Pinopsida > Pinales > Pinaceae > Pinus > Pinus tabuliformis. The sequence goes on from CM062820.1 coordinate 135,154,191, forward strand.
CCCCTTAAACAACATTTACAATGTGTCTTTAAATATACATCTAAAAATTTCATTAATATGGTTCATACTAAGGACTCATATAGGTATTCCATTCTACTTTGATTGCATAAAAACTCTTCAAGATGTAAAAGAATTCATCTCTATTCATTATAAACCTAGGAAGCATAAAAATGTTTATTTATATACATGATTTATATACAATGTTTTTTAAGAAAAAAAATTGTTAAGAGAATTCAAACAACTAGTGTAACCAATACAACAATTTATCAACTCTAAGACGCTTACCTTTATGTTTGGAAAATAGTAATATATTCAGTACTTGTATAAAAGGATAAGGTTTTTTCTCATTTTAGTTCCTTAAAGGGAGTTGATGTCTACACAATGATAAAATGATGTTCACTTAAAGGATTCTTCCCTCCAATATTCTACAAAATCATAATAATTTGGGTGATTAACTAAATGATAAAACATTTTTAACATTAATTTATATGAAATATATTCATTGTTTACTTCCTTATTAGAGAAATATGAAATCATGCTAGGATTTTTCATGTGACAACTTATATGTTTTTTACATTCATGGTCATCATAATGAGAAGAGGAATTTTGTGTAGTTTGGAAGGAGTTATTGAAGTTATGATGTATATATGATAAAATAAATAAATTCACGTTAGTTCAAAGAAAGGTTAGAAATAATTCATTTTCATTTTCATGTAAAATAACCTTTTTATGTCCATAATCATCACAAACACGTTCGATGTTAGTTACATAGTCATATTTATCATGATTATTTATATAAGAAAATAGCTTAGTTGTATGATTGTTGTGAATTTAAACCTACAAGTGAATAAGCATTATTTTATTCATCATGCATAATAGGTTTTGAGTAATGAACATGAACCTGAAATTAATCCACATGAGAACTAATCAAAACACCATCATATACATCTTCTTCTAGATGGACAAATAACCTTCATTCTCTTTTGAAGTTGTCTTCTTCATAATCATCAATATTCACATAATCAAAAACATTAAACATGCTAGGCACTACATAGGTTAGAAGATTATTTAGATTACAAAAAATTCCGAAGAGAAATCCATTGAAAAAAATAATAATATATATAATATAGGAGTCACCAAGGGAATAAAATAAAAATATATATACTTAAAAACGTTTAACCGCACTTGGAATTGTGGTCCTCTTCACTAGCATGTCACAAACTTAACCAATTAATCTAGTTTACCAGGAAAATGAATCTTTGACAATTTGTTCCTGGGGATGGCCCCAAAAGATGTTGGTGCTTAAACTGTCGGGGTAACTAAGGATAGCCTGAGACCACACTAATGAGGATCCTATATACTCGCACTCTAGGTGACAAGGGCTGGTCTACCTTTTACCACAAGGTTTAATCCTTCTTGGTAATCAAAATTGTATAGTCGTTGTAAAATAATGTAAATTAAATAGATTTTCTAATTAACAAATAAATATGCAAGATTAATGAATAAATAGTATTTTAAATAAAATAATCCATTTTAGGAAATAGAGGTTGTAGACATAGAACATGTGAAAACTTACTTAAAATAAATATCATTATGCCTAAATGATGTTTAAATTAATATATCACATTTCTCACAAAACATAAGGGTTAGTACAAATTAAAAATTAAAATAAAAAGAAAAGAAAAAAAGTTAGCAAAAACTCATTTAAATGCATTTAATATAAAGGATGTAGTTGAAACAATATGGCATCAAGTGCTATTATTATTCATCTGGCAAGAAAACAATTAAACTATATGATTTAATTTTTCTAAATATTAAATATTCAACAAAAATCTAAACCAATTTCAATGTGTGATATATTAATCAATCTGATCATATCAAAAAATTTCTAATCACCACATAGTACGACTAAAATAAAGAAATGATAAACGAAAGACACATTAACAATAAAAATAAAATAGGAGGACCAGTTTTATAATATTTAAATTTATGTGCAAATAAAGCCCTAAATCACATGTATTGTCAGAGTGTGTAACAAATAAATTCCAATATTATTTTAAAACCATTAAATAATAAGTATTCAAGTATTTTAATCATCATAAATTCCAATATTATTTTAAAAACATTAAATAATAAGTATTCAAGTATTTTAATCATCATCTCATGCAGTATTATTGAATAATCATGCTATATGAATAACTTGCACAATGAACCAATAAATAAAACCTCAAATAAAAATAATGCACACAGGGAAAAGAAAGAAATAGATATTAATAAATAAAAATCTCCAGTCACAATCAACCACACCACTTTAGCAAGTACATGATGGCTTTAAAAAATATAACTCTTCATCTCCAATGCACCACCATCCCTGGATCTGCCCAAAAAACTCCCTCGAACAATCTTCTACATCCTCTTTTAAATGTCTGGAAATTCATTTCATTTTTAGTTATCGTAACTTCCATACAAAATTAGATTGATATTTATGATTCTTTATTATCTACAATACATATTCATCATTTAGATAAATCCCTGCTCGAATACTCCACATTAAAATATTTTGAGTAATATAAAATAATAATTAATTCTCTAATATAAAATATTATAATAAATGAAATTAATATATAACTTACCCTCCATAATTTTCTAGTCATTATCTCACATACGTTATTAATGAAATTCAATTTTTACATTAGGTGAGATCGAGTAAAATTTTCCCATTATATAAAACATGAGGTCATAAAATATGTATTAATTGTGCACTTATTTTCCAAAACATAAGAGGAAATCAAAATATTAAATTTAATAAGATTTCCCATTTTAAATGCTTGCATTTCTATAAAACCTGTCATGAAATTTCAATGCAATGCTTGCATTTTCTATAAAAGGTTTCATGAAATCTTAATGCTCCTCTAATGCTAGATTGAAACACAATTTATTTACCAAACCATTAGAAATACAAATTTTGAATTTAAATGAATAAAATTTGAAATGTTTATATGTTTTTAATTTCAAATAAAAAATAAATAAATTTTGATAATAAGTTTCAATCTTTTATATTTTGATATAGATTTCAAATAATTTTCTAACCATCTTAGAAAATATAACTACTATAAAATCTCAATAATATATATAATCTATAAATTTGAATTTCAAATGATACTATATATAATTAAAAATTTTGATAAATAAATATATATATATATTTTTAATTTTAAATAATACATTTATAATATATATATGAATTAAATATAATACATGTATTATATATAAGAATTTTAATATATGTATTGAATCTCATTACCGAAGGAATTTACAAGTGATGTGAGGTCCCCTATGTTAAATAAAATATTAAATACTTAGGCATATGTTTGATGCAATAATGTTTAATAAATATGAAATGTGGCCCTCATGCAATAACTTGATATAATGTTTCAAACACTTCGTGTGTTTTAATAATATTTTAATATTAAATACTCCATTCAATGTACTTACGTTGTAGTAAGTATTCCATTGCATATTCGATAAAGAAAAGAGATTCATATGAATAAAAAATCATAAGGTGAATTTGGTTTATGAAATAGGGTTTAATTTTAAAAGGCTTTTGTATAAAACAATATGCTTTGTTATGTACTATAATATCTGTATTTGAATATTTAAGTGTTTTGATGGTTAAGGTTACATTACTCACCGCAATAAATATGATAAATTCTTGAAATTCTAAATAACATTATAAGTTCTGGAAGATATTTATATACGTAAATTGAAATTTGCATTGGAAGTTTAAATATGATTTAATAAACTTATGGTGAAACTAGATAATTTTAATACTAACTTCTTGAAACTAAACTTGAGTTTTAAATTTACTTTCACTCTTAATTTTAGACTGCATTTGATTAGTATAAATAGAGAAGTGTTATTTTATTTATTGAAGTATACAAATCTGATTTTAAAATCAATTTTTGACTTGTCCAGTGTGTGATTAATGATTTTATTAAATTGTAAAGTAAGTGTATGATTTCAATATATAATGGGAAATCTTTTAATTATTTAAGTCAATTTTTAAATATTTACTTTTATGTTTTACATGAGAATTCCGCAATGATAACCATTGTAAAATTATGTTTATAATTTTTATTACACATATATATATGCATATATATTTAAGAGGTCAGTTCTCTTAATCATCCAAACACCAAATTTTAAATATTCTTAATATATATATTCTCCTCTTTTTTTGTGGACATTGTTTCCATATTTTTAGGATTTCTTTATTTTAAAATGGGGATATTAATAATTTTTAATGATATAGCTTACTTAATGTTTTAATTGTCGTGTCTTAAACTTATATGTGATTGAAAATATTAAAATCATAATAAGGTGTTACATATGCACATGTATAGTGTGACATTTCTTTAACGACTCTTAGTTGTAAGCCCTACATAGTTTTGTTGTAATAGCTTTTGTTGAGTTGTCTCTTATATTTTATAGAGTGATTTTTTATCACGAGAATAAGAGAGGGCGACATTTGACAAGGGAGGTACAAGGGACAACAGACAAACTGAATTAAGATCTAAATGAGGTCAAAGTGGCAACATCACAATAAAATGTTTTTTTTAAATAATATTTTTGAGTAGGCCGTGTAATGCCCATCTTTGTCTATATAATATAATATTAGTTTGAGGTTTTTCATATTGCCATACTGTGTTAATTAATTTTAATAAATTGATAATAGAAAACATTTGGCACAAACCTAGTTACCATTGTATAAATTATCTTTTATAACCTTCACAATTGTTTTCTTCTACCCTTTGTAATTGTCCATCAATAAATCTTCTATTTTCTATAACAATTTACTATATAGGTTCTAGGTATATTTTGATAATCTTCTTTTATTTAGTCACGACACTCAGCCTTTTGTTTCTAAGATATGATAATATGAGTTTACTTAGATAATATTTTCCTTATATTCCAGTGACATACCTTCTTAGCAAACAATTGAAGATTGAGTCTGTAGTTCACTAAGCTCAATTGTGTTGATTACTGTAATGTACATTTTGTAGTCTAGCTATGATTTTCGATATCTCTGCTCATGTCTTTAACACAATAACTATTTTGGTGTTGATGCATATACAGTAGCTTATTGTGATAAAAATATGCATTCTGAGTCTCATGCCTAGAGCTTGACGTAAGCAATATTTGGCAATCACACTTAATATGGATTGTACAGAAGATCACTCTAACCCCCTTGTACTTCTTTTATAATTAGTGTTTTCGATCTAAATGAATGTTACATTTTCTTGTAACTAAGCAATACACAGATCTATCTCAAAAGTTGTAATTTTCTTTTTGATTCGTATTCTACTCATTTGTATCCCATGGGTTAGATCCATCTTTTTTATCATGTTTTTCTATTTTAGATTCTTAATACTTCCATAATATTTAACACTTTGGTTTCCATTTTGTGATCATTACTTTGAGATTCCCAACCAAATATAAGGTGAAAACTCATATAACTAGTCTTTGGTCGGCACAATTGTATGTACTTGTGCCACATAGGCCTTGTACCTTTTTCAAAATATTTTTTATAGAATGATGTCATAATACTCATTCAAAATTAATAAATTTGAAAATTACTAGTTCTAAAAGCATATACTAAACTTTAATAAATTTAGAAATTAGTGATTCAGTAAAAACCAATAGGACTCCTTAAACTTTACAAAAAAGTTTATATATTAATATTTAATTTATTCACTACAAATGATTGATTTGATATAATGGAATATAATACAAGAATGCATCTATACTTACTTATCTAGTCAAAGCTACACAATTTCATACCAATTTCTATGTACTATCTAATGAATGCTATACATATGTCTCCTTCAATGTTTCTTTTAATCACAATAACGAACTAATAACACTATTCTAGGTTTTAACCCCGTAGAAAAATTATGTGCATAAGAATTCTAAAACACAAAAAATAAATAATGCGAGAGCATAACACATAAAACACATATACACAAAGCCACTAGATCCCAAAACCACGACTACCAGCTTGAGTTTTCATTATTTTCCTTTCGATGTTACGATACATATTTATACATGTCGAAGCATCCAATACCATGGACCTAAAACCATCGCATCCAAAACCGTGAACCGAAAACCATCGCATCCAAAACCATTTGCAAAAAACATGCACAAAAACATAGGTAGGTGTGCGCAACCTAATATAGGGTCCAAAACCAAAATTTTCACAGTGAGGTTACCTGCACCCCTCAAACCACCTGTCATTCACCCTGCTACGCAATTGGCTCAACGAAGGGGTGTCTCTGCCTCCCTTCTAACTCCCCCATTAAGTATGTTGGCTAGTCGTGGAAAGAATATAACACAACCCAACATTCTCCCACTTGTTGTTTTCTTTCCATAGGGGGCCACAAGAGAGCTTAGTCATTTATCCAATCCTGTAATGCCCATTCTTTCTCTACACCAAGAGAACTTCTGAGAGCTCATATATTTTGTCAATGCATCTACAGTATTCTTCAAAGTGTCCACCTTTACTAGCAACACCTTTTTGTCTTCTATCATATCCCTCACAAAGTGATACTGAACATCAATGTGCTTTGTCTTTGAATGATATTCAGGGTTCTTTGGCAAGAAAATTTCGCTTTGGTTGTCACAATCTATCCGTACAGCTCCCTGTACTAACTGCATACTTTAACACAATCTCTACAACCAAATTGCTTCCTTTCTTGCATGAGTGGCTACCATGTATTCTACCTCTGTAATTGATAGTGCCACTACAGATTGTGTCTTACTCATCCAACTCACTGCACCTCCAAATAGGTTAAACACATCACCACTTGTAGATCTTCTCTAATCTAGATCTCCAACCTAGTCTCCATCAACAAAGCCATGAATATCCAACACTTTGTCCAATCCTTGTCTTCCTTGGTAGTGCAAACCATAATGAGTAGTGCCACGCAAATACCTAAAAACCTCCTTAACTGCTATCCAGTGCTCCATCCCTCGTTTTGACATAAAAATGCTTAATACTCCCACTACATGTGCAATGTCTGGTCTAGTACAGACCATCACATACATGAGGCTACCGAATGCACTTGCATATGGAACACACGACATGTCCTCTTCCTCTTCTTATGTCTTGGGACACTGTTTAGTAGATAAATTTACACCTACACGAATCGGAACCTTCACAAGTTTACTATCCTGCATATTAAACCTCTGCAATATTGTCTCAACATGCTTCCTCAGGTTTAACGAGAGCTTCCTCTTTGTCTGATCTCTTTTAATTTCCATGCCCAAAATATAGTTTTTAACACCAAGATCTTTCATGTCAAATTTGGAGGACAAATGGGTCTTCAAATCCTAGATAATTTCTTTGTCATTTCCAACTAGCAACATCTCATCCGCATACAAGACCAAATAAATAACACAGTCGCCAATTAATTTAAAATAAACATAATGATCTACTTGCTTCTGGTGAATCCAAGTCCTCGTATAAATTTATCAAATTTCTGATACCACATCCTTGGTGACTATTTTAACCCATATAGAGACTTCTTTAACATGCATACCAATTCTTTCTTACCCTTCACCGCAAAGCCTTCAGGTTGCTTCATGTAGATCTCCTCTTCGAGATCCCCATGAAAAAATTATCTCTTCACTCCAAAATTCTTCTTAAGGAAATACATCGATGTATTCCTTGAGAAGTAATCTATAAAGTATACATAGTACATAGAATTACCTAGTGATGGAACTTTCACAGGTCCAAACAAGTCACTGTGCACAAGCTCTAATATTTGTTTCACCCTCTTACAAACAGACGGGAAGCTCACCTGATTTTGCTTCCCATATACACAATTTTCATAGAAATGAAAATCCAGAGAGCTATTACTCATAACTTCTACCATACCTTTACCATGATGCATTCAAAGGCCCTTCTCTCCAATATCTCCAAGGCATTGATGCCACAACATGGTCTTCTCTTGAGAGATCACTATATTTTTTGCTCCACTTTCACGAACCACATAACTATTGCAAACATCAACAACAATGCTACCTTGGAGCTTGTACAAAGTTCCAATCCGAACTCCCCGCATCAATATGAGTGCTCCATGGACCATCTTGTAGGTATCCTTCTCGAACACTATTTTTACACCTGCATCATCCAACTTGCTTACAAAAATCAAATTTCTAGCCAATGCAGGAATATGTAGAACACCCGGAAGTGTTCTAACCCTTCCACCTTGAAACTTCAACTTTACTTTTCCATGACCAATACCTTCATGTCATTCCCCAAGAAGACATCACCGCCATTATATTTCTCACACTCGCAGAACCACTCTCTATGGGGAGTGAAGTGAAAGGATGCACCTGAGTGAATCAACCATGCCTCATGATATACATGTGTACTTAAAGAAGCCAAGCACACATCCCCACCTTCAACTGAGGTATTTTTTCCCTATGTAGAAGGAGCATCATTAGATCCCTTTTCTTTTTCATCAGCTTTAGATTTATAGTCCCTTTTGTAGTGTCCTTCCTTTCCACATTTCTAGCACACCACCTTTACAAATTTTCCTGGAGATCTAGATCTACCTCTAGATTTAGATCTCCCACTCGATGACTTGTTTTTATTTCTGTTCTGGGACCGTCGTCTTACAGACAAGGCATCACCATTCTCGCTCTTCATATTTTTTTCTCATCTCCTCTATCAACAAGGATGAGACTATTTCATCAAACTGCAAGGCAGTTTCATTGCTACCTATTGTAATATCAATACTATCCCATGAATCCATTAGAGAACATAACAAACTAATGCACTTATCTTCATCTGAAATTTTGATATCAACAAATTATAACTGACTTACCACTGTATTAAATGCATTCAGATGCTCTCTCACCAAGTCTCCATCTTTCATCCTCAGGTTATACAACCTTTTCCATAGGAACAGTTTATTCACCAGAGACTTAGACTGGTACAAAGTCCCTAAGCTTTCTCACAAAGCCTTTGCCCTAGCTTCCCTTGATACATTTAGCAATACTGAATCTGAGACACACAATCATATTCTGCTCGTTTCCTTCCGATCCAACTTCAGCCATTCTTCATCACACACTCTAGTTGGTTTAGTATCTAGATCTACAGTGATCCACTAATATTTATCCACCAACAGGTCCTCCATCTTAAGTTTCCACAACTCAAAACAATGACCATTAAATTTCTCGATCTCTATATTTCCACTGCTCGCCATCTTCTCTCACCACCGGAATCGATCCTACAGATCTCCCAATGAATGGGGTCTACCACAGGCCTAAACAAAACCCCTGAGCAACAAAGGTGTCCCCTTGAAGCCAAAACTGCTTTGATACCAAATGTAGGTTTTAACCCTATACTAGAATTACCTACATATGAATTCTAAAACACAGAAAATAAGCAATGCGAGAGCATAATACATAAAACACATATACACAGAGATTTTCCCCTGGATCCCAAAACCGGGACTACCAGGTTGATTTTTCAGTATTTTCCTTTCAATGTTACAATATATATTTACACATGTTGAAGCATCCAATACCATGGACCGAAGTCCATCACATCCAAAACCATGGACCGAAAACCATCGCGTCCAAAACCATGTGCGAAAAACATGCACAAAACCATAGGTAGGTCCGCCCAACATAATATAGGGTCCAAAACCAAAATTTTCTAGGGCACTGCCCTAGACCCCATAGAGTGGGGTTACCTACACCCCTCAAACCCCCTGTGACTCCCCCCACTACGCAATCGGCACAATGAAGAGGGGCCTCCGCCCACCTTCTAACCGCTCGATTACCTACGTGGGCTAGTCGTGGAAAGAATATAACACAACCCAACAATTATTGCTAACACTTTAACCTAATAAATGATTTATTTATCTGTCTAGCAATAAATCTCGAGGAAATATTTTGGGGAATGACACATTCCTTAGAACCAAACATTGTACACCTCACAACTTCCCCTCAGCATGGGTTGCCTGCTTCTCTTTTGGTTTTTCCACAACCCAAAAATTATTCCAACTCTTTTCACTTACATGTATTTATTATTTTTTTCCCAACATATTTTTCTTAGCAATGTCATTCTTTGAGGGTCTACCCACATTTTTTAGTTACCTAATACATTTCAAATTAGGAATAGGTATTTCCTTTTTCCCTCATAAGAATTTTGTTCACTCGAGTTATCCTTATGTAACGTAACATTTCTCTCCATTTATGTTATTTCTGTCATGGAAATACTTCTCTTGAGAATTTTGGGAGAATTTGGGAAGGTCCACCATTTGGACTCAACCACTTAACAAATTCTTAGATAACAAGGAAGCCCACAAAACTTTCGTGTTATTTCCCATATCATTTCCAATGGAAATAAACATGTATATATTAATGTAAAGTTTATTTACATAAGTCAAGTAGACTTACTATTGGCCCCATAGCCAACATTTATACTATTTAAAAAATATAAAATACTATAGTCTAAAAAAAATAAAGGCTGCAAAAATAATTACGTGAGGGGTATCACATTAAGCCTCTAGTAGGATTTAAAAAATATGAGGTTGAACAATTAATTACCATAGAGAATTATATTAAAGTTGTAACACCCCTACCTTGTGTGTAAGCCTATTGTAACCTAAGCTTAGAAAATCTAGTTGTGATACATAATATTAAAGAAAAAATATAAATTAATAAATAAATCACTTGGAAAAGTGACACACTAAGAGAAGAGACTCTTGCCAAATCTCATTGAGGGATGGGATAGGAATAAATCTTTCATAATAAGCTTCCACATGTGATTTTAGATAAGATTGGATGGATTCGAGATAGATATCAATTAGATGGATTGGAAATAAATTTCCATCAAGAAAAACATAAAATATTTGTGGGAGATAAAGGAAAGCTTTTATTATGAAAGTCCTCGCGGGAGATAAAGACAAGATTTTCCAAAAAATACCTAGGAAAATGGAAAAATCCATAATAGGGGGATGCCACTAATTGAAACTATATCATAAAAGAGGGTTTAAATATGCATTTCAAAGATCAATTGGAGGCAGTTGATCCATGGAAAGAACATGAGACGGGGGGAATCAAAGGTGTTTCATGATTGGGTGGTGGTGTTCCTCACTCCAAGTGATGTTTTAGTTGGATGCATATGCGTGGAATGTACTGTATGTTGTTTTCTTATCTTTATATTTATTTCCTACTATTTTAATGGTTAAATCATTTTTCTTCAAAGTATAGAGGTTGTGGTATCGGTATCTATGAAAATGGTTGTATTATTATGCAGTAACGTTTATTGCACGCGAGTTAGCGGTTGAATCATAATAGGTAGTTAGCTTACTCCCGGTCTATTTTTCTCATGATCATTGTGCAATAGTAGAATTGTTGTTATTAACTAAGTTTATAAATTAGTCATATGATGGAATGGTTGTTGAATCTAAACTTGATCCTTATTATATGTGATGAAGGAAAATAGTATTCCTCTAACTTATGTGATATTATTTATACATAAGACTTTGGTGCATGTGAAAATGATGTTTGTTGTATAATGATGTAGTATTATCTGTGTCATGCATGAGCAATATCATTAGCCTTTTATACCTATAGAACTATCATCATGGTTGATATATATGTCAAATGAAATAGACTGAAAGAAATATCCTTTTAATTTTGGGGAGGGGGTTGTCAAAGAGTGTAAAGGTTGTATTCTATGATTAGTCCTTTTCCTCCAAAGTGTAAATGGATGATTTGAATTATCAACTTGACAATTGGATCTAAAAGCCCACATACTGGTATGAGTTGGGTGATAGTGTATCTATTCTTGCATGTGCATAATAGTCAAGAAAGTAATAGCTTTGATTATGTCTGAAGTATGATTCATTCCCATGCTAGTGGAAATAAATGTAATATAAGGTTCTATTAATGTTGCATGGCATGTTGGATGAAAAGATTAACGAAGTTATAAGGGTTTCATGTTAAGCGAGCATGTGATATTATGCCCAGGCTATATGATTCTCTACCTTGATACTTCATAGTAGTTAAGATCCTTAGTTCATTCTACTAGTGATGCATGTGAAATATTAAACTATAACTAAGACAAAAATTTGTAAAATTTAAGTCGCCTTGAGGCTAATTTCCCGGGTAGGCTTAGGAGGTACATTAAAAATGGTATCAAAGCCCAAGTTCAAACCTTGTGGCCTATGGACTCATCCACCTCTGTAAAGTTTCGTTGACGGGTTTGATTATAAAATTCCTATAAGAACAATAACCCCAAAATTTATATGGGAAATTTAAGCATATGAAATTCCTACTCATTTCCTGCCACCAAGCGAAATTACAATTCTTCTAAAAATAATCCAAGCATAACCATGGTTATTGAAGGATCAATAACTTTTATAACATGTTATATTTCCAGTGGGGGTTATATGTATATTATCCTTATAAAGAAGGATTTTAATTGATTAAATTATTGCGTAATTGTGTAGGCTGAGAAATGAGGTTTGAGTTAAAATTAAGGAAATATATAAACACTCACATTCGTATATGCTATAACCACTTCATATAAAATATGATGATGATATCAGATAACATAAATACTAGTGGATTCTATGAGTAAATCAAACATTATCCACTAAGGGTTTCGAGACTTGGGATAGTTATGATCCATCAACCATAAAGGGATGAGTGAAACCCTAATCCATTATGTTGAAACCTTTCTCGTGCATGAAATATCCTAGTTGTTAGTAAGTTAGTAATGAGCCAGTTGTGAGAAATTCTCTCTAACAAGTGATTTGTCTCTCTTTGGAAACATTTTAGGGCTTATGGACCTCAGGTAAATAGTTTCTTGCATCCAAGACAATCTAAAGGGTGTCGGCTTGCTTGTTTAATTTGTCGTATTTATTCTTTCACAAAGGGTTTTGATTTTTTGTAGTTTAGCTTGGTGTTGTTCTTGCTTGAGAAAGGTTTGGACTTGCTGAGTTGCGTTGGATTATCAGTCATATTCCTTTGGAGAAAAATTGTTGGGTTTGCAAAACCCTCATTTCTCTCTTTTAAGCATTAATCCTGTATTGAATTTGTCCATTATTATATCATAAAAATTTCAATGAGCCATGCGAATTTTAAGTCGTGAGAAGAGCTTTATCTACTGAGGTTATAGGGGCATTGTGTCGTAGCCTCTTTCATTGTTGTATAGAGATACATAAATTGTGGAACAATCTTATCTATAAATAAGTGAAAGGTCTAAGTTTCTGATATTCAAAGCACATAGCTATGACCTCACAACACCATGATTCTGGAGATACTTCTTAATTAAATTAACTATGATTGATGTGGGTCTACTAAACCAAAACCCCCCACCAAATGGTGATAGGATTCGTGAGCAAGCATTAAGTTCGGGATTTACTTTTATCACAACAAAACATGTCATATTGTGAAGGCTATGAGTGAATATCTGAGTAGAAAGTAGAATGTGTCAAGAAAATTGTTATCACTAACATATTCCCTACGGCTTTAGAGAATGGAATGTGCCAAAGAGTAAGTCAACAACCCTTTCCAAAGTTAAGAGGATAAAATCACATGGGTAATGGTGGTTTTATGCTAATTTTCACAGATGTGGAGGTAATTGATCGTTTGTTCAGTGAGCCACAAATGCACAGGTGGAGAATGATTATCCTCAGAAGCATGGAGTTATTCGATAAAATTGTCATAAAAAGTTAAAAGAACAAAAAATTGGGTAGACTTATCAGGTACCTCACACACCACTCTCTCCGACCGTATTTGTTTGATGAACTATAGGTGGAGGTACCCTATAATGGTCAGGGGATAGTGAGTGGCATGCCGATGAATGAACTTAGGGGTAAATTAAGGGGGTTGGCTTGAAATCAGTTCTCACCATTAGTGGCGTGTAAGAATTACCGACATGAGGGCAAGGATTTTTTTATGAAAAGACAAAGTTTCCTAGTCATAGAAATCTATTAAATTATCAAAAGTTTTTTGTGTTCAATCTTCTGAGATCCATAATGAATGGAACAAAGTCTTTTGGTAGAAATCACATGAGAGAATTTTTTGGCCGACGCGTTTTGAACCAACAAGTGTGGTTCATCATGAGGACCAGATGAAGATGCAGACCATGGCAAAGGCTTAAATAGAGAGAAATGTAGAGACATAATTTCAAAAGGTTGCTATAAAAGTATCAATGTTTTCTGAAAGTTGGACACCCTTAGAAGGCTTGTTTCTTAGAAGCGCTCAGAAAAATAATAGATAATTGTTTCCAAGTTTTAATCAATTGTTTTCGTTCGAAGAAACCACTCTTGTTATGAAGTCATTGTTTATGCATGTAGTAGAGGGGAGGCACCAGTGTTTTCCTTCCATAACTCTGCATTCTCGACATCCATGTATACAACTATGTTTGTCGTGGAAAGATTCGACCATAGTATACGTTGTGGAGGTAAAAATCCATGATGTTTAAATAAATATGTGCAAATATTATGAAATTTTGATTAATAGTAACGATTAAAGTTGGTGTTCTTATTTTTTAATGTCTTATGCATCATGCAATGATGGTTTCATATCGAGTTCCTCTAATCGAACCATCAATATTTCTACTTGTCACCCTCACATGCATCTGAGATTTGAAATTAATCAGTGTTTGCGCATTGGTGGTTTTTGGACACCAATTCTAAAGAAAAATTATCATTGTACAAGTAAGTCAAGTGACTCATAAACAACTGTTTTGTTTTCCCTAAATTTTTTTGTGTTTAATGGCATGAAATTCGGAGGATTCATTGGATGGAATCATCGTTGATGAGGTAGATGTATACCTTTGAATAATCGGTAATAGTATGGTAGGAGAACTTGATGGATTAGACTATTAGACCTTTAAATATGGGATCACATAAATTGCTACTATAAATAATACCAAAATAGTATTTTAGTATAGTCATTCATGGTAAGTTATAGAATTTAAAAGTGTGTTGACTATGGTGCTTGAAAATTTTAATGTAAATTCTCATATTCCGCCTTGGAAATATCACAGTTATAAAACGTGATAATATATTAAGAGAATTCAATGCAATTTTGAATTGGTCAGTATGTTTAAAAAAAATGTCCTACAACCATTCTTTTAAAAATGAAAGAAGAGTATGTATGGATTGTAACTATTTAGTGACGCTTCATTTCTAGAAAAAACAATGGTTTCTCTCATGTACAAAGGACTTAGTCACACCCGAATTGGAAACATCCTGTGCAGTATGAGCTTAGACCTTGAGTTTACTATTTTAGCTTGTTACAGGGTCACAATGATGTCAGTCTATTTGACACACAAAATTTCTCATGTCTCAATTACGGAACACCATACTCACAGACAAATTGTAGGGTTTTTCTTTTCTTGTGAGATCATTCTTGAGATAATCTCTCTTTATTACAATACAATGGCTAGTATCAATCATTTATCAACATGTGGGTGCACATTTTACAGTTCTAGATGCCTATCCAGTCTTTTGTAGCATCCACAAATGAAATCCACCATCTATCAAGAGATGGGGCACTGCTTCCACTCTATGGCATCCACCGAGCTTCATGCGGCATACATGATGGCTTATTTAACACCCAATACATTACTCTTCTTGCAGAAGAATGCTTGTGATTTATCTGGCTATTCAAACATCTTGGGCTGCTATAGTGCTTTCACTAAACAGTCTCCCCTCTTGCGACTCATAGTAAGTGATGTGCATTGAAATGGAGATAAATGGGTATAATAAAGTTTGTTAATTTTTGTTCTTTACGTGGATCCCTAAATTTTCAAAGGAAATATGTTACTCTCTTTGACCGGTAGAAATCCATATTGAAAATTTTTCAATGGTGGAAATTCCCCCTCTAAAAAGAATAGAACATTTGGGAAAACGGAAAGAATAACATTATAATAAATATATTGTTGCATTAAAACAATGGGTAATTGTAGTCCAATTCATACAGATACAAACCTTTATAACAATGGAATAAGTACAAAAGCACCATCCAAAAGAAAAAGAAAAAAATTAAGCCGCTGTTGTACTCTCAACCTAGGGAGGTGTATCATTTAGGTGCTTTTATTTAATTACAGATTGGTTGAACTGAGTAGGCGAATTTGGTATAAACTAATGTTGGTTAACTTGATGTGATGATTCTCTTACCATGCTCTGTGTTAATAACCTTCTTTGCATAAATTTCTATGAATAAGATAAGAACATACTGCATGAGAAAATTCTTATACTATGGAGGTGGCGGCAGTAGTGGAATGTGAGTTAACATGATAATAAGTATTTTTATGGAAGTTACTCATAATTGTGGAATTTAAATTTTTTATTATTATATAGGTTATCAAAAGTAAATTAAGTTTTAAAAAGTGATGCTTACAAATATGCATAGCATGTAGAAATTTGACTTTTTAATCCATGTATGGGATTTGAGTTGCTTGAACTATATTTGAGGTTATATATATATATATATATCTATATATATATATATATATATATATTTGCATACATGCATGGGCTATTATGTGCCAATGATAAATAGGAAACATATGCATGAATAGCTTATGATTATGTTTAAGAGTGAGGCTGGATAAGGAAAATCCTTACTATCATGTGGAAAATGTTACAACTAAGTAATTATTACATCCTTAAACTATATGCCCTAATGAGAAAGTGACTTAAAAATGATGATGATAGATTTTGTTTAAAAAAAAATGGTTATGGTATATAAATATTGCGTGAAGAATTGATGATATGCTATGTTGCATAAAATAATGCTAAGTGGAGGGTTGCATGAGTTGCCTTATTATGTTTCCTCCTAGATGAGGAAATTAAATTGCTTTAAGTTGTCAAAAATTAAGCATTGAAAAACAAATTATGCTTGCAAATATGTAAATCGTGGTAGATAAATAATAGATAACCATGGGAAAGCATGGTCATCATATTAACACAATGTTTAAGATGGATAACAAGTAATGCATATAGGAGGAAGATATGATTACTTGACTGTCAAACTTACATATGTTGCCTTCAGGAGTGAAAGAATCAAAATTCTCATAAAACTATGCTATGATAAACCATAAAGGAAATCTACCATGCTTATTAGAGAATATGTGGTAATTGATTCTGGTCAAAGACTAAACTATGGTCATCATGTTAAAAAAAAATAAATTATAAATGGTATAACTGCTAAGAAAGGACATGGCTAAATAAAAATCCCGCCTAATACTTGTGGGGATGGTTATATAAACAAGGAAATGTTCAACCTTAGTAAGGTAACTAGTTCATAAGTATAAATCCAAAGGGATATTATTTACCTCATGAGAGGTTGGGGCTTAAATAAGTGGGTGCCACCCTAAGTATTATACCATGGTAAAGGTTTTCATGAAATAGTGTTAAGATTGTGAGAACATGTTATAGTATAAGACTATGTAATTGTACAAATTGTCATTAAATTTAATCCTTTGATTAATGCACCTATAGAAAATCCATTTGGAATGAGATTTGTTCTTCGACTGGAAGAAAGTTTCATTAACAAGAACCTAACTTTAACAAGTTATTATATACCATGACATATGCATATTTCATTGGATGTGCATAGTGGGACCTATAAGTATCCTTGAGTACAACAATATAAAAACCATGGTAATTAATAAGAAGCACAAATTGTATGTCATAAACCAATGGATCAATTAAATGGTACAAACCCATATCATACCAATAAAAATGCATATTCTGTACCAAGCAATTTTGGGAGACTCTCTTGTTATATTGGATTGATAATGTATCTGAGTTGAATAAGACGACATGAGAAATGTTACATAAACCATGCAAGAATTCCTAAAAGTGGAGGTGTTAACATGTAAGTACCGTGAGATCATAAGTACCGACAACTAAAAGGGTTTAGGATTGAAAGTAGTAAAACATTCATGTGTAACTCATGAAGGGGAAATGAGATTATATCTACACTAAAATATGTGTGGCCAACAAGTTGTGAGGCATAAAAATAGCAATACTAAATCACATGAGATGAATTATTTAAGAATGAAGTGTTGATATGATGGTTATTAAACTTCTAAAATCTATGAGCTAATAGTTTGATATATAAAATTAAGTAAACGGTATGTTTAAGATGAAAATATGCATGAATACAATACTATACTACTGATATCGTGATACAACCACATGAAATCAGAAAATGATATGCACTTGAAATAAAATTTTATTTGGTTACATACATGAACCATGCTCATGAAAATTCCTTATAAACCAAGCACAATTGTTTTATTTACCATAAATATAAAAGGAGTGTTTGTCATGATACTAACATTGTGGAAAGATGTGGATAAAGCTTACCTCATGCAAGTGATGCCATGAGGATGGTATGATAGGTTGTAGTGCAGATGGTACTATGTACAAACGTACATATGGTACCCATATGACTACATATGTTACATGATTGACATATGATATGTATATTGGTGTGTATGATTCACCTTATTTCCATGTACACATGAAGACATTGGGTACATGTCTAGCAGGGCAGTTGACCTAGAGGTTGTACAAAAGAAGGAAATTAAGAAGTGGTTCAAGGATAAGTAACAATGGTTAATTGCAGTATGGAATACATATGATTATGATGAGTCTATGTGGTTATGATTATATATAAACTAACTTGATTATCATATGTTATGAAAATATGCCAATTGATTTGTTTTTTGTAGAGGAGCTTCAAAAATTAAGTGTTTGACAAGAGCACAAAGGCATGGAAGAATGCAGGGAGAGAACATGAATTCTTCAGATAAAATGAATAATGAGGAATAGCTACTTTAGTAGTATTGTTAAGTTATGGTATGTTCTATGCTTATAACATTTTACTTCTTTTTCTCATTAAATTCCACATATTAGCAATCACATGTATATAAAGTAAAGTGTAGATAGAACATTAAACGATCGATAGAAAACAAGCCAAGACAAGAGACACAAGATGTGGCAGCTAGCTAGGGACAAACCCCACAATGTGTGGGGAAAACCTTTGATGAAATCTTCTTTTATATTCAATAATTTAGCGGAGAGAATTAATACAATAAATTTGATTTATATTAGCAGTAGCAAACCCTAGATGACCAGCATCAGCATTAGTGGCTTCATCATCAAACTAGGGCAGACGATATCTCACAAACCAACCATCGGATTGGTTTGATTCCACAACCAGAAGTTGTGGCTTCCAGAGGAGGTTCAAATGAACCTATAGTGAAATTCAAATGAGGATATTTTCTAGTCCACAAAGTTCAAACTTTACTTCTGCAGTTGTAGCTTCAGTTTCGGTAGCTTCCGGCTTCAAACTAGGGTAGTCAATATCTTGCAAACCATCTATCGGATTGACCTGATTCCACCACAAAAAGTTGCGGCTTTCAGAGGAGGTTCAGATGAACCCACAGGATAGTTCAGATGAGGATATCTTCTAGTCTAGGTATGTCAAAATTTACTTCTACAGTTGCAGCTTCAGTTTCGGCAGCTTCTAGCTTCGAACTAGGGCAGTCAATATCTTAAAAACTGTCTGTCGGATTTACTTGATTCCACCACCAAAAGTTGCGGCTTTCAGAGGAGGTTTAGATGAGCCTACAACACAATTCATGTGCGGAGATATTCTAGTCCAAACAATTCAATATTTACTTCTTTAGTTGCAGCTTCAGGTTCAGTAGCTTCCATCTTCACATGTGTGAGGGAGAGACCCTTTTCTGCGCAATAGAGAAGAGACTCTTTTCTACGCAGTAGAGAGAGATGTGATGAGATGAGTGAGTCCAAATGAGTAAAAGTCCTCCTATATTTATACACAATGTTGGTGTTTGAATAGTTGCGACTGTTGGGCATCTGAGCTTACATGAGTTGTAGGTTGGCTTGATAATAATTCCGTAATCAAAATAAATTCATATCTCCATGAATACTTATCGGAATCGGATGATCTTTATATCAATCCTACACCTCTCAACGAGAGGAATATAATAAAAATATTATCATCCATGAATAAGATGACCCACATGAATTTTTTTCCCTATTTTCCAATTTTAACACTCCGTCTCAACTAGGGAGAACTTCATCTGCAATCTGTCTAGCAGTCGTTACTATTCATCCATAAAATGCACTACCCCATATAGCCTGTCCCTTGCCCTGCTCTTCTCTATTCTGCATGTTCTGCTTTGTCTTGTTCTGCCTTGTACTAATCTATATTGTACTGCTTTGTTCTGCTCTACTCTTGCATTGTTCTGTTCTGCTCTGCTTTTGTCCGAATTATGAAGAAGAAGAAATGATCGAGGATGTATCGTACTGACTCAAAGTCAGTCTCAAAGTATGTACCACTGGTCCCAAACTAGTCTCAACCAATCTGAAGTCACCGTCATAGTGAGTACAACTCCACTGGTCGCAGACCAATAACATCCTCCACTAACTCAAATTCAGTCTCAAAGTGCGTACCACTAGTCCCAGACTAGTCTCAACCGACCCGAAGTCAGCTTCATAGTAAGTACCAATCCTACCACTCGTCTCAGACTAGTATCGCAATCTCAGAGAGTGTACCACTAGTCCTAGACTAGTCTCAACTGACACGAAGTCAGCATCATAGTATGTACCACTCTCACTGGTCCCAAACCAGTACTATACTGACATGAAGTCAGCCTCAGAGTATGTACCACTTGTCCCAGACCAATCTCAACTGACCCAAAGTTAGTGTCATAGTATGGTAGAACTCCTACCATTGGTCCTAGACCAGTATCAGTGATCCTAGATCAATGGAGGTCATCCTAGTGTAGGGAGTACGGTAGATACAACGATGCATCCATTGGTACTACTATGGTCCCTAACCTCATTTCCCTGCTCATTGATCAAATGAGAGGTACTTCCCATGAGTCCCAGACTGCATGGGTAGGATGCCTCGATAGGAGAACTAATCAATCCTGTCCTCATAGGAGAACACATCAATCCTGCTACAATCACTATGGAGAACACATCAATCCAAGTTGCCATGGAGAACACATCAATCTAGGCCTCACAAGAGAACACATCAATCCTGCTACAATCGCCATGGAGAACACATCAATCGAGGCCTCATAGGAGAACACATCAATCCTGCTACAATTGACATGGAGAACACATCAATCTAGGCCTCATAGGAGAACACATCAATCCTACTACAATCACCATGGATAACACATCAATCTAGGCCTCACAGGAGAACTAATCATCCTGCTACACAGGAGAGCGAATTATCCTGTTCCAGAAGAGAGCGAATCATCTTGTCTCACAAGAGAGTGAAGCATCTTGTTCCAGTGTGCACCACCAGAGGAGGGTGACTCACCCTGTGGTCATATGTTGCTCCAGTAAGAACCACAAGCCCTCAGAGCTCTTAGAGCTCAATGTATGCACCATGCAGAGCACTTGTACAAGGGTTTCTTGACGACTCCAAGTTGTTTGAGAAAATCACAGATTAGATCTCTCCTCGGGTCTTTGACAAG
Source organism: Pinus tabuliformis (assembly GCA_031772625.1). Taxonomy (NCBI): domain Eukaryota; kingdom Viridiplantae; phylum Streptophyta; class Pinopsida; order Pinales; family Pinaceae; genus Pinus; species Pinus tabuliformis. The sequence goes on from CM062820.1 coordinate 135,175,762, forward strand.
GTGTATTGACCTGTACATCATCTTAATGTGATGGAGCCTCCTTGCTCACTGACTTACCATATCCTAGATGATGTCTATCTGCTGGAGCAATCGACGAATACAAGATTCCTCAATAATCAAATCCCACCTCTCGTTGTTATAGAGAATCATAGCGGTATGTGATCAAACAACTCATTGAAGAGCTTCCCCAACTAGGCAACTTCATAGGAAATCACATTCATAGATATGTATCCGATCTCGGTGGTGCTTATGGAAACCAACTTCTGCTTCCTACTCATCCATTATATTGAAGCAGAATCCAAAGAGAAACAACACTAAAAGTGCTCCAATGGTTCTCCACACTACCTTCCTAATCAACATTCGAATAATCATGCAGTTTCATATTTGCAGTAGTGTATCTCAATCCAAGAGAGATTGTGTCCTAAAGACATCTCACAAGATTCTTGGCACCAATCTAGTGAGGCTCAACAAAAAATGAGCTCACAATGCTAACTGCAAAACAGATGTTCAGACGGAGGTTCACTAAGAACATTAATGTGAAGGAGTTTCTGAAACTCGGAGGCATTCCCCAAATCTTGTCTGAAGTCACTACCATATAAATTCTTAAAGTTAAGATTCTCGGGGTAGTCAGAGGCTTGTAGTCCACCATACCAAATCCTTTCAAGATCTTCACCACATATTTTCCTTGAGATAGGATAATTTCCCTTGGTTTTTGCCACACTTCATGTCCTAGGAAATAGTGCATCGGTTCTAGGTCCTTCATTTCAAATTCAGAGGCCAACTCCCTCTTACATTTGTGAATGAGAGGGTCTACACCTGTTAGAAAGAGGTCATCCACATACAGCACCAGTATGAGAGGTTTGTCATCTTCAACCTTAAAATAAAGGTTAGGATCGACTTCACTCCTAGTAAATCCCAGCTTCATCAAGTAGCTATCGATCCTCTCATACCATGCTCGAGGTGCTTGCTTCAGTGCATAGAGAGCCTTCTTCAACCTACATACATGAGATTTTCAATCATAAATCTCAAATCCTTCGGTTTGATCCACATAGACCTCTTCTTTGATCAAACCGTGCAAGAACACGGCCTTGACATCCATCTGATGTAGGTTCCATCCTTGTGAAGCCACAAGGGCTATGATTGAGCGGATGGATGTATATCTGGCAATAGGTGCAAATATCACATCATAGTCTATACCTTCCTTCTGGGAGAAACCATGAGCAACAAAACGAGTCTTATACTATTCCGTACTTCCATCTATTGGAGCTTTATCTTGTAAAGCCATTTTGAAGTAATAATTATCTTTCCCTGGGGTCTGGGAACTACTTCCGAGACATCATTCTCCATAATGGTCATAGCATCCTTCCATACTTGATGCTTGATGGAATCTGAGAATGATGAAGGCTCATTTTGTATGATTGTGCTCATGATGGTCAGGTATCCTTGATACCTGTTAGGTTTCTTACTTTCATGGAAGGTTCCTCGGGGTGAAACATGTCATTTACCATCATTAAGTATCCCCTAAGCCATGAAGGCCTCTTCCTAGAAGAATAAGGCTCAGGTGGATAAATAGGATCCATGGGTTCCTCCACATCAGGCATTGTTACGTCATCTGCCCATAGATACAGCTTCCACAATCATATGGTTATTCCTCTCTGCCACACCATTCTACTCAGGAGTATGTGGTGTAGTAGTTTCCCTCTTAATTCCAACCTCAAATATGCTTGAGTGAACCAACTATAATATATCAGAGGTCTTGCTTTGGCTTTAGGGGAATGGTCCCCTTTTGAGCTTTCCTTCGGCACATCCTCGAAATACACCTTCTTTCTCTACTTGGAATTCAGGCATCCCTGTCACCATTTGTCTTACACTGAGTATAGCTTTATAATGAAGGGGATCAAACCTTCAATGCCAAAGTTCAGACTGAAGAGATGTGTTATAAGACATGACACCTAATGGACTTCCATAGACCTGATATAATGAATCAACACGAAACCCAAGAGTAAAGGCATCTTTAACATTATTTTTTGATACATGTACCTTGCCATCGCTGAAGGTTACCTTGTAGCCTTTGTCTTCCATTTCCGAGATGGACACCAGGTTCTTTCGGAGGTTAGGTGCATTTAATACATCCTGGAATCTCTAGCCTTCTTGAATGGCTGTCCTCTTCCTTGATTCCCACCTCTCCTCTTACCTTTTCTATTGAATTTGTCATTCCTTCAATTACCATGAGAGGGCTTTTGATCATTGTCATGGTGAGATTCCTCTTTATTATTACATTCCCTTGCATAATGACCTGCTTTAATACAAATGAAACATCGTCCTTTTCTTCCACCCATAGGTCCGGCCTTTCTTTTCGATTTAGACCCATAATTATTTCTTTTCTTAGCATGAGAAGAAAAAGCAGCAGGAGGACCTTTAGGCAAGGGATTTCTTGCTCTTCTACCCTCGTTTCTTCTTGAATGCATCTAGCCATTAATTCCTTGAAACCAAGAATTATATTATTGTTCAGAAGAGTGGTCCTAAACACGTACCATTCGGATGGTAATCCTCCAAGAGTTGTGAGTGCCATTTCTCTATCAGTAATAGTCTCCCCAGTAGATAGGAGATCATTCTTGATCTCGGTGATTCTTAAGAAGTATTCTTGCATACTCTCATCTTTACCCTTCTTTATTTACCTCAACTTATTTCTAAGAAACAAAACCTGATTTGCATCGTCAACTTTAAATAAACTCACCAGTCTATCGTAGATTTACTTGGAGGTGTCTAGTTCAGAGATGTAGGCCACCAAGTGCTTTTCGATAGAGTCCTAGATGATCTTCTTCTCTTTAATTTCTTCGTTCTTCCATTTGTTCCTGGCAGCAAGAGGTGCATTTGATGGAGGCTCAACAATATTGCCTCTCATGTGATCCAACACTCCTTGATCCTCAAGGGTTATATTGATAGAAATCTTTCATCCGTGATAGTCAGCTTTCTCACAGAACTTGTCTTCGGCAGGAAAGAGTGTTGATGATCCCATCGTTCTTTTAGGATAGCCTTGCCAATCTTCCCTTCGGTTATTGCTCTTGCTCTTTCTCGGGCTTTGTCTTCACCTCAGCTTTGATTCCATGTTAAGTTATGGTATGTTCTATGCTTATAACAATTTACCTCTTTTTCTTTTTATATTCCATATATTAGCAATCACATGTAGATAAAGTAAAGTGTAGATACGACATTAAACGATCGACAGAAAACAAGCCAAGACAAGAGACACAAGATGTGGCGGCCAGCCAGGGACAAACCCCACAATGTGTGGGGAAACCCTTTGATCAAATATTCTTTTATTTTCAATAATTCAACAAAGAGAAATAGTACAATAAATCTGATTTATATCAGCAGTAGCAAACCCTAGATGAGCACCATCATCATTAGCGGCTTCATCATCAAACTAGGGTAGATGATATCTCACAAACCGATCATCGGATTGGCTTGATTCCACCACCAAAAATTTTGGCTTCAAGAGGAGGTTTAGATGAACCTACAACATAATTCAGAAGAGGAGATCTTCTAGTCCACGTAGGTCAAAATCTACTTCTGCAGTTGCAACTTCAGTTTTGGCAGCTTCTGGCTTCAAATTAGGGCAGTCGATATCTTGCAAACCGTCCGTTGGATTGACTTGATTCCACCACAAAAAGTTGTAGCTCTTAGAGGAGGTTCAGATGAACCTCTAGCGTAGTTTATATGAGGAGATCTTCTAGTCCACATAGGTCAAAGTTTACTTTTGCAGTTGCAGCTTCAGTTTTGGCAGCTTTCAGCTTCAAACTAGGGCAGTTGATATCTTGCAAATAGTCTATCAGATTGACTTGATTCCACCACCAAAATTTGTGGCTTTTAGAGGATGTTTAGATGACCCTATAACACATTTCAGATGAGGAGATCTTCTAGTCCACATAGGTCAATCTTTACTTCTATACTTGTAGCTTCAGTTTCAGTAGCTTCCGGCTTCACATGTGTGAGGGAGAGACCCTTTTCTGCGCAATAGAGAAGAGACTCTTTTCAGTGTAGTAGAAAGAGAGAGAGATGTGATGAGATGAGTGAGTCTAAATGAGGAAAGGTCCTCCTATATTTATATACAATGTTGATGTTTGAATAGATGTGACTGTTGGGCTTCTGAGCCTACATGAGTTGTAGGTCGGCTTGATAATAATTCCATAATCAAAATATATTCATATCTCCATGAATACTTATCAGAATCAGATGACCTTTATATCAATCCTACACCTCGCAATGAGAGGAATCTAATAAAAATATTATCCACCATAAATAATATGACCCACATGAAGTTTCGCCCTAGTTTCCAATCTTAACAAGTATTATGTAACAAATTATGATATTGATCATAGTTAAACTTTTGCATTTATAATTTCTCTCAAATTATTTGAAAACAATGTTACATGTAGCCATGGTTGGAGATATGCTTGGAGAACTCCTCGTAATCGATATACATTGGAATACTTGCATCCGATGGAAAGGCCATGAGAGCCGTGGATTCGGAAACCATCTACTTGTGAACAAGGACATGATCTAGTGATAGACAGAGGACGGTGTAAAATTTAAGGGGCGGAGTATGTAGCACCTCTCCCTTGTGTGTAAGCCTATTCTAACCTAAGCTAAGGAAATCTAGGTGTGATATGTCATATTAAGAAACAAATATAAATTAATAAATAAATCACTTGGAAAGTGAGACACCTAGAGAAGAGATTATTTCCAAAACCCATTGAGGAATGATACAGGGATAAATATTTCATAGCAAGCTTCTAGATGTGATTCTAGATAAGCTTGGATGGATTTGAGATAAATATCCATTGGATGGATTGGAGATATATATCCATCAAGAAAAACATAAAAGCTTTGTGGGAGATAAAGGAAAGCTTTTATGAGGAAAATCCAAGTGGGAGATAAAGGCAAGCTTTTCCTAAAAAGACCTAGGCAAATGGAAAAATCCATAAAAGTGGGACGCCGCTAATGGAAACTATATCATGAAAGAGGGTATTAAATACCCATTGCATAGATTAATTGGAGGGAGTTGATCCATGGCAATGACCTTGGCTCGGGGGGAATCATATGTGACTCATGCTTGGGTGGTGGTTCTTAGCTCTCTAAGTGATGTTTTAGTTGGTTTCATATGAGAGGAATGTACTGTATGTTGGTTTCTTATCTGTATATTTATTTTCTATCATTGAAATGGTTAAATCATTTAGCTCAAAAGTAAGGAAGTTTCCTTATCGATATCTATGGAAATGATTGTATTATAATGTATGAAACTCTTATTCCACCATAGTTAGTGGTGGAACCATAATAGGTAGTTAGCTTACTCCTGATAGACAATGCTCATGGTCATTGTGCAATAGTAAAATTGTTGGTATTGAGTGAGTTTATAAATTAGGGATATGATGGAATTGTTGTTGAATATAAACTTGATCCTTATCATATGTGATGAAGGAAAAGAGTATGCCTCCAACTTATGTGATATTATTACACATAAGGATTTGGTGCATTCGAACAATTATGGGGTAATGTTGTTAGCTGCATAATGGTGTAGTATTATCTATGCCATGCATGATTTATACCATTAGCCTTTTATACCTATAAAACTATCATCATGGTTCATAGATATGTTAGATGTAATAGACTCAAAGAAATATCCTATTAATGCCAGTGAGGGGTTGTCAAACAGTGTAAAGGTTGTATCCTACGATTAGTCATTTTCCTCCAAGCTATAAATGGTTGATTTGAATTATAAACTCTAAAAACTAGATCTAAATTCACACATCCTAGTACCACTTGGGGGACAATGTAGTTGTTCTTGCATGTGCATAAAATTCAATATAGTAATAGTTTTGATTATGTCTGAACTATGACTCGTGCCCACTGTAGTGGCCAATCTAGGGTGCTAGATTAGACTAGATTTATTATCAACCAGGGTCAGTAAACTTCGAGGCATGTGTCTACAGTCTATAGACATAGAGGATTCCTAACTAAGTGTTTATTGTTATAGGTTGCAGTACTTATTTACAGAAGGTTAAGATATGTTTGCCCTCACCTTAACACTCAGATCGCCTAACTTATCTAACTGTCCTAAGGATACAGCGTATTACTAGACTGAGATTTTAATCCCCTTACAAGGATGCTATGCACAAAAGCTCTGTCTAGTTAACACTTGAACATTCATGAAAAATCAAAAGCAATCAAAAGCACACTAAAATTTAAATGCAGGAAAACAGAGTCTATGGACATGCTTCAAAATATAACGATGGATCAAATCTCTTATAATATATGGTTCAATGATCTTAACGATGAAATCTTCAAGCTATCACCATAAATACCATTTGTGAGAATTCCTAATCAAATAAACAAAATCATAAGCATGGAAATAACATTAAACACTATGTGTTCTATTCAAATTCAAAAACTGCTAAGGAAATGAAATTAACAGTATACCAATCCATGTAGGGCCCATCCACGTTTCAATGGTACACTGAAGTAAACTCAAGCAACGAGAATATTAACGCATAAACATTGCTGCAGTAAAACCGTGCCTATATTCAAGTACTATAGATTGCAATCGCATACAAAAGTTCTGTTCTTAAACGATGCACAAAGATAATAATCGTAACTTCAACTGTTAACAAAATAATATGTTGTCTTTATCTACCTGTCCCTATCTGAATCGAAAGTAAATTCATTAAGCAGTTGTTTCCGCTTTTACAAAGGAATGATTTTTGGTCATTTCTAATCTAAACCAATTTCCAAAAAGAAAACAAAACGAAACCGGTTTGGGAAACCATGGCTTTTACTGCCTTTGTAACCAAAACGATGTGGTTTGACCAGCGTGGACTGCATAACAAGGATCTTTTGATTTGTTGTAGAATCAAATTTTCACCATGCTTGTACATTCCAGTTTTTGTTCTTATCCATTGCTTTGGCTTGCCTGCCATGCCACGTGTCAGATGATAAACCATTTACAGGATGTTATGACTTCCTGTAATCTTTTTATTCAAAATTCCTAATTTCTAACATAAAAACTCATAAATTAACTTTAATGGAAACTAACAACTATAATGCTATTAATTAATCAATTTCAAGGAATATAAGGGGTCTATGGAGGAAAAAAGTAGACAAATGATGGTGTTTTTAGAAGAAAAAGATGGTAATGGAATGGTACCAACATCTCCCCCAAGCTTAATGAATTATCATGTCCTCATGCTATTCCTGATGTGTTGGCTCTAAACTCTGTCCCTGTTTGTACCTCTGTTGCTTTCAACAATGCATCTATGTTCTTCTTAGCTTGGGCATCTTTCTGAATGTGGAACTCATGTTTCAAACTCTTGTATTTCTCCTTGAGGGATTTCTTTTGGGTATACCATTTGGTTGCCCACTTGCAAATGTCAGTTTGTTCAGCCTCGAGTTCTTTGATTTACTCCTTCAACTTCTCATTTTTCTGTTGAGTCTCCTTACTCTGTGCTCTCAGCATTCATTCTCTTTCTTGATGACTTTCTCCAGCAGTTGGCCTCCATCAGTTCTTCTTTTAACTTTTCAATTTGCTTTTCCAGCCTCCTTTGTTTCTTAATTGCAGGTGGCGACTCTTTTCCTTGCCTATTTTGCTCTCAATCTCCATTTCGGCTTCTCGTCCACGTTGTGAGTGAGCACTGCTCTCGATGTCCATCGGTGCATGTGCATTTGATTTTGGTTGGTCTTCTTGTGGCTGGTTCTTTTGTGCTCTCCTGGATCTTCTTGTATATGTAGTGAAAATTTTATCTTGCTCTATTTTTTGGGCATCCTCTTGTCTCATTTTTCTCGTCCTCACACTACTAGTGGGTGCAGGGATATTGCTTGATTTGCGCACAGGAATCTCTTCATCAATGTCATGCATAAATCCTGAGTTCTCTTGTTGTTCTTGCTCATCCTCTTCATCTTTTATTTGATTGGCAGCCAGAAATTCCTTCCACGTTTTTCCCCTTCTATGTAATTCAAATTCAATGAGAATTTTAATTAACCCAAAATGACATAAGCTTTTATCTTCATTACCCTTTTTCTTTTCGATACTTTTTGACATCTTGGTCAAGCTCTACAAGAGGAAATATGGTAAACTAATGGTGCACTACCCTTTTAAATGTAACAGGAGTTTGATGTGGTATAAAAATACCATGATGTAACGACCCTCACAGGTAACAAATTTTTGGATGATATACACCATTTCATCCCATGGATGCATCAGCCAGCTCCTAGGGATACCATTATTCCAGTTAACAGATGAAACCCTAGACCTGGATATGAATTGGGTCTATGATTTTTCTTTGAATTATTTTGTTTTGAAGTATTTTTCTCCTTCCGGGCTGATCCCCAAGGATTGTGCTATGGTGTCTTCTGAGACTGTAAATGAGAAATTGTCTGTCAATGCTTTCTCCCCATTAAATGTAAAAGAAAATTGTTTAGTTACTTCATCATTGCTCCCACTAAACTTCTCCAAGAAGGGTAGCCATTGTTTTTCTTTTAAAATTGCAATGCATTCATCGTGGTACTGAGAACTATCGAATGTGTTTGGCTCTACTCTATTAGTCATTTTGACACATAAACTCTTGCTGTAACCCTCTTTGTTTATGCTTACTAATTTAACAAGAGTATTTTGGTTTGTTACCTCTGCTTTTAGCTCCACACAACTGACCTGATGGCGCCCTCTATTCTTCGAGATCATCTCCTTCAATGGCTTAAGCAGTGACTGGGTGATTGTCCTTGAATTATGGCGGAGGTGGAAACTTGTGAGCCCGATTACTGTGCTTTCCTTTCGTAGCACTTGCCGTTCTCGGCCTTTATTTTTGAAATCACAACACTTGAATTGCTTAGTATGGAATGCCCTTTTTACAACTGAAAATGAAATGGAATTTTAACAACCAACTTGACCCAGTTCACTATAATGATAACAGAGTGTATTCATATTTCTATGACAGAGGAGTAACTGTACTGGGTTGTATGAATATCATCATGAGAACGTCGTAAGCATGTATGGAGTACTGGAGTATAATAACGGATAGTTTTTTGCATGACTCGACTTGGTCGAACAATCATGTTATAACTCAGCCAATTCAAAAACAATGAATGAAATCATGTAACGTTTGGCTTTCCAATAGTTCACCACCTGTCCCTTGCTCATTGGTGCTTGGCCGAATAAGGAGATGTTGAACCGATAGTAAAGTTTTATGGCCGATAAGGGGTTAATAACAAGGCTAGGAGGGTGGTATAATAAAGGATTTAAAAATCATAGGAGGAGTATGGGGATAGGCTAGAGTGTTGGGAAATGATAGGAATTAGGAATATGACGAGAGTGATGGATATGTGGGTGCTTTTGAAATTGATCATAAGCAGTCATAGTCATCACATTTAAAACTAAGGTAATCTAAGAATTTAAATTTAAAAAATAAAAATTACAATAATACATTACACTTTTATTGGTTGATAAAGAGTTGAGTTGGCATGCATAAGTAGGACTGGTCTTCCCTGTTCAGATATGACTAATCTTTGTTGTCCATAACAGGTCCCTCTGAGATGAATTTGGATGCAACAGGTCCCTCTGAGATCTGGAGAATATGTGTGCAACTTCTTTCAAATCTGGAAAAGAACTATATGTGTGCAGGTTCCTTGATCTTTGGTGTTTGATGGATCCTTAGTGACAAGAAACCTTTGAATCTTTGTTGAAACTTTGTTGAAGCTTTGCTGAAGTAACTTGAGATAGTAGTCTCTAGCAGGTCCCTTTTATGTTTGTTGAACAGGTCCCTATAATGTTGGTGTTGGTAACATGGTCTTCTGAATAGAACAGGTCCCACTACATAGTGCTTTAAACAGGTCCCTCTGATTAGAACAAAGAAAAAAAAACTTCTTTATTGAAATCTGAAGTGTTGAAACAAACTCTTTAAGAATTTACAATGAGGATATGAGATAAGAACAAAAATGTTGATGGTTCTCCCCCACTAAAGCTTTGACTTGTCCTCAAGTCATTATTCAATCGATGAATCAAACAAGAAACAAAAAGAAAAGAAATTCTTAACAGCCAAAGAATTGGTTTTCAAGTAAGAATTCTGGGTTAGAGTGTGCCAGAGTCTGGTTTTCACATCTAAACCATTTTTTTTTATATCTATATTTTTTTTAATTTTTAATTTTTATTTTTTTTTAATTTCATTTGAATTTCTAAATTGAAATGAAATGATCTAAGGTAGAGATACTACAGTTGAAGGCTACAATATCTCAACCTCCCTTTGCTGAGATACAGTTTGAAGAAAATTTTGCTTGCTGATGGGCCTATTGTAAAGTTTCAAGTGATGGCCATTGACAGTAAAGGGGTGGCCTTCTCCATCAATGGTAATGAGCCTGACTGATCCATTTTCATAAACTTGAACGATTTCGTATGGGCCCATCAAATGTGTGGTAAATTTGGCTTTATGATCTCTAAATTTAGAATCAAAGAGTAAAGCCCAGTCTCCTTCTTTGAACTGTTTCTTCTTGATATCTGCATCATGCCACTGCTTCCTTTGTTTTTGTATGAGGAGTGTTGTCTCCTCTGCTTGCTTCCTCATTTCATCTAGCTAGTTCAACTGCTAAATTCTTTCTTGTTGTGCTTCATTAAGATCAGTTCCCAAATCTACAGCCATCTTAAAAATATGTATTTGAAACTCAATAGGAAGCATTACCTCCTTGCCATACACCAACTGATACTGTGTAAATCCTGTAGTATTCTTCCATGTGATTCTATAAGCCCAGAGTGCCTCTTTGAGCTTCTCCTCCCAATTCTTTCTATTCATTGCCACTGTCTTCGTGATAATTCCTTTGAAAGTTTTATTTGTGGATTCCACCTGGCCGTTGGCCTGTGGATGGTAAGGTGTACTTATTTTGTTCTTGATTTGATATTTTTCTGTGATGTCGTTAACTAATTTTGAAGTAAACTGAGTACCTTGATCAGTTACTATCTCCCTTGGTACTCCATACCTTACAAAAATATCTTCAAAAAGGAAGTTTACCACTGTTTGTTCAGTTGCCCGGACTAGTGCTTTGGCTTCAGCCCATTTTGTTACGTAATTAGTACATACTAAGATGTACTTCTTACCATTGGAAGTTGGATTAACGGGTCCTATGAAATCTAGAGCCCATTTTTCAAATGGCTCTAGGTGTACTTGAGGCTGAAGTGGCATCTCATCTGTAGCTATTGGCCTACCCATTCATTGACAGCTATCACAACTCTTCACGTACTTCTTGCAATCCTTAAAAATAGATGGCCAGTAGTATCCAAGACTAAGAATCTTGAATGTTGTTTTTTTAGCTGCAAAATTCCCACCACAAGGTTCATCATGGCAAGATTTTAAAATATCAATTATTTCATCATTTCTTACACATCATCTAATAATCATATCATAACCAGTGTAAAATAAATCACCATTAGTCCATGAGTATCAAGCACTTTGTTTGACTAGCCTCTTCTTTTCCTTTGGAGTAAAGTATGGCTGTGTTCTTCCTGTGGACAAATAATTGGCCAAGTCAGCATACCAAGGATTCACTATTGAAATTGCAAATAAATTTTCATCTGGAAAAGAATCTTCAACCAGAACAACCTCACCTTGATTTTGCAGTCTAGAAAGAAAATCTGCCACCTGATTCTCCTTACCTGGTCTATCTAAGATTGTGATGTTAAATTCCTGTAACAATAACAACCATTTGGTAACTCTGCCACTAGTTACTGGTTTATTCATTAAATGCTTAATGGCAGAATGGTCAGTATGTACAAAAACCTCATAACCAGTTATATAATGTCGAAATTTATTCACAGCATGTATGATGGCAAACATTTCTTTTTCTGTGACTGTGTAGTTTAATTCTGTAGGTGTTAGATTTTTGCTAATGAAATAGATGGCATAATGACAAGACTCCTCTTTTTGGCCTAATGAGGCACATACTATAGTATCAGATGCATCTGTAAAGATGTGAAATGGTAGGTTCCAGTTAGGTCCTTTTCAGACTGGTGTGGTTGATAACGTTTCTTTGAGTGTTTCAAATGCTTGCTGACAATTCTCATTCCAGTTGAAAGGTGTATCTTTTGCTAGAAGTTTAAACAGAGATGAAGCTATTTTACTCAAATGCTCAATAAACCTTCTGTAATAGCTTGCATACCCAAGGAAACTTCTTACCTCTTTTTGAGTCTTCAGAATTGGCAAATTGACAATGATCTGGATTTTCGATGGATCAACTTTAATGCCTTGAAAAGAAATATAGTGGCCTAATACTATCCCCTCATTTAACATCATAAAGCACTTTTCATTTCTCAGGGACAGATTAGCTTCAATACATCTCTTCAAAACTTTTTCAAGATTCGTTAACGCATGCTCAAATGAATCACCATACACTGAAAAATCATCCATGTAAACTTCAACACAATCATGAACTAAATCAGCAAAAATAGCTAATACAGCTCTCTGAAATGTAGCTGGTGTATTACAAAGTCCAAATGGCAAAACATTATAAGCATAAGTGCCCCAAGGACAAGTAAAAGTGATTTTGTCCTGGTCCTCTAAGGCTATCATGATCTGGTTGTAGCCACTGAAACCATCAAGAAAAGAGAATGATGATTTCTGAGCTAATGTCTAGCACTTGGTCAATAAATGGTAGTGGGAAATAATCTTTGAGGGTTGCTTTGTTTAATTGTCTGTAATCAACACAAATCCGCCACTTACCATTTTTCTTGGGCAGTACTACCAATGGGGATACCCACTGACTGTCAGAGATAGGATATATAAAATTGACTTTCAACAGCTTTTGTAATTCCTCTCTAACAATATCCTGAAGCATGGGGTTCATTCATCTCTGCGGTTTCCTTACTGGTTTGATATTACTATCGGTATAAATATGGTGAGTGCATGTTTCAGGGTGAATCCCGTGCATATCGATGTAGTCCCAAGCAAATTCTTTCTGGTATTTTCCCAATAATTGAATCATTTTTTCCTCCTGAGATAGTCTAGGTGAGTGCCAATATTCAATTTTTTTCCTGGAGTAATATCTATGGTCTTGCTCAGTGTGTTTGTGATAGATTGAATGGGAAAAATATCTTGAAATGTTGTTTGCAACGATTGAAAGGTGCATGTTTCCTGAAAATTTTGTGCCAAAAGTTCATCTGCAGCATGATATTGGTCATTTCTCAAATCTTCGGAAACATAAGGTTGAGAAAGGAACAATTCTACCAAATCATCATTATTATGTTCTTGAAAATCATAGATTTGGTTGATGCTAAAAATAGATTGAACTTCTTCTTTGTCATTGTATTTATCGTCAAGCCATAAATTGTGTGCTACTGCTGCTGATTGTGCTGATGGGTAAAGAGTGAGTTGTTTTAGTTCAGATTACCTGATCGACATCCTACGAATGCATCAGCAGTTGCTAACCATGGTCTACCAAGGATGATAGGGTGTCCTCCTAAATTGGATTTTGGCTGGAGAACTAAAAAGTCCACTGGATACTCCCAAGGGTCCAGTGAAACAATTATGTCCTCCAAAATCCCTTCAGGAATCACTTTAGATCTATTAGCGAGTTCTAGAACAATTGTTATGTGTTGCAAATTTGTAAGCTGGAGTGTTTCATGGTTTCAAGAGTCATCACATTTATTGCGGCCCCAAGATCAATTAAGGTGTTTGGAATATGTATGTTGTTAATGATTGTACTAACTCTGGGAATACCAGGATCAACATACTTTTCCATTGAGATGGTGTTTGTCATAAGGCCAGCTAGATGTCCAATATCATGAATCGCTTGTGGATCAACTCTTCTCGTAGTAGGATTTTTAAGGCACAGTTATTTGATGGCTTTAGTATATATGGGAATGTCTTTTATGGCTTGTAGTAGTGGAATTTTTATATAGACATTCTTTAGCTCATCTAAAACATCAAACTGTGGTATAGACATGGGAAGTTTTGTTTGGACCAATCGGTCTGGAAAAGGTGTGTTGTGGGGAAAAATGCCTATGCAGGACAATCCTATCCACCTAAGGTGTGACAGTGCCTTAGCAACAAACAGAGATAGCTATTCTGGTTTCTTCCTTTATGAAATGTGAAAGAAGAGAGATCAATAGACTTACTGGTGTCTTCCGTTTGTCCTTCGATCCGGTCTCTCTTCTCTTTGGGAGTTCACATCTACTTGCCTTCTTTCTTGTCCGGCTTCAACGGATTCCTGCAAGATCACAAGAGAACAGCTACTTGCTACAAGAGAACAGCTACTTGCAACAAGAGAAGAACACTACACAAAGACATATATTCACATTCATAACTAGTTTAGGATTAGAAATAAACCAAATACACTAATACATTCATACATCAAAATACATCAGCATATAGGAGAAACCAAGATAGCTTTATTGATGAATAACAAGGTTCACGAAGAGATACAACCCAGAGGGCTCCAATCCAGCATCTCCTTCCCAAAAAATGGAATTCCTATCTTCAACCCCTTCAAAGCATTAAGCACCCAATGATTCCAATCTCAAACCAATAGCAATTCTTTGCAATAACAAAATTCCAGCCTCCAGATCTCATGGAGGAGAGATCCATATATAGATGTTTGGAGAGAGGATGAGTCAGCTTGAGATCTGACTAGTGTCCTCTCCCTCTGTCAGTTCTTGAGTCCACTTGGAGGTTCTTGCTTCCACTTGGTGATTTGGAACCTCTTACTCATCACCAGTCGAATTCCCTGAGGCAAGTGTCATTTTGGAAGCTTCCTGGGTTTTGACACCTTGAGAAATGAGCCTGCCACTTGTCCACTCTTGTTCAGCGCAGGTAGCCAGTGTTCTAGTTGACATTCAACGCAGGTAGCCAGTGTTGGCTTTGACATTCAACACAAACAGCTAGTGTAGCCACTGAAATGATCCTGAATTGACTTGTTTTTGAGCAGTTTTTGGTGGAGAACTTTTGTGAATTGCTGTGGTCTGTTAGCCTTGTTCCTCTAGGGGTAGGAACAACATGTTTAGGGACTTTGGATCTCTTAGATTATGGACATTTCATGCGTAATTCTGTAAGGCACAAAAATTTCTATAACAGTTGCCCCCTAAAGAATGAGGTTGTTTATCAGGCGAAATGCTTTATCAGGGGAATCCGAAGTTCATCCAATGCTGAGAGGAGACCTGTAATAAGATACAATACAATACATTATTTTTCATACTGCTTTCATGATCTAGCTGAGGCGGGCATTCCCATCCTCAGCTTTATAAATTCATTTTTATGTACATAGAACAGACAACCGTCTGATGGTAGACTGATAATTTTGATGAAATTATCATCCTTTGAGTAGGATGATTATCTGCTGCAATGATGTACATGTCAATGTCTTTATCTTTCCTGAATATATATCGCAGCTCGGATGGATGAAACTAGATCCGGGGTCTTCAAACTCGTTCAATCTTCACTCTAAGTACAAGTCAATCCATGTGAGAAATGTTCTGAAGTCGAACATGGAAAGACATCGCTTGATTACTGGTCAATGATGTAAACCATTAACAAGCGCGAGAGGAATCACCGATAATGATAATGACCCTGAAGGTACTGCAGTACAATTCACGTGGTGTGAATAAAGGACTTGGCGTCGAAGACCACGCAAAATCTTTCGGTCGAAAGTCATTGATGTATACCTGTCGCCAGAAGTGAGAAACTTGCCATTGTGGCATGCAAGCTTCAAAGTACTGAAGGCGTTGTTCCTAGATCAACTTCTTGGATAATGAGCTGATGTCGACAAGAAGCGATCCATCAAAGGAGGGCCTTGATGAATCCCACATCAGTGACACAAAATGGAGCTAATGATTTTAATGGAGGTGAAAATGATCTGTGACATATGATTCAGGGTGGCGGTCATGAAAGGATGAAGGATAATGTATGGCAGTGGATGGGACACGGTTGACTTTTCTGAACGACTTCTCTTGAACATATGGCGACACTGATACGATGGATCGGTAGCATTACCCCAAATATGGATGGTATGGCGAGACCATGGATGTGACCAGTGAATGAAACAACCCAACCCAATTGTGGTACGGAGGAAAAGTGTCATGTTCAAGAGCGACTTGCTACCATCAAAGTTTTCTTTAGTTTCTCCCAATTTTTCCCCAGTCATTGCTGACCAGTACCTCTTTATTTTTGTCAAGCTTGAGGAGGATAACATATGCTTGTTCTATAACCTGCCCTTCGGGCAAGCCCATCGCTATGTTTTAACAAGCCTAGCGATAGTGAAGCTCGTTCTCGTCTAAAGACAAGTTTGTCGCTATTTAATGATTTTAACGAGTCTAACGACAAAGATAACTCGGTCCTTTTCATTTTTAGAGAGTCTGAAAAGGTACATAAAGTTAACTCCAAAATTCCTTTTTCGTCATCTAATCCCTTAAGTCTGAAAAAGTATAAAACAATACAGAAGGGATGAGTTTTCGATAGTTTTAACGAGCCAAATAAAACAAGCGCTCAATCTTTTTGTGCAATAATCCCTCAGGTCCAAAAAGATTAAAATCTAGAGGAGGGATAGCTCTTCCTGTCCCTTTAACGAGCTGGAAGGCCAAGGACTCGACAATCTTTTCATATTTTACGAGTCAGCTGAAAAGAGCTTAAAGAAGACTCGTCTTTTGAAGAACGAGTGATAAACAAGGTTAGTAGTTGATTCCAGGTACAGGTTGGAATTTTCCAATCACGGCAGTGTCACAAGGATGGCTAGGTGAAATCACTCTTCGCAGCTGTTCCTCAAAATGGGTAAACAATCATATGGAGGTGAACGATCGGCCAATGGAAAAGTGGAGGTGATGGTGCAAACACGACCAAGGCTTTAATGGCTGACGATATTACATTCACAGTGGTTATTTACCGAGATAGTTCATTTTTTAACGAGCTTAAACGCGGGTGGAAACATTTGCTCGGTCTTATGTTTATTTTTTAACGAGCATGAACTATGTGCTAAAACTGCTCGGATCTTGCGTTTATTTTTTAACGAGCATGAACTGTGTGCTAAAACTGCTCGAATACCCAGTCATATGATAAGAGTGTCTCATTGAGATTCTATTTTTTATGTAGCTTCATCTCACAAAGCTATGCCCCGCATCCTTTCTTTATGCAAGTTAGGAAACGGCTAACCCAAAAAACAGATAAATAACTGCTCTTTGCTTGCACTCGAAAAGGTTTGCATGCCCCCAGGTATAAAGTACGATTTCAAGGTTACCTCTACTTCTTTTCCTTCAAAACAATTGTTTTAAAGAGAGAGGCTTACCTCTTTCAGGTTACCCAAAGATTGTCTTGTTAATCTTTCAAACAAAACACTTCCTCAGCAATTTCTACCGAAATAGACAAAGGTGAGCGACGATGCTTACCAACTCACATAACTTTGACAAAAGAATCTTATTCTAGAATAACCCTCTTCCTGCATGAGCGGGGTACAGACTAGTCATATTCTCCCGCGGAAACCTACCTTATACCAAAAGTTTTCGTACCGAAGCAGACCAGGACGCATGCCCCCTGGGTTCCAGTCATATCCTCCTGGATTACTCGTGCTCATCAGGAGGACGGACCGTGGGTTGAGACACTTCTTGCGTGAAGAGACCATTTAGGGATGGTATATGACTATTTGCGATGCGTGATCCGGGAAATGAAAGTTGGTACACGAGCTTGACGAGTCTTCCTTCATGCGGAAAACAAATTAGTCTAAAGAGTGAGGAGACTATAGCTCCCATGAAATATATAATCTCGTCCAAGGAGTAGGTTATAATCCAAGGGTCCTTGAACGACCATCACGTTCATTTGAATGGTCTTCCCTTTCAATGTTATAGGCACATTGGGGAGGATCCCTAAAGGTTGACTGGTTCCTTTATCAAAACCTGATAGATTTCTCATTTCAGGTAAAAGCGATGGCGAACCAAGCGCTTTCCAAGCAATAGAGGAAAGGATACTCACATATGCCCCCTTATCTATGATAGTGCCAGCCATTACCATTCTGTATATTTGAATGATAATTCTGAATGGTATGCTTGCTGGCAACGGGGGTCTGCCTAGTTGGTTCCAATAAAAGGACACAACCAGGTTGCTTGGCGGTGGGACTGAATAGATGGCCGGATATCGCTCTGACGAACTTCCTTCCTGCGATAAAGGAATGGGGGCACTACCCCCTTGTTCATCAGAGTCAGTGTTGATGAAGAGAATTTGGACGGTGTCGTCTTTATTCTCCTCTGTGATGGTATCATTCGAAGATAGAGCCTCTGAAGGCAAAACCGGGTCAACTGTCGTCTCAACCTTTTGACTTTCGTCAAGCATGGATCCAGACAGTTCATCTTCAATGATAGGTGCTTCGTCTGACCACCTGGGCGGGCCAGCCGAGTTCTCAACTAGTGAAGGACTTGGCAGGAGTTTTTGATATCCAAGAGGAAGTTGCGCTCGTAAAATCGGTCGATCTTCCAGAACTCTTTTAGCCTCGTCCAAGAAGGGACAACGGTGGATGGCGTGATCGCCTTCACACAGTTTGCAGGGAAATCTAGCTTTCCCTCTCTGTCCTGTGGCTTCACTTTCACTAGTTGATGGTAAGCAGTCAACATGGCTATTAGAGGTTGATGCTACTGAATTGTGCAAATGGGGGGACCAGTCCCTTAGTATCCGAGGGATGCAGGGAAAATCTCTGTGGAAGTGGTCTCCCTTGCATATGACACATGGCGATTTAGGCCTTGTCAGTGCTGTGTGCGGATTTTTGTCAGACGACCCTTGTTTGCCCCCAGTCGCCTCTGGCTCCTTCTTCTTCTTCTCTTTCTTCTTCTTTTCCTTCTTCTCCTTAGGAACTTGGTTTTTTGTTTTACCAGTTCCGTCAAGCGAAGAGGAAGGAGGAGAGGAAGAGTTAGATGAAGTAGAAGGCTGGTTGGCAACTCTGGTCTGGTCTAACTGTTGACTCGACTGTTCAGGAATGGTGGTGTTTTGAACGACATTGGTTGAAAAGAGCCAAACTGGCAGGGCAATTGTCAGTCCTGGAAGCGACAATGTGGCCATGTGGGGCGCACCAACATGTCCCCAAGAGGAGAAGGGACTAGGATTTCCACCAAGGGGAATTCCTTGGTTGGTGTGCTCCATTTTTTCCAACCTAAAGATCAACGCAAGAATAAAGGGTGATTGTTCCATTTAAAATAAATTTTTAACGACGCTTAGACACAACTTGCTTTTTCAGTTTTAAAGACTCGAGAAAAAGCTAAAGATGACTCTAGTCTCCTTCGATGTTTAAACGAGCCCGAAGTGACAAATGCTCGGATGGACTTTTTCCGTTATAGAGTCTGAAAAAGGCCAAAAGGAACTGCTCTGGAGTTCTAGGCAGAGGGTGTGCCAAACTTTTCGCAAAACCGCAGAATACTTTTAGGGTACGGGTGGTCAATCTTCCTGAATGCTGTGTTCAGTGCATTGCGATCAGTAGGGCGGCCGACACGGCTTCCTAAGGATAAAGGTTTTATGCCTATAGGGGTCTCCCAAAATATACGCGACGATACGTGGGAGCACAATCCGTACTGGAGCTATCATCCCATAGGAGGAATCACCCACCATCCACGAGATCGACAGTCACCAGGCTTAATGACGCCGGAACACGTCTCTAGCCTAGACCTCTATGTTGTGCGTTATATTACAAAGTGTTGTTAAGTTCATTCAATTTATTTTAGGTTGATCTTTTTAGAAGTTTGCCTTTCAAGGTTCACCACAAGATGTATGATACAATTCCTAAATGCAGTCTAAAGATGATAAGCAAGCTTTATATCTTTTCAACTTTGAAAATCCTAGCTACTAAGGGAAAAGAAAGACATCATCTTTTCTCAAAGAGCAATCGGCACACTCTAATTCACTTTTCCTAAATCAATCATGCAAACTATCAAATGCAAATGCACAATGCAGGTGTTTGTTTTCCTCTCTCTTACTATTGATGCCTACAAAGAAAGCTTTTTGTACAACTTTGAATTTGCTTTTAAATGATCAATACCAACAAGTTTACTTTTGCAAAATCAGAGAAGATAGAAGAGATTACAGCACTTAACGATTTTCGAAATGAAGACTTGTTTTGACACTTAAAAGAGACAAACTCAAACCAATAAGCAAAAGCAAATGTATAATCAACTGTAAACAGCCAATGAACTCTCTCCTAAGATCACAATCAGTAGATCTGAATCAAGGGCTACAGGATGATTATTTCACTCATACAAAAGAAAACTGCAAATGATGCCACAAAAACATAAAAACACTCACAGTCTTTTTGTACAAAAGGAGGCGGAATCTAAGCAGAGAAAAGGGGTTATCAGACGGGTACCTATGCTGGTTACAGGCTGCAAAAAACAGAGATCAAAACAAGGCAAAATAGAGCAGAGAACCCCAGCTGCACAAGGACAAACTGGTTCAGCGCAACCTCAACACAGGGGTTTTGACATTCAGTGCAGGTAGCCTTCACGGGACCTGCGTTGAAATGCAGAATCCCTTCACTGGGTCTACGCTGAAGGAGAAACTCTCGTTTCCCTCAGGTTCTGGGTCACAGATTGCTACTTAATCAACTGTTTTAGGCCAAATAAAAGCAACAAGCAAGATGTAATCAAAGGGATGCTTTGAAGGGCTACTAAGATCTATCACAAGGATCATCAAATCATTTGTGAATCCATTGTTCAGATCATAGACAAGTCGAGCAATTAGATCAAAGCAGCAACTGTCTACTTTGCATCCGGGAAAGATGCAGTTCGATTGTTGCTGTCAAGTCTATGAAACAAACAATGATAGAAACACAAATAAAATGACTAAACAGATCTCCCTAGCGGAGTCGCCAATTTGTTGTGGGGAAAAATGCCTATGCAGGACAATCCTATCCACCTATGGTGTGACAATGCCTTAGCAACAAACATAGATAGCTATTCTGGTTTCTTCCTTTATGAAATGTGAAAGAAGAGAGATCAATAGACTTACCGGTGTCTTCCGTTTTTCCCTCGATCCAGTCTCCCTTCTCTTTGGGAGTTCACAACTACTTGCCTTCTTGCTTGTCCAGCTTCAACGGATTCCTGCAAGATCACAAGAGAACAGCTACTTGCGACAAGAGAAGAACACTACACAAAGACAGATATTCACATTCATAACTAGCTTAGTATTAGAAATAAACCAAATACACTAATACATTCATACATCAAAATACATCAGCATATAGGAGAAACCAAGATAGCTTTATTGATGAATAACAAGGTTCAGGAAGAGATACAACCCAGAGGGCTCCAATCCAGCATCTCCTTCCCAGCAAATGGAATTCTTATCTTCAGCCCCTTCAAAGCATTAAGCACCCAATGATTCCAATCTCAAACCAACAGCAATTCTTTGCAATAACAAAATTCCAGCCTCCAGATCTCATGGAGGAGAGATCCATATATAGATGTTTGGAGAGAGGATGAGTCAGCTTGAGATCTGACTAGTGTCCTCTCCCTCTGTCAGTTCTTGAGTCCACTTAGAGGTTCTTGCTTCCACTTGGAGATTTGGAACCTCTTACTCATCACCAGTCGAATTCCCTGAGGCAAGTGTCATTTTGGAAGCTTCCTGGGTTTTGACACCTTGAGAAATGAGCCTGCCACTTGTCCACTCTCGTTCAGCGCAGGTAGCCAGTGTTCCAATTGACATTCAACGCAGGTAGCCAGTGTTGGCTTTGACATTCAGCGCAAACAGCTAGTGTAGCCACTGAAATGATCCTGAATTGACTTGTTTTTGAGCAGTTTTTGGTGGAGAACTTCTGTGAATTGCTGTGGTCTATTAGCCTTGTTCCTCTAGGGGTAGGAACAACATGTTTAGGGACTTTGGATCCCTTAGATTATGGACATTTCATGCTTAATGCTGTAAGGCACAAAAATGTCTATAACAAGGTGGCAGATGAAACGGTTGCATTTGTTTATTTTTGATATCATCATTTTCTTTCTTTTGAATTGAAGTTTCATTTTCATTTTCTTCGTTTTCTTCTTGTTTATCAGCTGTTGGAGATTCTTTGTGAAGTACCTTACCAGAACTCAAATTGATATTTTTCAAGGGTAATGTGGGATATGACGTTCCCTCATCTACATTGTAGGCTGGTCTCTCTGCTCTGTTATTTCGATTTGGTACAGGTTGAGCAGAGATTTGAGTAGGTTTGGGAGGTTGTGAGTTGGATGGAAGTTATAATTGTGGTGGATTTATTGGTGGAGGAGCAGGCAATTCTTGTTGAATGGGTTGAGGTTAATGTGGGTAAACAACTTGCTGGTGAGGATATTACTGATATGGTTGAGGATATGGTGAATAAAGCTGATGATATTTTTTATATGGCTGCAAATATGGTTGGTATGGTTGAGGATACGAGTAATATTGTTGAGAGTATTGCTGAGATGGTCTCCATTGTTGTTGTGGGTAATTTTGGTGCTGCCATGGCATGGGTACATTCCATGAATTCTGAGCACACATCTGATCATGTACAGGAAATTACAAATTGTAGTTTGGGAATATACATTGAGGTGCTGGTTTTGGCATCCATGGTCTCTTTGTACCCATGTAATACACATTTTCCATATTTGTGTTTGCTGCCACATTACAATTCTGCAAAACCGTGACTTTAGAGCAATGAAATATATCATGATTTTCAGTACAAAAGGCACAAACTTGAATGTTTTCTAATGGGCAGTCTTTTAAGGCATGTTTCTTCTGGCATTTTGGGCAAAAGATAGCCATCATTTGATCTTCCTCTTCTTGTCTCTTCTTAGCTTTTAGAGTGTAAATTTGAGTTCATAAGGTACTTAATAGATCTGTTTTGAATTCCTATAATAGGTTTCCTATTTCAGCCCTTGTGACACTTGTTGAAGCAGATTTTGTGGCTTTGGATGATATCGTTCTCTTTCCAATTTTGGCTTTTCTCCTAGAATACTTTTCACATAACTCAGCAATTCCTTCAAAAGGTAAAGTGGAAATATCACATTTGCCCATCAAATTAAGATCATCTAAGTATTCCTCTCGAATGCCTTTCAAAAATATTGTTCGAATCGGATCAAGAGGCATGGTTTTGTGTTTTGACTTTTTGTAAATTGTAAACAAACCGCTCTAAGTACTCCTCTAAATTTTCATCGTCTTGTTGGTTCATCCTAAATATATCATCTTTGGAATATCTCGATCTACAATAAGGTTGGTATTTCTTTAAGAATATTCTTCTCATGCCATCCCAATCAGTTATCGCATGTTCACCAAGCCCCATGAACCATCTTAATGCTGATGCTTTTAATGTTGCTCGGAAGAGTCTAAGCCTATGGGCATCATCTGTGTAACCATATGTTTGACATATAATTTCAAACTCAAACAAGAATGAATCTGGGTCTTCTGAAGCCATGCCATAAAATTTTGGTAGCATGGATGGGGGTATGTTTTTCATTTTAATTTTGACATCCTCTTCTAGTTCTTGGATAGGAAATTTAAAGGTTGACTCTTCCTCTTGACCTTGATTTGGTGGTCGTTTTTCTGATCCATGTCCTTCTTCAACCATTTTGATAGGTTCCTCTGTTGATTTAATTTCTTGTTCAGTGTCACTTGTTTCAAAGAGAAGTTCAAGGAAAGATTGTTGAGTTACTGTGCTACTTTCTCCTTTTAAAGAGGACTCACGGAAATGTTTCTTCTGTGATTTGTATGCTAATAGAATTTGCCTCTCAATGAGTGTGAGTCGTTGCCATGATTTCTGTTTATCCTCTAATTTTTGTATGGTGACCTCCTCAGCTGATGTTGTGTGTTCAACGTTTCCTAAAGGGTCTGCTCCTGATGGTAGGTTAGTTTTTGGATGGGGGGTTTTTATGAATCTACCTTTATTTTCTCTAGATCTTGGCATAAAAAAACATGACTTCTAAATCTATGTTTTTTCTTGTTTTTGTTTATTTAATTTTTATTTTTTTTATATTTAATTTTTTTTGCGAAACCCTTTAACTATGCCTCCCCGTCAATGACGCCAAAATGTATTGGCCAATCTAGGGTGCTAGATTAGACTAGATTTATTATCAACCAGGGTCAGTAAACTTCGTGGCATGTGTCTACAGTCTATAGACATTAAGGATTCCTAACTAAGTGTTTATTGTGATAGGTTGCAGTAATTCTTTACAGAAGGTTAAGATATGTTTCCCCTCACCTTAACACTCAGATCGCCTAACTTATCTAACTGTCCTAAGGATACATCGTATTACTAGACTGAGATTTTAATCCCCTTACAAGGATGCTATGCACAAAAGCTCTGTCTAGTTAACACTTGAGCATTCATGAAAAATCAAAAGCAATCAAAAGCACACTAAAATTTAAATGCAGGAAACCAGTCTATGGAGATGCTTCAAAATATAACAATGGATCAAGTCTCTTACAAGATATGGTTCAATGATCTTAACGATGAAATCTTCAAGCTATCACCATAAATACCATTTGTGAGAATTCCTAATCAAATCAAAAAAATCATAAGCATGGAAATAACATTAAACACTATGCGTTCTATTCAAATTCAAAAACTGCTAAGGAAATGAAATTAACAGTATACCAATCCACGCCGGGCCCATCCATGTTTCAATGGTACACTGAAGTAAACTCAAGCAACGAGAGTATTAATGCATAAACACTACTGGAGAAAAACCGTGACTATATTCAAGTACTGTAGATTGTAATCACATACAAAAGTTATGTTCTCAAACGATGCACAGAGATAATAATCGTAACTGTAACTGTTAACAAAATAATACGTAGTATTTATCTTCCTGTCCCTATCTGGATCGAATGTACATTCATTAAGTAGTTGTTTCTGCTTTTACAAAGGAATGATTTTTTGTCATTTCTAATCTAAACTGATTTCCAAAAAGAAAAAAAAACGAAACTGGTTTGGGAAACCATGGCTTTTACTGCCTTTGTAACCAAAACGCTGAGGTTTGACCAGCATGGACCGCATAACCAGGAGCTTTTGATTTGTTGTAGAATCGATTTCTCACCTTGCTTGTACATTCCAGTTTTCATTCCTATCCATTGCTTTGGCTTGCTTGTCATGCCACGTGTCAGATGATAAACCATTTACAGGATGTTATGACTTCCTGTAATCGTTTTATTGAAAATTCCTAATTTCTAACATAAAAACTCATAAATTAA
Organism: Pinus tabuliformis; assembly: GCA_031772625.1. Lineage (NCBI taxonomy): Eukaryota > Viridiplantae > Streptophyta > Pinopsida > Pinales > Pinaceae > Pinus > Pinus tabuliformis. The sequence goes on from CM062820.1 coordinate 135,200,946, forward strand.
CTTTAATGCAAACTAACAACTATAATGCTATTAATTAATCAATTTCAAGGAATATATGGGGTCTATGGAGGAAAAAGGTAGACAAATGATGGTGTTTTTAGAGGAAAAAGATCGTAATGGAATGCTACCAACACCCATGCTAGTGGAAGTAAATGTAAGATAATGTTCTATTAATGTTGCATGGAGTGTGGCCTGAAGACATTAAGGAAGTTTTAAGGGTTGCATGTCAAGAGAGCATGTGATATTATGCCAAGGGTATATGATTCTATACCTTGATACTTCACAGTAGTTAATATCCTTAGTTCATTGTACTTGTGATAACTGTGAAATCTTAAACTATAACTAAGACAAAAACTTGTAAAATTAGTGGGGCCTAGAGGCTAATTTCCTGGGTAGGCTCAAGAGGTATGTTACGAAAGCATTACATCTCATTATAAATTTCACCACAAGTGAGGAAAGTCCTATATGTTGTAGTATTAATATTAAATGTAGGCAAGGTCCAAAGGGTTTGGTTCTAGTGGTGGAAAGTGAGGAACATTTCACTGTTTGACAAGGTTCAATTCAAATGAGCGTTTAACTTGGATACATGGAGTTACCTAGAGGGTGTCGCTAAATGCATGGTTCCACAAAGAAACATCATATTAATACTTTTGTGCCTCATGCACATATAAGTGAATGAAAACTCATCGGGATGTCCCACTTTATATTATTATCCCCCAAGGGACATCAAATTTAGGAATGGTCATGTTGCCAATTATTTCATAAATTATCAAATATGGTGTTTAAATCTAGTTGATTTACTAATGTTCATGGAGGGGAGAATATAGGCACTAAGAAGTATAGTGGTAGTATCTGAACTCGACCTCACGCCATGCGAATACAAAACTAGCTTGACAAAATCAAGGCCTCTTGAGGTACCCTTGTGACCTCTTATATCTTCAAACATGTTACAAATACAAATGAAAATTTTGATATGATTTCTAGAAATGGATCCTTATCTCTAACTACAACGACATATATAATTATTTTATATGCATAATTGCATAATGCGGTATGCCTAAAAAGTCAAAACTCTTAAGTTTGTACTTTTCTCAACTAATTATTGGAATAATATTAAAAGGAACCTAAAATGTTTCCTTATATTGTGACCTCTTTTATGAATATTAATCAATCATCTTACATTTTTCTAAATATTCTAATAAAAATCTCAATTGTCCACCTAACTAGAGTTGAAATTTTACATTTTCCAAATAGTGCTATGATTGTTGTTAGTTCCTCTTAGGATGCTTCTTCGAACAAACTATAATTATATTTATCTAAGGGATATTATAAATAAATAAGTGATTTGATTTATTATTTTAGTGATATTTAAACTTTCTTAAAATTTGATTCCAAGATAGAAATTCTTATTATAGCTATCCCTAATAATTTCTAAGCACTTGCCCACCTCCATTTTCATTTCCTAAATCATATTGACAGTATGGCTATGATATTATTATCAATGAATGAAATTCATATTTTTGTTCTTGTAACTAGACATACCATGATACTCTTCACGGTAAGAAACCAAGGCAGTATTGTGGGTGGGGGGTGGGGGCGGGGGGTGTTTGAATAAGTATTGCGATAATTTTAAAACTTTATGTGACTAGTAAAGAATACAAGACACCAATAAATGCTTCAAAAACCATTAATATAATAATTACAATAATAAACATAAGAAACCCATATTTGACACATATATTCCTTAAAATTTTCCTCTATTAACTCACAAAAGAAAGCCTCAACTTGCTATTACAAAGTTCTTTACCTCAGACTAGAAGGAAGCTACTAGTCCCTAGTTTATTAGCTACTATTGAAAGGTGATACAACCCCTAACTTATCAGTTTCTAATGAAAGGATCTCCTACCCATGATTATTTAATGACCACTACTCGAAGGACCTAAAACCATTGATTTGTAATATACCACTTGCTTGATATGGTATATTCATCTTTCATTCAATTTTAAAATTCAAATCATGAAGGCCACTTATTTTTATAGAAATAATTAATATTTCCTTAATGACACACCCTAATCACCACAAAATCACCTTTAGCATTCTTTGATTTCTTATCAATTCACCATCACACATCAACAAAACCAACAACATCATAAACTTCCTTGCTAATTCAATTCTACTTATACAGAATTAGAGTTGATAATTTTACATTTAAAACTTTAGTTAAGTTCAACTCTTTATTTGAAGTTAAGAGAGGCTTTGATCTCATTATATTCACGCTTTTCAGTTTTTGTTAATTCTTCTTAATGTGTTTAATTATTCCTCAAACACTACTTTATTATCATTGTGATCAAATCAAAGTTAAATTTCAAGTTTTCTCAAATTTTATATTCCAAACGTACCTTAAAATATGTTGATGCTTGAAAAATAACTGCCAACTTGTTCATGCATGCTATCACAAGCTTAGCGTACTACCAATTTAATGGAAATAACCAAATATCGATCAAACTTCCAAGCTATCCACTTGTTCATGGCTTAACACTTTCAGCATTTTCTATAAGCCCAAAGAATTAACTCTTTTTGAAGGAATAAAGGTTGTACATTAGTTGTGGGCTCAAAGTCTTTATGACGTAAATCTAGCACCTGCAACCCTTTATGATACACCAAAATCACTTTAAATCATGACTATGAGCTGATTTAACCTTTGTTAACAAACCAATGTGAAACTTTCACAAAGCTTGAACCTTTGTGCTAACACATAAAACTATCACAAAACACCATCGACTAGTCCCTTTGTGCTAAAGCGAAGTCTTGGATCCAACCTTTAGCCCATAGATTTTATTTCCCCATTCATTACCATTGGAGGAACCTCGAGAACTCCCACGATCAATCCACTGGGTTTACATTTCATGTGGTACCAAGCACCAACCAATCAAAAAATTGTTGTGGTTGAATTGTTTGTGCCAACTCATGTGCCAGTGTGTCTTGATGCTTTTTTATCCAAAAAATAAAACACACAACATATTCAAGAATAATCATAGTATCTAGACTTATGAGATCTGGGGTGACGTGTCATTGTGGGACCACATGCCACACACACTAATGAATCAGGAAACCGCTGGGATGATGTGTCTGCCACCTTAATGAAATATTGTTCTCATCTACCACATGTAACTAGCCAACAAGTGTCATGTATCATCCATTTTTATCCCACTTAGGCACTTGAAAAACACCAAATTGGATGTCATGTATCACAATGTCCTACCCATATCACTCTACGTCACTTCTTTAAGCCAATAAATTCTTTTCGTATATCATCTATGTTATCAACCTCCATTTCATTGGTATGATAGACACAACAAATCTTAGGTCTTAGTTTTCCAATTTTTTCATTGAACTATTGGATGAAAATTTTCACTCCATGTAGTGGGAATGTTTTAGTCTCCCCGGAGATGTTTCCTTGGAAGAGATAACATTATGATATAATAAATCCTGTGAGGGATAGAGTACGAAGGTGAGTTACTAAGTGGGGTCACACGTGCTCACAACTCTTGTGAATCGAAATTCGTGCATTTAGCCAGGTCATCTCACTATGTCACCCTGTTATTATTTTCATGACATGTCACCCGAGTCCACATATCACTAGGCATTATCACCAAAGAATTGATCATCTACTCTACTTTACTAGATAAATCGAAGTATACAATGTAAAGTCAATTTTACCCTAGTAAAATTGCTTTCACTGTGAGAAATTATGTAATAAACCACCTTTATTAAGTAATATATGGTTAAACCCATGAAGAATAATTAAATAAATCACTATTTATTTTATTTTCTTCTAGGGTTAATTAATTAAACCATTTTTTTATTATTATTCCTTGTTAAATTTGACCCAATCATGAAAAATAAACACATAAGTCATTATTTATCTTATTTTTCTCTAAGAATAATTAATTAATCATTAGCTAATTACTACTCTTTGTTAAATTTGAATAAATCCCTTAGGAATAAATAAGTAAATCATTATTTATTTATTATTCTTTAACTAATTCCTTGAGATAATAAATAAATCATTTATTTATTATTTCTAAATAAAAGTTTAAATATTTTTTCCCTCCTAAACAAATATAATAAAATATTCCAAGTGGTAATTCCAAGAATGAGATCAATAATATTTTGTTATTGCCCATTATTCAAGGATAACTCAATATTTTTTTATAAATAGGAGGTTTTTCCATTCATCATTCACTTTTGATTATTTTCATTGTTGCACTCACTGTTGTAACTTTGATTATTTTCATTGTCGCACACCATATTTTTGTTTCATTTTCACATTATAGAGGAGGGAGACTCCACACAAGCTGAAGACGTTTGAGGATGGCCAAGAACCCATCCCATAGAGGGGGAGTGGTAACATTTATCTATTCTCGTCACAGGTGTTATTATAAAACTATTCTTTACATATATGGTTTCCATTGGACAATTGGAGTTATTACTCTTTCTTTTTGCTCTTTAGCTATGATTGTAGTTGGACTTCGGCAGGTTTTGTTCATATCAGTTGTTGTAGATCTACAATTTTTAGTAGCTATTTACATTGTTGAGATTGTTTATCATCCAAAATCTTAAGTGGGTTCTTTTTGTACATCACTAAGAAGAAAACATTACAACAAAATTGGCGACTCCACAGGGTTTTATACTTCAGATCCGAAAACTTAGGTGAACTTTGGTTTTCAGCTTAGGGCTTTATCTTTTTTCAATTTTATTAATGTTTCCTAATGTTTTAACCCTAGATCTGATAAAATTTTTGCTTCCATAAGATTTGTACTCGTTTCCATAGGTCACAGGAACCAGCACGGAAAAGGCAACACATTTTCTGAAATTTGCAGACCGGGAGTCTCGGAATAGAAATCATAGTTCTCAGCCCAAAAGGTTTAATCTTGACTCCATAATGTACCTTTCAGCCCAAAAAGTGTGATTTCATCATGAAACAGGTCAGAAGCTACGATTTATGGGTTATAGTGTTTTTCATAGATCTATTACTAGGTTTTGCTGAGAGTTGTCTGCTAGGTGTCCGACCTCTGTGTGATCCTGCATAGGCCTTGATCAATTATGTTTTACACGTTGAAGTCGAATTTAGCCTCCCTTAGGGCTTCCAGTACACTTCCACCTTGCTAGAAGGAGTTTAGCTTAGTGAGAAGTATGAGTTTCTGTAGCAATTTCAGCTACATTTTCGAGATCTGTAACCTCCTTTTTAGGTGTGATAGGATAGGTTTCTACCATCCCTAGTTTCACATTTAAACTGGTTTGGTAATTCCCTTAGGGTCCCATCGGGTGCCCTAGGTTTTTCACCCATCTCCATATCATTTTACATCGATCTTCCCGTCTGGTTTTTTGCTATTGCTGCACCACTTTCGACCGGATTAGAGTCACTTGATCCCATTCAATTCAACATTCAGATCTCTTGATTGTTTTAGTGTATTTTTCGTCGGTTTAGCAACCAAGAAGTACAGTGTTTGCAAACCCAATTTGGATGGGGTTTAGTCAATTGTTTTTCTGTTTACATTTCGTTATTTATTTCAGTTTAGTTGTAGTAAGTTTTTTTCTTCTTTTACAAACACAATCTGGGTTTAATGAGTTAATACACTTGCACAAACAAGCACACCTTAAACGAAGGGTTCTTGGTTTACACCACCAAGCCAAAACTTAACATAATAAATTTATCTCACTACATCAGAGATGGAAGATATATTGTTGATCTCCCTTCACCATTTTCATGTTTTTTGTGTTTGTCCATCATTTCCCCATAAAGGCATGGTTGTAGAGACTATTAGGCCTTCACCCCCAGTTTCTTCTTAGGCATATTACTCCTCGTTGTAGGGTTCTAGTTCATAGCCATCTGAGTCCCCATCCCAACTCTTTTCCTTGTCCTTCTGATTGTGAACCTCCTTCACGACGTATCGTCACCATGTCTAGACCCATAGCTGGTGCAGGAACCCAACCTAGTGTTGGATCTGGTTCTATCTCAGTGGTCACATCAAGTGGAACAGTCTCAAGAACTGTTCCTGTAGCCCCCATGCTCCCCTTTATGGATGGGTTAGTCTACCATATCTTAACCATTTGATAAATGATCCTGGTTGGCCCTCTATGCCAACTAAGCTTCCCTCAGGCATCCCAAAGTTTGAGGGCATTTCTGGAGAGGATCCCACAAATGATGTTCCATACTTCCACATGTGGTGTTCGTACAACTCCATAACCGATCACTACATTCGTCTTTGGCTATTCCAATGCGTGCTCACTAGAGATGCTGTAAAATGATATGTTGACCAACCCTCCACCTCTCATACAATTCTTATCATATTTCCAGTTACCTCTCTGATACGACATTGGTATGGAGCTATTGACCAATTTTGTTAGTCCTATATGCCACTCGCTTATCAGACCATGTTTAAGAGTGGCATCAAAGAATGAGCACATTTCATGCCCAACCTTTCGAAGACCGTGTCTGTCTGGATCAGTTTCTTAAGAGCCTTCTATCCCCCATCGGGAAAGATGTCGTATCCCATTTTCCTTAGACTAAGGAAGAAGCTCTATAGACCGCTCTAATATATGATATGATTTAAACTCAATTCGTTTTTCTCTATACCATCATTCTAGACCTCCCTTGTCCTAGAAGTGCCAATGCACCAGGGGTATCTCATGCCACTGATGGTATCATTAGATCCCTTTCACACTCTTCTCCATTTTCTCAGCAGAGTTATGGCTACGAAAAGGGGGGCACCAATTCCTCCAAAGTTTATGCCACTCCTACTAGCAACATGTTTCTAGGGCCCCAACCCATCTACCAAATTGTTGCTCCTCATTATGCACAGTATAGTGCTCTAGCCCCTCAAGCATTACCACTGCAACATCCCATGGATCCTCAACCCCAGAAACCACTACCCCATTAAGGTCAAGTGTTTACACAAAAAATGGATACCAGTCCCCAAAATTCAAAGAAAAATAATAAGTGGAAGGGTAACAAGGGTAACCAGGGTAACCAAGGTAACCAACCTAGTGAACCCCAAGGGAACTAGCTTAACACTAACAACCAGAAACAAGGTAGCCTACCCAAGCAAAATAAGGTTATTCATATGAACAAGCCTTGTGCATGTTGTGGTGTACACGACCACTACACACATGAGCATCCCCATTTACCCCTGATGCACCAAATGTGGGAAGCTCAAGCAGCTTCTAGAGATCAACAATCACCTCAAAATCCCGTGCCATCACAATCGACAATGCTCACAAATAATTTCCTTCAGTAAGGATTTGTTGCCATTCAACCCCAACCAGGTCAAGTGGCCCACATCCCCTAACCTTGTGGTCCTTATGACTACCAGATCCTGATGATGAACTCTGATCAGTTTAACCCCTCCAATATCAACCTACAAACTTGGTTGTGTCAATATGACAAGTCGTCCACTTTGTCAGATGCTGAGTCGAAAACCAACGTATCCACTGACCCTTTTATGACACCAAATGGTCCTTTATAGATCCCTCAACACAAAATTGAGGACATTCCCAAGATCCCAAAGGGACCATTATGCCGTAATGCGGCTTCCAACAGAGCTGCCCACACATACAATATAGTAGACGACTTTGTGCAATCATCTGCTACCATGTCAACACTAGAAATCCTCCATTCATGTCATTCCCAAAAGAAACCTATAATAAGTGCCTTGGGTAAAGTGGATCCTTCTGATGATAGTTTGATTGTCTTCCCGATTAATACATCAAAGCACTCCTGATTGCCTTCATCTATTGCTTTCCAGATACTAGTTAGATTCCGTAATGCCATCATCTCAAGATGCATTATTGATGAAGGCGCATCCACTTGTGTGATGTTCACTCCTATTTAGAAAAAACTCAAGTCACCTGAATTGTCCCCCTCCACCATCACCTTGCATTCTTGGGATGGACACTCCTACTAGCCCATTGGCATGTACCACAATTTTCTATTGACGCTTGCGGACAAGATTGTCCATGTTGATATCGATGTCATTGATGTCCCTTTGGGTTACAACATCCTCTTAGGTCGTAGTTACACATATGCCATGTCGGCAATCACTTATGCGGTGTTCCACAAGATGTGCTTCCACCATTAAGGGAAGATCGTTACCATTGATCAGTTGACATACTACAAGTAGACATCCATGACCTCACCCGAGTCCATCATTTCGCCGATGTCTGACAGCCATTCTTCAACTCCTTGCACCAGTGTCTTGCTCATAGTATATAAGTATTACTCATTATCGGGTGCCTTCCCTAGCCCCCCCCCTCCCATTTCTGAACCTACTTCCATGAGTTTTTGCATGTTATAAGTGTCATGGGCTGCCATTAAGCAGTCTGGTACACCTGATCAAAAACCAGCTCTTGAGCATCCCACTATTTCTCTTACAGCTGAACCCTCTAGACCTCCATCATTTGTGGGTGCCTCTCCCATGTTCACTCTAAGAACTGTTCCTCTAGGTCTTAACCATCTAACAGCTATTCCACTAGGATACTACCCTCCCAGCCAGATACCTTTCTTATTCCCGCCTCTGGGAATTTTTTCTGTACATATCATGGCTTCGCTGGTCCTTCCTAACATGACTCTCAGGATCCCAGTATGGTAAATCGATCCCCTTGAAAACATTCCACCTTGTTAGCCAAGACCTTATCATGCTTTGACCCTAGTTCAACCGGTCCCCATGACCCTGCCACTGCTTTAGTGCAATTACAGCCTCAACAAGAGCCAACTCCTTTTGTGAAAGCATCTAGCCAGGGGGGAAAATCCAAAAGGAAACAATCGAAGGACAATGCTCCCTAAATCCCTCCAGCCCCTAAAGACCAAATTCATCACCCATGTGTGCCTTGTGTGAATTTGTTGGGAATGCCACCAAAAATTGTCTTGAACTTACTCAACTTAAACCAGTTGTTCATGAAGCATTCCATGAGGTGAATATTTCATAAGGCCATGCTAACATACTGGTCCCACCTAAGAAACTCAAAATTCTTCACACAAACCACCCTTGTGCCCTATGTGACCTTCATGTTAAATATTCCCATTGTTTCCCTCATCTCGATGAGTTTCACGATTGCCTTGGAACAATCCATGAATACGAGGCCACTCGTAGTAGAGCCTCTACTCCTCTACTTGTGGATTCTAGTACCAAAAATCAACTAGAACATGGAAACTTAGGCCCTCCTATTGTGATCCTTCCCCCACTGTCAAGTTGATGGACACCACAAGCCCCATTCTTTACCTATCATCATCCTTGAGTTCCTCACCTGGAAACAATCTTGAATTTGCTAAGAAAATTTCTATCGAACCTCTTTCAACAGAATCTGAGGTCTCAACATCAGTAGACCCTCCATCTACCATTCCATCGTCTACCATTCAAGACGATGCATATGCGAATACTATTCCTCAATTTGATGCACCAGGTAGTGCTGCCGCATCAATTAGTCAGTCTTCCTCCCGTCTTCCCATTTCCCAACCTGGGGAGGACAACATGGAAGCTGTGTCTACCCCTGATTACCCATACCTTTAAGTAAGGTGGGTTTCTGCAGAGGATTTCGAAGGCCATTTCCTTCCTATTTCTCACAATGTGATCTCCCTCCAGAAATGTTGACCACAGCACATCCCTTTAATTTTCATGTCTTTATCTCTGCCATGTAGCTAGGTAGATTGCATCATCTCATCCTTTGTCTTTTACATCTTTCATATGGATCCATCATCCACACCATACATTGGTCATGCTGATGGGGCAAATGGCTTTTCCTGGAATCTAGCCTTGATAGCCTCGGCCATTTTTACACCCTTGCATACATTAGTCCTTTCAAACGGTGTGTGCAATGGATCTTCCACCAATAATCAGGTCGAATATGATGCAGTGATAGGTTTCTTAATCGATGCCCTTGCTCATAACATCCTTCATCTCCGTGTCTGTTTATATTCCTTGATACTTGTCATGCAATTGAATGGTGTGTATCATGTGAATAAGCAAGCCCTATTTAGAAAATATCTAAGAGTGAAGCTGTGAATTCGAAACCACTACTTTCAGGCATATGCCTAGAGCCCATGTTAGGCCCCTATACTACTATTGAAACCCCTTATTGTTATTAGTACAACCCCCTTATGATATTTTTGTACCCATGTAGTCCCCATATTGTTATTATTTTGCCCCATAGAAGCCCATCATTGTTATGTCGGCTCTGATTATATTATGACCCCTTGGACTCCTATGTATAGAAAGGAGGTCTTCTCATTTATATCATCAAAGAATTAGTCATTTGTGTAATGTAAAGGAGGTTTCCCCCTCGAAGAGGCTAAATTCTAAGGCATTGATATATCTTTTCTATCTTTTTGTGAGCTAGTTTCCTAACATTTGATATCAGAGCTTTGGATTCTAGGGTTTTGCTGCTCCAAACAGGTCATCGTGACATTTGCACTATAAATTTTTCTCTCTGATGTTTCAAATGCTAAAAACAAAACTCATTTGCATCGAAATCATTCTGAACCTCGGGTTCGAATTTCAGAGCTTTTCGCGCTATATTTGTGGAGACATGATATGAGGAAGTTGTCCTTTTTGCAGACTCCTGAATTACATTCCAAATAGGTGACCTACGGAAAATTTTCATAACATTCTCTCTGAACATCAGATTTAAATTTTGTAAGAAGTTACAAAAAGAGGACGGCCTGTTGTCTTTTTTGTGTATTTTTTAGATCCGAAGGTCAAAACAATGACACATGGTAAGTCATACAAGTTTTCTATTCTAAAAAGGTGTATAATCACGTCATCATGGGAGACTGTGCATAAATATTTCTTGGATAATCTAATTGCGATCAGACTGGTGGCATTGGAAATAGGACACATAGGTCTACTACAGATCTCAATTTCAGAACTGGAGGACCCGAAATTACATAGTTATAATCATTTCAATATCAAGCTCCTAAAATCAAGAAAAGACAATATGAAGAAGTTTGATGGCAAGGATCTGGTAAATTGGATATGACAAATGGAAAAATATTTTGATCTACATAGTGTACCACTATTACAAAAGGTATGTATTGCATCTTCATATTTAGAACTAGATCAATTTTTATGGTATAAATGGCTTTGTTCTCGTAAAAAACGTGTTACATGGTAAATTTTACCAGAGGAAATGATAACACATTATGAGGATAGAAAGAGAAACACCTTCTTTAGCCAATTGAGAAATCTCAAACAAAAGTGTTCAATGGCAGAGCACATTCAAGGCTTCCAAAAATTGGATATAAGGGTAAATGATATTCCAAATAAGAAAAGGATTGATGTCTTTATAGATACTTTAAAGGATAACATTCAACATGAGGTTCGTCTTTCAGAACCTAATTCATTTGAGAAGACATTCAGGTGGGCATGAAAAAATGAAAGCGAAATTATGGAAACAAGGAATCCCACCACTCGTGACTATAATTATGAAAGTGTTTCTTCTCCTAGCCTTCCACAACCTACAAGGATTACTCCACAAAAATTGGAAGAAAAATGAGAAAAGGGGCTTTATTACAATTGTGATAGAAAATCCACTAAAGGTCACAAGTGTGCTGAGAAGAAATTATTTTACATAGAGTATGAAGGGGAGGAAGAAAAAGATCAAGAAACATCAAAAGAAGAGGAAATACGCCAAAGAAACAAGAAATGATTCCGACCATATCTTGTAAAGCATTGACAAGAATTAGCACTCCTCAAACTCTTAAGATAGAAGGACATATCAACAAGAAAAAGGTTCAAGAAGTGAAAGATTATATCGAGAAAGAAGAAATGAATACAACCATATCTTGTAATGCATTGGCTAGAATTACCACTCCTCAAACTATCAATATAGAAGGATATATCCATAAGAAAAATGTTGAAGAAGTGAAATATCACATCAAACATCAAGAAATGAATCAGACTATATCTTGTAGAGCATTGGAAGAAATTACCTCTCCTCAAACTCTTAAGATAGGACATATCAAGAAGAAAAAGGTTCAAGTAGTGAAAGATCACATCGAGCATCAACAACAAGTTTTCCAACTTTTAAAGGATAATTCCACTTTGGTGCAAAATCGAATGAAACAACAGGTAGATCAACATCGTTGTGAAATAAGTTTTGGTGTAGGTGATTGGGTATTTTTACGACAACATCTCAAACAAGCTATTTATGAGAAGGAAATGTTGGCAATACTACATGCCCTTAAGAAATGGCGACCTTACCCAATGGGAAGACACTTCAATATAAAAATGGATCGCGATAGTCTTAAATACTTTTTATAACAAATATTATCTTTAGAAGAAATGAAAAAGTGGGTCACAAATATGTTGGGTTATGACTTTGACATCGTCTACAGAAAGGGGAAGGAAACTTTTGTTGTAGATCCACTCTCAAGTAAGAATGAGGATGTGGAAGCATTGTTTTGTGCTATTTCTATTATCCAAATAGACTAGATAAATGAAGCGAGGATGAATGGAAGAAGAACAAAGAAGTGTGGCCACTCATTCAAAAGTTGCAGAATATTCCAATTCAAACAATATTGCCAGAATTGAAGAGGAAGGAAAAATCAAATTGGAACCTAGAGTAGTCAGATAAACAAGAACTCGACAACTACGAAATCAATCAATTTCAGGGTATCATATCGAGTGAAAGAGCTTACCCGCCAAATATTCCACATATAAGGACAAGAATTTTATACAGAAGCATCAAGAACTACTTAAGCATTGAGGACAACACTTTTTGAAGGAGAGGGGCATGTTAGGCCCCTATACTACTAATGTCACCCCTTATTATTATTAGTACAACCCCCTTATTATATTTTTGTACCCATGTAGTCCCCATAATGTTATTATTGTAGCCCATAGAAGCCCACTATTGTTATTATTGTGCCCTTACATTATTATTGTTATGTCAGCTCTGATTATATTATGACCCCTTAGACTCCTATATATAGAAAGGAGGTCTCGTCATTTTTATCATCGAAGAATTATTCATTTGTGTAATGTAAAGGAGGTTTATCCCTCGAAGAGGATGAATTCTAAGATGTTGATCTATCTTTTCTATATTTTTGTGAGATACTTTCATAATAGCGCAAAATCACTATGTAGATACCATTGCAAACCAACATTCTGGATTGGCATTTATCACATGTATACCACAGAAGATAACCCAAATGGCGAACCATCCTCATCATATAAAATGCATAATCATATTATGTATCATATAAGTGTTTGGAACCCTTAGGTCGAAATACATCCGGCACACCCATAGTATACTGGGGGGGCCCATAGGACCCTACATCTCCTTTGTAGGATCTCATGCCGAGTTGCGTCGAGATGCCTGAAACCCTTTTTCGAGCACTCAGAACACAATGGTGCTACACAAGCACCTCCTCCTAGGGGGCATCATTCCCACCTTTGCATACCAGATGAGCATCCCATGCTTGGTAGCACGATGGTCTTCCCCTCGCCATCTTCTCAATTAAGTATCATCCTAGATCCCATTAGATATAGGTAAGGTCGATTATCCTCCCATTCCTTGGATAATTTTTCCTACCAACCTCTCATGCAACCCATATACACATTACATATGGTAAATGTTTGATACCATATCTTCAAATATTCTACTCTATGTCCACATAGTCCCCATGTTTAACTTACTAGATGAGGATGATTCTAGACCTCCTCTAGTATTTCATTCTCGTTTTCCTCTTCACTTAATTCTTCATTAGGAACCATTGTTCCAAGATGCATTAAGGCGACTTTCCTAAAAGTCTTAGATCCTGATTCTGATGGTTGGTATATATTCTACAATGGTCGTAGCTCAGTTACATGAACTACCAGTACCATTGGAAAGATCTCATCAAGCTCTATAATGGGTCTTCGTTAGTTTTTGATGATTTGACACTTCACCAAGAAACCATCTTTTCCAAGAAGGTCACTTCATCGTCTCTCAAAATCGAATTTCATCATAAAGAGACACTTTTACTTTGAGGTCCACCTCCTCTTAATAATATTTCTACCAAATGTCGACTTTCTTCATGAGTAACCATCATTTACTCATGTTTTCATGGACCCCACTGGGCCTAGTCTGTGTGGCAACATCATCGGGTCACCCTTGTTAAGAGGATTTGCAATGAGTCACCCTTGCATTCTTCAAGTCTATTTCATGTCCCATCATATCATGTCACAGTATTCCATCCATATTTTCATACCGTTCATTTTGTCTTGCCCATTTTGGCCTCAAGTCATATTGTCCCCATCTACTCCGGAGTTGAGTCAGTCGTTGCCATGTCAACCATGCACTCTATCCACCGACAAGGGAAGTGGCATGTTTGTCCCTCAGTCCCACCTTTTCCCATTATCCCTAGTGTCAGTCCATTAGCCAGATTACTATTTTCCCTTATTCTTTAGTTGAGGATCCTTATTGCCTCATCTATCAGGGGCCCTATTTTGTGAACATCAACTCATTTATTCTAGAAGAATGACGTAAACGGTGGCGTATCTTAGTTCCAGCTTCCAGTTTTGTTTAGTGCCTTGGATCAAGCAACGAGTCTCATTATTATCCTTTCACTTGGTTGTTTCATGATCGTGATCCATATGCATGATGGTCCAATGATGCAAGAGATTGTACCAGTGATTCTTGGGTGTGTGTGAGATGTTTCAGACCTCATGAGGGGATGGACCTTCAAGTAGCACCCCACATGCCCGAATGCATACCTACTATGCTACAACCTTAGATGTAGTTCCATAGAGTTGATGGGTTTTCCTTCTACTGATTATAGTTTTCATAGCATGGTTGTCTCCTTTAGATGATCTGTTCCCTTTTGCAGAGCCCTTCCCTATTCAGCAGGGCTCCATCAGTTTTTCTACCCTCCCTCCCACCCATTTATTGAGGGAACTGTATTTGTATCTTATGTAGTAAGATATTATTGTATTCACCTTTGGCTCATTTTTTTACCAGGTGCATTATGTATATGCGACATATTGTATTAGTTTCTTGTTGTGTTATGCCAGAATGGCATGTACCACTCAACATCTACTTCATTGCCCAGTTGCATGTTTCTAGGAGAACCATTATTTTTGTACTAATTTATCTCGGTGGATATGGGTATGCCTACCCCACCTCATTGAGGTCTAATACCACAACATAAAAGGAGACTTGCATTAGTCTTTCCCCCTCTGTCACTATCCTCTTTCAAATTCAGCTTCATTGCTCTCTCTCTCTCCCCTTGACTCCCATGTGTTGTCTAAGTGATTGTGTCTTTACAATGTACTTCAGTCATATGTTTTTCTCCTAACACTCATACTTTGGGGGACAATCCGTTATCACCAAAAAAATTATCAACTAGCCTAATTTACTAGATGGATCTATGTATACCATGTAAAGCCAATTTTAGTGATAACAGACTCAGTGGTGGTGCTCCACTCACCAAGTGATGTTTTAATTGGTTGCATATGTGTCGAATGTACTGTGTGTTGGTTTCTTATCTCTATATTTATTTCCTATTGTTGAAATGGTAAAATCATTCAGCTCGAAAGTATAGAGGTTATGTTATAGATATATATATGAAAATGATTGTATTATTACGTATGTAACTTTTATTACACCCGAGTTAGTGGAAGAATCATAATAGGTAGTTAGCTTACTCCTGATTGACTTTGCACATAATCATTGTGAAATAGTAGAATTGTTGGTATTAAGTGAGTTTATAAATTAGTCATATGATGGAATGGTTGTTGAATATAAACTTGATGCTTATGATATGTGATGAAGGAATATAGTATACCTCTAACTTATCTGATATTGTTACACATAAGGCTTTGGTGCATGCAAACAATTATGGAGTAATGTTGTTAGCTATATAATGATGTAGTATTATGTACGTCATAGATGAGCTATATCATTATCCTTTTATACCTATAGAACTATCATCACGGTTCATAGATACGTTAGATGTAATAGTCTCAAAGAAATATCATATTAATTTCGGTGAGGGGGTTTTCAAAGAGTGTAAAGTTCGTATACTATGATTATTGCTTTTCCTCCAAACTATAAATGGTTAATTTGGATTATAAACTCTAACAATTGGAACTAAATGCCCACATTCGGGTATCACTTGGGGGACAATGTAGCTATTCTTGCCTATGTATAATAGTCAAGATATTAATAGCTTTGATTATGCGTGAAGTATGATTCATGCCCACACTAGTGGAAATAGATGTAAGATAATGTTATATTAATGTTGCATGGAGTGTTGCATGAAGATATTAAGGAAGTTCTAAGGGTTGCATGTCAGGAGAGCATGTGATATTACGCCCGAGGTATATGTTTCTATAGCTTTATACTTCACAATAGTTAATATCTTTAGATTATTATACTCGCGATGACTCTGAAATATTAAACTGTAACTAAGGAAAAAAATTGTAAACTTTATGGGGCCTAGAGGCTAATTTCCCGGGTAGGCTCAGGAGGTACGTTACAAAACCATTATATTTCATTATAAATTTCACCACAAGTGAAGTAAGTCCTATATGTTGTAGTATTAATCTTAAATATAACTAAGGCCCAAAGTGTTTGGATCCAGTGGTGTTAAGTGAGGAATGTTTCACTATTTGATAAGGTTCAATTCAAATGAGGGTTTAACATGGAGACATGTAGATACCTAGAGGGTGTCTCTGCATGCATGGTTGCACAAAGAGATATCATATTAATGATTTTGTGCCTCATGCACACATAAGTGAATTAAAATGCATCAGCATGTCCTCCTTTATATTATTAGCTGCCAAGGGACATCAAAATTAGGAATGGTCATGTTGTGAATTATTACGTAAATTATCAGATACAGTGTTTAAATCTAACAGATTTACCAATGTTCATGGAGCGGAAAATATAGGCACTAAGAAGTATAGTGGTATTATTTTAACTTGACCTCATGTCATGCGAATACAAAACTAGCTTGACCAAATCAAGGCCCCTTGAGGTACCTGTGTGACCTCTTATATATTCAAAGATGTTACAAATACAAATGAAAATTTTGATATGATTTCTAGAAATGGATCCTTATCTCTAATTACGAGTACATATATAATTATTTTATATCCATAATTTCATGATGCGATATGCCAAAAAATATCAAAACTCTTACATTTTTCCTTTTCTGAACTAATTCTGGGAAGATTATTAGAAGGAAGCTAAAATATTCCCTTATATTGTCACCTATTTTATGAATATTAATAAATCATCTTCCATTTGACTATAAAGTCTAATTAAAAGATCAATTGTCCACCTTGCTAGAGTTGAAATTTTAAGTTTTCTAAATACTGCTATGATTGTTGTTAGTTCCTCTTGAGACGCTTCTTCCAACATACTGTAATTATATTTATCTAAGAGATATTATAAAGAAATAAGTGATTTGATTTATTATTTTAGTGATATTTATACTTTCTTACATTTTTTTTGTTAAGTTTGGTAGGACTCTCTCATTTTGGATTTTAGATGTCCACTATTCACCCCACAACGGGGGGAGAGTAGTAAAATATTTAAACCCAAGATCTTTGGGTCGGTGAGACTTCATTCCACAGCCATCACCACTTGAGCTACCCCAAGGAGACATACTTTCTTAAAATTTGATTCCAATGTAGAAATTCTTATTATAGCTATCCCTAATAATTTTCTAAGAACTTGCCAATCTTCATTTTCATTTTTTCGATCATATTGACATTATGTCTACGATATTCTTGTCAATGAATTAAATTCATATTTTTCTTCTTGTAACTAGCCATACCATTATACACTTCATGTTTGTAAGAAACCAAGGCACTACTGTGGGCGGGGGATGGGGGTTGTTTGAATAAGTACTGTGATAATTTTAAAACTTTATGTCACTAGTAATGAATACAAGACACCAATAAATGCTTCAACAACCATTAATATAAGAATTACAATAATCAACAAAAGAAAAACATATTTGACACATATATTCCATAAAATTTTCTTCTATTGCTTCATAAAAGAAATCTTGAACTTGCTATTACAAAGTTCTTTATCTTAGACTAGAAGGAAGCTAGTAGACCCTAGTTGTTCAACTACTATTGAAAGGAGATACAACCCCTAACTTATCAGTTACTAATGAAATGAGAACCTACCCCTAATTTTTTAACAACCACTACTGGAAGGAGCTACAACCGTTGATTTGCAATATGCCACTATCTTGATATGGTGTATTCATCTTTCATTAAATTTTCAAATTCAAATCATGAAGGTCACTTATGTTCATAAAAATAATAAACATCTCCTTAATGGCACACCATAATCACCACGAAATCACCTATAACATTCTTTGATCTCTGACCAATTCACCATAACACATCAACAAAACGAACAACATCATAAACTTCCTTGCTAATTCAATTCTACTTATACAGAATTAGATTTGATAATTACACATTTAAAGTTTAGTTAAGTTCAACTATTTATTTGAAATTAACATAGGCTTTGATCTCATTATATTCACGCTTTTCACTTTTTTTAATTCTTCTCAATGTGTTTAGTTATTCCTCACACACTACTTTACTATCTTTGTGATAAAATCAGAGTTAAATTTCCAATTTCTTCAAATTTGAAATTCTGTCATATTTAGTAGAGAGTTTAGCTATAGTTCCAAATCTAAATTCCTACCAAATTTCGCCAAATTTCCAAACTTACCTTCAAATATGGTGATGCTTGAAAAATAACTGCCAACTTGTTCATGCATGCTATCACAAATTTATCATGCTACCAATTTCATGGAAAATAACCAAATATGGATCAAACTTCCAAGCTATCCACTCATTCATGGCTTAACACTTTCAACCTTTTCTATAAGCCCAAAGAACTAATTCTTTTTGAAGGAATAAAGGTTGAAGATTAGTTGTGGGCTCAAAGTCTTTATGACATAACTCTAGCACCCGCGACCCATTATGATCAACCTAAAGCACTTTAAATCATGACTATGGACTAATGCAAAACATCCACAAAGCTTGCACCTTCGTGCTGACACACAAAACTATCAGAAAACACCATTGACTAGTTCCTTTGAGCTAAATGCAAGTCTCGGAGCTAAACTTTAGCCCATAGATTTTATTTCCCCATTCATTATCATTGCAGGAACCTCAAGAACTCCTAGGGTCAATCCACTAAGGCTAAATTTCATGTAGGGCCATGCACCAACCAATCAAAAAATTGTCGGGGTTGAATTGTTTGTGCCAACTCATGTGCGAGCATGTCTCGATGTTATTTTATCAAGAAAATAAAACACAAATACTAGTCAAGAAAAATTGTAGTGGCTAGAATTTTGATATCTGGGGTGACGTGTCATTGCGAGACCACACACCACACACACTAACCATTCAGGAAACGACTGGGATGATGTGTCTGCCACCTCAATGACATAATGTCCTCGCCTACCACATGTCACTAGCCAACAAGTGCCATGTATCATCCACTTTTATCCCACATAGGCACTTGAAAAACACCAAATTGGATGTCACGTGTCAGAATGTCCTACCCATATTGCTCTATGTCACTTCTTTAAGCCAATAAATTCTTGCCATATGTCATCTATGTTATCAACCTCTATTTCATTGGTACTGCAGACACAATGAATCTTGGGCCTTGGTTTTCCATTTCTTTCATTGAAGTATAGGATGGAAATTTTCACTCCATGTGGTGGGAAGGTTTTAGTCTCCGAGGAAATGTCTCCTTGGAAGAGATAACATTATGATATAATGGATCCTATGAGGGATGGACTACAAGGTTGAATTACTTAGTGGGGTCACATGTGCTCAGAACTCTTGCGAATCAAAATTTGTGCATATAGCCACATCGTCTCACTGTGTCACCCAATTATTATTGTCGTGACATGTCACCCCAGTCCACATATCGCTAGGTGTTATAACCAAAAAATTGATCAGCTAGCATAATTTACTAGTTGTAATGAAGTATACCATGTAAAGCCAATTTTACCCTAGTAAAATTGCTTTCACTATGAGAAATTACCTAAAAAACCACCTTTATTAAGTAATTTATAGTTAAACCCATGAATAATAATTAAATAAATCACTATTTATTCGAATTTATTTTAGAAATAATTAATTAAACCATTGTTTTATTATTATTCCTTGTTAAATTTGACGCAATCATGAAAAATAAACAGACTTATTTTTCTCTAAGAATAACTAATTAATCATTAATTAATTACTACTCGCTGTTAAATTTGAGTAAATCCCTTAGGAATAATTAAACAAATCATTATTTATTTATTATTCCTCAACTAATTCCTTGAGATCACAAATAAATCATTTATTTATTTATTATTTCTAAATGAAAGTTTAAATAGTGTTTCCCTCCTAAACAAATATAATAAAATATTCCAACTGGTAACTCCAAGAATGAGATCAATAATATTTTATTATTTCTCTTTATTAAATGGATAACTCGATATTTTGTTATAAATAGGAGGATTTTCCATTCATTATTCACTTTTGATTATTTTCATTGTTGCACTCACTATTGTAACTCTAACTATTTTTATTATCGCACACCATATTTTGTTGGGTTTTCACATTATAGAGGAGAGAGACTCTACACCAGCTGAAGACATTTGAGGATAGCCAAGAACCCATCCCATAGAGGGGGACTTGTAACATTTATCTTTTCTCTTCACAGGTGTTATTATAAAATTGTTCTTTACATATTTGGTTTCGATTGGACGATTGGTGTTATTACTCTTTCTTTTTGTTGTTTAAGTATGGTTGTAGCATAAATCCGGACTTTGGCAGGTTTTGTGTCTATAATTTGTTGTAGATATACAATGTTTAGTAGCCATTTATATTATTTAGATTGTTTTTCATCCACAATATTAACTAGGTTGTTTTCGTACATCATTGAGACGAAAACACTACAACAAAATTGGCGACTCCACTGGGTTTTATACTTCAGATCCAGAAACCTCGGTGACCTTTGGTTTTCATCTTAGGTTTTCATATTTTTTCAATTATATTAATGTTTCCTAGTGCTTTAACCCTATACGCAATAAATTTTTTACTTCTGTAAGTTTTTTTGTCGTTTCCGGAGGTCACACGAACCAGCCGTGGAAAAGGCGTCATTTTTTTCTGAAATTTGTAGATTGGGAATCTCAGAACAGAAATTGTAGTTTTCAGCCCAAAAGGTGCGATATGGACTCCAAAGCACATATTTTAGCCCAAAAAATATGATTTCATCAAAAAATAGGTTAGAACCTGTGATTTCTGGGTTTTAGGGTTTTTCTCAGATCTTTTTTTCAGTTTTGCTGAGAGTTTTCATCTTGGTGTCTGACCTTTGTCTGATCCTACTTAAGCCTTCATCCATTATGTTTTACTTGTTGAAGTCAAAGTTAGCCTCCACTAGCACTTCTAGTACAATTCCACCTTTTTAGAAGGATTTTAATTGAATGAGAAGTCTGCGTTTTTGCAGCACTTTCAGCCACATTTTCCAGATCTGCAACCTTTTGTTTTAAATGTGATAAGATAGGTTTCTACCCTCCATAGTTTCACATTTAAACTTCTTTGGTCATTCTGCTAGGGTCCCATTGGTTTCCCTAGGTGTTTCGCCCATCTCCGTATCTTTTTGCAGCGATCTTCCACTCTAGTTTTTTGTTGTTGGTGCACCACTTCTCAGCAGCTTAGAGTCACTTGATCCTAGTCACATCGACATTAAGATCTCTTGACCACTTCAGTGTATTTTCCATTGGTTTAGCCACCAAGAAGTACAGTTTTTGCAAACACATTTTGGGTGGGGTTTAGTTAATTGGTTTGTTGTTTATTTTTCATTATTTACCTCAGCTTATTTGTAGCAAGATTTTTTCTTTTTTTACAAACACAATATAGGCTTAATAAATTAATACACTTTCACACACAAGCATACCTCAACCAAAGGGTGTTCGGGTGTTCGGCTTACACCACCAAGCTAAGACTTAACATAATAAATTTATCTCACCGCATCAGAGACAGAAGATATATTGTTGATCTCCCTTCACCATTTTTGTGTTCTGTGTGTCCTTCCATCATTGCACCACCAAGGCGTGAGTCACAGAGACTATTAGGCCTTCACCCCCAGTTTCCACTTGGGTGTATTACTCCTCCCCATAGGGTTCGAGTTCATAGCCCTCTGAGTCCCCATCTTGACTCTTTTCCTGGTCCTTCTGATTTTTCATCTGATTCTAATCCTCCTTCACCACATACCGTCACCGTGTCTGGACCCACAACTGGTGTAGGAACCCAACCTGGTGTTGGCTCCGGTTGTATCCGGGTGTTCATATCAAGCAGAACAGTCTCAGGTACCATTCTTGTAGCCCGCATTATCCCCTTTATGGGTGTGTTAAGTCTACCCGATCCTAACCAGCTAATAATCGACCCCATAAACCATGATCCTGGTTGACCCTCTATGCCAACTAAGCTTCCCTAAGACATCGCAAAGTTTGAGGGTATTACTG
Organism: Pinus tabuliformis; assembly: GCA_031772625.1. NCBI lineage: Eukaryota > Viridiplantae > Streptophyta > Pinopsida > Pinales > Pinaceae > Pinus > Pinus tabuliformis. The sequence goes on from CM062820.1 coordinate 135,223,492, forward strand.
GAGAATATCCTACCAACCATGTTTGATCCTACCACATGTGGTGCTTTTCCAACTCCATAACTGATGACTCCATTCATCTATGGCTCTTCCAATGCATGCTGACTGGACACACTGCAAAATGGTATGTTGATCAACCCTCCACCTCTCATACCATTTGGACAATGCTTGATATAGCGTTCTTATCATATTTCTAGTTACCTCTCCGATACGACACTGGTATGGAGATATTGACCACATTTTGTGAGTCCTCTGCTACTCGCCTTTCTGACTGTGTTCAAGAGTGGCATCGAAGAAGGAGCACATGTTGTGCCTAGACTTTCGAAGATTGTGTCTGTGCAGATTTGTTTCCTAAGAGAATTTTATCCCCCATAGGGAAAGATGTCGCGTCCTGTTTTCCTTAAATCAAGGAAGAAGCTCTCTAGGTGCCTTGGATATATGATCTAATTTACACTCAATCTGGTTATGTCTATACTGTCGTTCCAGACCTCCCTTGTCCTAGAGGTGCCAATGCATGGGGGCATCTCACGCTGTCGATGGTATTGTTGGCTCCCTTTCACACTCTTTGCCATATTCTCAGCAAAATTATAACTACCCGTAGGGGGCACCACTTTATCCATCATTTATGCCCCTCTTTCTAGGAAGATGTTACTAAGGCCCCAACCCATCTACCAAACTGTTTCTCCTCGTTATGCATAGTCGAGTGCTCAAACAACCATTAGTGCCCTCAAACAACCACTGCCCCCTCAAGGTCAATTATTTGCAGAGTAGAGTGATACCAATCCCCAAAATTAAAAGAAAAATAATAAGGGGAAGGGTAACAAGGGTAACCAGGGTAACCAAGGTAACCACCCTAGTGAACCCCAAGGGAACCAACCCGACACTAACAACCAGCAACCGTGTGGCTAGCCCAAGCAAAAAAAGGCTATTCCCATGGACAAGCCTTATGCATGTTTTGGTGTACATGGCCACTATACATGTGATTGTCGTCTTTTACCCCATATGTGCCAAATGAGGGAAGGTCATGCAAGTTCTAGAGATCAACAATCGCGTAAGAATCCTGCACCATCACAACCGACAGTTCTCACAAACCATTTCCCTTAGCAAGGATTTGTTGCTACTCAACCCAAGCTAGGTCAAGAAACCCACCTCCCCCAACCTTCTGGTCCTGGTCACTACCAGATCCTAATGATGAACTCTAATGAGGTTAACCGCTCCCATATCGAACTGTAAACTCGATTGCATCAATATGACAAGTCCTCCACATCAGAATCTACTGAGTCCAAAATAAAAGTATCCGCTGAGGCTCTTATGACACCAAATGGTCCTTTAAAGATCCCTCAACCCAAAGTTGAGGACATTCCCAAGATCCCAAAGGGACCATTACGCCATTTTGCAGCTTCTAACAGAGCTGCCCACACATACAATATAGTAGACGACTTGGCACAATCACCTGCCGCCATGTCAACATTGGAAGTCCTCCAGTCATGCCCTTCCCAAAAGAAATCTCTACTAACTTCCTTGGGTTTAATGGATCCTTATGATGATCATTTGATTGTCTTCCTAGTTGATACATCAGAGCACCCCGCACTTCCTTTATCTATTGCTTTCCAGATACCAATTAGAGTTTGTAATGACATCATCTCCATCTGCACTATTGATGAGGGCACATCCACCTGTGTGATGTCTGCTACTATTTGTAAACAACTCAAATCACCTAAGTTGTCCCCCTCCACAATCACCTTGTGTGCTTGGCATGTACCACAATTTTCCAATGACTCGTACGAGTAAGACTGTCCATGTCGATATCAAAGTCATTGATGCTACTTTGGATTACAACATCATCTTAGGTCATAGTTACACATATGCGATGTCAGTTGTCATGTATGTGGTGTTCTGCAATATGTGCATCCCCCATGAAGGGAAGATCACTACCATTGATCACTTGACTTATTGCGAGCCGACATCCATGACCTCCCCCAAGTCCTTCATCTTGTGGATGTCCCACAACCATTCTTCAACTACTTGCACTAGTGTCTCGCCTGGAATCTATAAGGATTCCCCATTGTTGCGTGCCTTCCATGGTCCTCCCCCTACCATTTCTTAACCTACTTCCATGAGTGTTTGCATGTTACAAGCGTCATGGGCTGCCCTTAAGAAGTCTGGTACACCTGATCAACAACCAGCTCCTTAGCATCCTATTGTTTCTCTTCTAGCTGAACCCTCTAGACCAACTCCTCATGGACCTCCTACATTTATGGGTGCCTCTCCAATGTTCCCTTGAGGAACTGGTCCTCCAGGTCTTAACCATCGAAGAGCTACTCCACTGGGACGTTATTCTTTCGGGCAGATACCTTTCTCATTCCCCCCTCCAAGAAAATTTTCTGTACCTATCATGGCTTCACTGGTCGTTCCTAACATGACTCTCAAGATCCTAGTATGGTACATCAATCACCTTGAAAACATTCCTCCTGGTCAGCCAAGACCTTATCACACTTTAACCCCGGTTCAACATTTTCCCATGACCCCTGTCGCTGCTTCAGTGCCATTACAACCTCAATAGGAACCAAGTCTTGTTGCGAAAGCATTTGGCTAGGGGGTCAAATCCAAAAGGAAATATTTTAAGGAAAATGATCCCAACTGCCTCCAGCCCCTAAAGCACCAAAGTTGTCACCCTCGTGCACTCTGTGTGATGTTATTAGGCACACCAGCAACAATTTTCCTAAACTTCTTCAACTTGAACCGTTGGTTCATGAATCGTTTTGTGAATCGAATACTCTAGAAGTCCATGTTAACATATCGGTCCCACCTAAGAAACTCAAAACACTTTGCACCAACCACCCCTGTGCCCTGTGTGACATTCATGGTCAGTATTCTCATTGTTTCCCTCGTCTCAATGAATTTTATGATTTCCTTGGGGAACTTCGTGAATACAAGGCCATTCATAGTAGAGCCTCTACTCCTCTACTTTTGGATTCTAGTACCACTAGTCAACCAGAACAGAGAAACTCTAGCCCTCCTATTGTGATCCCTCCCCCCGGTGTCAAGATGATGAACACCACATGACCAATTCTTTACCTATCATCATCCTTGAGTTCCACACCAACCAACCTTCATATGGTTGCTACGTTCATTTCTATCGAACCTCTTTTGGTAGAATATGAGGTCTCAACATCAGTAGACCCTCCGTCTACTAGTGCATCGTCTAGCATTCAAGACGATTGGTATGTGAACCTTATTCCTCAAGTTCATGCACCAGGTAATTCCACCACATCATGTAGTTGATATTCCTCTCATTTTCACATCTCCCAACATGATGAGGACACCATGGAAGGTATGTTTACCCCTGATTACCCCTACTTTTAAGTAAGGGGAAATTTCTTGAGAGGATTTCAAAGGCCATTTCCTTCCTAATTCACGCAATGCGATCTACCTCCAAAAATGTTTCCCATAGCACATCCCTTTGATTTGCATGTCATTATCTCTACCATGTAGTTGGGTAGATTGCATCATCTCATCCATTGTCTTTTGCACCTTTCAGATGGATCCATCATCCACATTGTATATCGATCATGCGGTGCAAGTCACTTTTCCCATAATCTAGCCTCAACATCCTGGGCCATTTTTACCCCTTTGCATATGTTATTCCTTTCAAATGACTTGTGCATTAGATATGATGTCAATAAATAGGCCGAATATGATGCAATGATAGGTTTGTTAGTAGATGCCCTCACTTATCGCATGATTCATTTTCATGTTCGTTTAGATTCCTTGTTACTTGTCATGCAATTGAATGGTGTGTATCATGTACATAAGCAAGTCCTATTTCGAAAATATCTAAGAGTGAAGCTATTCATAGGTGAATTTGAGACCATTACTTTCATTCATGTGCCTAGAGCCCAAAATCAATATGTAGATTCCATTGCAAACAACATTCTAGATTGGCATTTATCAAATGTATACCACAAAAGATAACACAAATGGTGAACCATAATCATCATATAAAATGCATAACCATATTATGTATCATATAAGTGTTTGGAACCCTTAGTTCTAAATACATCCAGTACACCCATAGTATACTGGGGTGGCACATAGGCCCCTACATCTCCTTTGGAGGATCTCATGCCAAGTTGGACCAAGATGTTTGAAACCCTTTTTCAAGAACTTGGAACATAATGGCACTCCACAAACTCCTCCTGCTACAGGGCATCCTTCCCACCTTCACATACTAGATAAATATCCCATGCTTGCAGGAATGACGGTCCTCCCCTCGACATATTCTCAGTTAAGTCTCAGCCTAGATCCCATTATCGATTATCCTCCCATTCCTTGGATACTTTTTCCTACCAGCCTCTCCGGTGAGCCATATGCACATTGTATATGGTAGATGTTTGATTCTACTCTATGTAAACATGGTCCCCATGTTTGACTTACTAGATGAGGATGTTTTTAAACCTCCTCTAGTAATTCATTCTAATTTTCCTCTTCCCCTAATTCTTCATCAGAAACCATCGTTCAAAGAAGCATTAAGGCCATCTTTAGACAAGTAAGGCCACTTGCCTAAAAGTTGTAGATCCTGATTTCGATGGTTGTTTTATTTGCTACGATGACCATAGCTCAGTTAGATGAACTATCAGCACCATTGAAAAGCTCTCACTGAGCTCTATACTAGGTCTTCCTCAATTTCTTATGATTTGACAAATCACCAGGAAACCATTTTTCCAAGAAGGTGACTTCATCTTCTCTCAAAATGGAATTTCGTCATAAAGAGACACTTGTACTTTGACATCCACCTCCTCTTAATAATTTTCATACCATATGTTCACTTTTGTCATGAGTAGCCATAATTTTATCATGTTTTCATGGTCCCCACCAGTCCTAGTCTGTGTGGCAGTGTCATTGAGACACCCTTGTTAAGAGCAACCGTGATGAGTCACCCTTGCATTCTTGGAGTCTATTTCATGTCCCATCATATCATGTCATAGTATTCCATCAATATTTGCATATTTTTCATCTTCTCTTACCAATTTTGGCCTCAATTCATGTTGTCCCCATCCCCTCTGGAGTTGAGTCAGTCGATGCGAGGTCAACCATGCACTCTATGCTCTAACAAGGGAAGTCACATGTTTGTCCCTCAGTCCCACCTTTTCCCATTATCCCTGGTGTCATTCCATCAATCACATTACTATTTTCCCTCATGCTTTAGTTGATGATCCTCATTGCCTCATCTATCACATGCCCTATGATGTCGACATCAACTCATTTATTCAAGAAGAATGACCTATCGCGGGCCCTCTTCTCTCAACTCCCCTATGTTGACTAAATGATTGTGTCTTTACAATGCACTGTGGTCATACATTTTCCTCCTAACACTCGTACATTCGGGGGAAATCTGTTATCACCAAAAAATTGATCATTTAGCCTAATTTACTAGATGGATCGAAGTATACCATGTAAAGCCAATTTTAGTGATAACAAATTGGGTGGTTGTGTTCCATTCTCCAAGTGATGTTTTAGTTGGTTGTATATGCATCAAATGTACATTATGTTGGTATCTTATCTCTATAATTATTTCCTATTCTTGAAACGGTTTAATCATTCGTCTCGAAATTATAGAAGTTGTGTTATCGATATCTATTAAAATGATTGTATTATTACGTATCTAAATTTTATTGCACCCCAGTTAGTGGTCGAATCATAATAGGTAGTTAGCTTACTCCTGATCAACTTTTCTCATGATCATTGTGCAATAGTAGAATTGTTGGTATTAAGTGTGTTTATGAATTACTCATATGATGGAATGGTTGTTGAATATAAACTTGATCCTAATTATATGTGATGATGGAAAATAGTATGCCTCTAACTTACGTGATATTATTACACATAAGGCTTTGGTGCATGTGAACAATTATGGAGTAATTTTGTTAGCTGTATAATGATTTATTATTATTTATGCCATGCATGAGCTATATCATTCTTCTTTTATACCTATAGAACTATCATCATTTTTTAGAGATGTGTTAGATGCAATAGAATCAAAGAATCCTATTAATTCCGGTGAGAGGGTTCTCCAAATAGTGTAAAGGTTGTATGATATGACTAGTCTTTTTCCTCCAAACTTTAAATGGTTGATTTGAATTTTGAACTCTGACAACTGGATCTAAACGCCCACATCCTGGTACCACTTGGGGGAGAGTGTATCTATTATTTCCTGCACATAATAGTCAAGACAATAATAGCTTTGATTATGCCTGAAGTATAATTCATGCCCATGCTAGCAAAAATAGATGTAAGATAATTTTCTATTAATTTTGCATGGAGTGTTGCATGAAGATATTAAGGAAGTTCTAAGGGTTGCTTGTCAAGAGAACATGTGATATTATGCCCAGGGTATATGATTCTATACCTTGATACTTCATATTAGTTAAGATCCTTAGTTCATTGTACTCGTGATCACTGTTAAATCTTAAACTGTAACTAATACAAAAATCTGTAAAAATTATGGGGTCTAGAGTCTAATTTCCCAGGTAGGCTCAGGAGGTACGTTAAAAAAGCATTATATCTCATTATAAATTTCACCATAGGTGAAGAAAGTCCTATATGTTTTAGTATTAATCCTAAATATAACTAAGGCCCAAAGGGTTTGGATCTAGTGCTAGAAAGTGAGGAATGTTTCATTCTTTGACAAGGTTCAATTCAAATGAGGGTTTAACTTGGAGACATGGAGGTACCTAGAGGGTGTCGCTGAACGCATGGTTGCAGTAAGAGCCATCATATTAATTCTTTTGTGCCTCATGTGCACCTAAGTGAATTAAAACCCATCAGGATGCCCTATTTTAGATTATTGTCCCCCAAGGGACATCAAAATTAGAAATGGTCATGTTGTGAATTAATACATTAATTATCAGATACGGTGTTTAAATCTAACTTATTTACCAATGTTCATGAAGGGGAGAATATAGGCACTAAGAAGTATAGTGGTAGTATTTGAACTCGACCTCTTGTCATGCGAATAAGAAACGAGCTTGACCAAATCAAGGCCTCTCGAGGTGCCCTTGTGACTTCTTATATCTTCAAACATGTTGCAAATAGAAATGAGAATTTTGATATGATTTCAAGAAATAGATCCTTATCCCCAATTACAAGGACATATATAATTATTTTATATGCATAATTGCAAAATGTGATATGCCTAAAAAAATCAAATCTCTTTAGTTTGTCACTTTCTAAACTAATTCTGGGAAGAATATTAAAATGAAACTAAAATATTTGCTTATATTGTGACCTCTTTTATGAATAGTAATAAACCATCTTCCATTTCACTATAAATTCTAATAAAAAGCTCAATTGTCCACCTAGATAGAGTTAAAATTTTACATTTTTTATGTAGTTATATGATTGTTTTTAGTTCCTCTTGAGATGCTTCTTCCAACATACTCTAATTATATTTATCTAAGAGATATTATAAAGAAAAAAGTGATTTGATTATTATTTTATTGATACTTACACTTTCTTAAAATTTGATTCGAAGATAGAAATTCTTATTATAGCTATCCATAATAATTTTCTAAGCACTTACCCATCTTCATTTTCATTTCCTGGATCATATTGACACTATGTCTACGATATTCTTATCAATGAATGAAATTCATATTTTTTTTCTTGTAACTAGCAATACCATTATACTCTTCGTGTTTGTAAGAAACCAAGGAACTACTGTGGGTGGGGGATGGGGAGTGTTTGAATAAATAATGTGAGAATTTTAAAACTTTGTGTCACTAGTAAAGAATACAAGACACCAATAAATACTTCAACAACCATTAATGTAAGAATTACAATAACCAACACAAGAAACACATATTTGACACATATATTCCTTAAACCTTTCTTCTATTACTTCAAAAAAGAAAGCCTTAAATTGCTATTACAAAGTTATTTATCTCAAACTAGAAGGAAGCTAATAGTCCATAGTTTATCAGCTACTATTGAGAGGAGATACAACCCCTAATTTATCAGTTTCTGATGAAAGGAGCTCCTACCCCTGATTATTTAAGGACTACTACTCGAAGGAGATAGAACCGTTGATTTTAAATATGCCACTTTCTTGATATGGTGTATTCATATTTCATTCAATTTTCAAATTCGAATCATGAAGGCCACTTATTTTTATAAAAATAGTAAATATCTCCTTAATGACACACCACAATCACCACACAATCACCTTCAACATTCTTTGATATATGATCAATTCACCATCACACATCAACAAAACCAACAACATCATAAGCTTCCTTGGTACTTCAATTATACAGAATTAGAGTTGATAATTTTACGTTTAAAAATTTAGTTAAGTTCAACTCGTTATTTGAAATTAACAGTCTTTGATATCATTATAATCACGCTTTTCACTTTTTGTTAATTCTTCTTAATGTACTTAATTATTCCTCAAACACTACTCTCCTATCTTTGTGATAAAATCGGAGTTAAATTTCCAATTTTTTCAAATTTGAAATTCTATTAGATTTAGTACAGAGTTTAGCTATAGTTCCAAATCTAAATGTCTACCAAATTTGGCCAAATTTCCAAACGTACCTTCAAATATGTTGATGCTCGAAAAATAACTACCAACTTGTTCATGCATGCTATCACAAGTTTAGCATACTACCAATTTGAAGGAAAATAACCAAATATGGATCAAACTTCCAAGCTATCCACTCATTCATGGCTTAACACTTTGAGCCTTTTCTATAAGGGCAAAGAATTAACTATTTTTTAAGAAATAAAGGTTGTAGACTAGTTATGGGCTCAAATTCTTAATGACATGACTCTAGTGCCTCCGACCCTTTATGATACACCTAAAGCACTTTAAATCATGACTATGGACTAATCTATCCTTTGGTCACAAAATGATGCAAAGCTTTCACAAATATTTCACCTTCATGCTGACAGATAAAACTATCAAAAAACACCATCGACTAGTTCCTTTGTGCTAAAGCAAAGTCTTGGACCCAATATTTAGCCCCTATATTTTATTTCCCCATTAATTACCATTGGAGGATCCTCAAGAATTCCCAAGGTAAATCCACTGGGGCTACATTTCATGTTGGACCACGGACCAACCAATCAAATAATTATCGAGGTTGAATTGTTTGTGCCAACTCGTGTGCCAATGTGTCTTCATGCATTTTTATCCAGAAAATAAAGTACACATCATATTCAAGAATAATCCAAGTGCCTAGACTTCTAAGAGTTGGGGTGATGTGTCATTGTGGGACCAAACATCACACACACTAACCAATCAGGAAACCATTGGGATGATGTGTTTGCCACCTCAATGACACAATGTCCTCATCTACCACATGTCACTAGCCAACAAGTGCCATGTATCATCCATTTTTATCCCACTTAGGCAGTTGAAAAACACCAAATTGGATGTCATGTGTCACAATGTCCTACCCATATGTCTCTATGTCACTTATTTAAGCCAATAAATTCTTGCCATATGTCATCTATGTTATCCACCTCTATTTCATTGGTATGAAAAACACAATGAACCTTTGTCCTTGGCTTTTCATTTTTTTCATTGAACTATTGGATGGAAATTTTCACTCCATGCAGTGGGAATGTTTAGTCTCCTAGGAAATGTCTCCTTGGATGATCTAGATTTAAATAGGAATGCAACAAATTACAGAGATAACCATAAACACAGAGATGCTGTAGAAATAATACTTCATTTCATTAATGTAAAATACCAAAATATGCTTACAAATAGAAATGGGAATAAACCAGCTAGGGCGATGGTAGCTTATCTCTAAGAAGAGATGTCGCAACTACATGCCTATGAATTGCCTTAAAATGAGGCTCAAGGGCTTTTTTAGTATTGAACAATAAGGTCAAACCATAAATAACCAAAACCATAACCCGAGGAGTTGTAACACCAAGATTTTATGGGCCCCGTTGGCGTGACTTAGACAACCAACTTCCTGGGGTCGCGACTTGGTCATATTATCTCCGTTTGATGCGCATGATAGCCTGTTGGAATGATCTCTCCAAGGACTACGGTGGAAAAGATGATTTTAGGAAGAAAATCGTTGGCGGTAGATTTCCAAAATAACGTCGTTTAGGGCCTCAAAACGGCTCCAAAAGTTTAGGACCCAAAAAACTGCTAAAAATAGTAAACTGTGCTACAATTAAGGAAACTGAAAGAAGCAATGGTGGGGGTCCAAGTGGAATTTTCCAGTGGCCACCAATATCCACCTGGATCATTCCCCCCCCCCCACCCGAAGCAATTTTCCCCATTGCATTGAGGTCCTCCATGAGATGAGGGAACTTCTGCTGAACTTTGTCCCTGGTGAGCCACTTGCCCTTGTGAAGGAGTTGGCCTATTTTGACAACTCGATATAGTTGGATATTATGTGGTGAGTGTGCTTGATCTATGTTTCCATGATCCGATCTGTTGCAGAATGTTCTATGCAATCTAAATTTAACTCTGTGGGTGTGAGCTATTCTGCAATGTTGGATGTGTCTAGTAATGGTGGAAAGTATGGTCGAAGGTGATCCACATTGAACACTGGGTACAAGAAAAGTAATGGGGGAATGCTGAGCTCAAATGCATTGTCTCCCACAGCCTTGGGAATGGTGTAAGGACCATATCGGAGTGGTCTGAGTTTTCGATAGGCTCTGGTAAGGCGTTTCTTTTGCAAATGCAACTAGACTTTGTCACCCACCTGAAACTTGTGTGGCACCTGATGCTAATCATGTCACTGCTTGTACTTGGCATTTGATTTCTCCTAAATTTCATGGACCTACTAGCGAATATGTTGGATGTGCTCAATGAGGAAATTTGCCTCATCTGTTTTGGACTGCAGATGAGCCGAATCTGTGTGAGTCACCACAAATGGTAGGGTCGCATCAATGGGACATAGTGGCTAGAATCCCAAGCCCACTTGAAAAGGGTTGTGGCTAATTGAGCTATGGGGAGCCCGGTTGTAGCTGTGCTGAACATAACGGAGGCTGTCATCCCATGTGCGTCGATGCGTTGAGTTTTACATGTGTAGAATGTGTACGATCATCCTGTTGACAACCTCCATCTGGCCATCAGTTTGAGGATGGAAAGTTATGGACTTAGTGAGTTTGGTGTCCAACATCGACCAGAGACTGGACCAAAATGTTCTAAGGAACCTGTTATCCCGATATGAGAAGATAGACTATGGGATCCCAAAGTGTACCCACACTCGTTCAAGGAAGAGTTTAGCAGTGGCTTCTGTTGTGATATTCTTCTTACAGGCCGCCATAATAGCCATCTTTGAGAACCTGTCGACAACCGTAAAAACATAGTCATTTACATGCTTAGTGGAAGGAAGGGCTGACATGTAATCCATGGAGATGGATTCCCAAGATCGACTAGGGGTAAGCATCAGGGTATAGAAGCCTTGCTTCTTGATGGTCAGTTTGGCAATGGTGCATGCAGTGCATGATTTGATGTAATTCCTGACATCTTGTCAAAGATTTAGCCAATAGAAATACTTTTGTAGTATTGAAACTATTTTCTTGACCCCGAAATGCCTAACAACTCCACCGTAGTGTGCTTCCCAAATCATCTTGGGATGCTCACTAGAAGGAACACGAAGGTCACCTAGGTGGCATAACAGGGCATCCCGAAGGTGAAAATCTACAACATGCTAACCCTCCAAGAGTGTCGGGTATGTGTGGCTGAATTTTGGGGTGCTTTTGTGGTGAAGTGGCCAATCAGAAGTCTCAGGCCCACAAGAGTTGAGCACGGTGGTTAACACCATGATCGGTGGTCGACTGAGGAAATATGAAACATTATTGGTGTTGCCCTTATTATACTTGATATTAAAATGGAACTGTTGCAAGTATGTGGACCACTTCTGATGGCGACCATTCTGCAATTTCCCTCAGGTCTGTATGAGCTGTAGGGGTCAGTGGTTTGTGTGGTTGGCCATTTCCTTCCCCAAAATGTAATGCTTCCATTGTCGGTAGGCCTGCACAATGGAATACATCTCTTTGTCATAAGTGGGATACTTATGTACTGTGTCTAAAAGTGTCTCACTATGATATGCCATTGGATGACTGTGTTGAGTAAGGACTACCCTAATTGCATTTTCAGAGGCATTTTTCTTGGCCTCAAATGGTTGTTGCAAGTCTGGTAATGCAAGCATTGGTGCTGAGTAGAGGCAATCTTTCAACTCTGTGAAATCCTTCTATTGAGATTCAGACCAAAAGAATTTTTCTTTTGCTCCTCCCTTGGTGACTTGACTCAAGGGCAGAGTGATATGAGAAAATGCCAACACGAACCTATGGTAGAAGTTGGAAAGACCTAGAAAGTTGTGAAGCTCTATCATAGTGGTTGGACATGGCCAATCCCGAATGACTTGGATCTTGGTTGGATCCACATGTACCCCATGTTCATCAATAATGTATCCGAAATACTAAACCTGGGTCATGCCAAAAGTGCATTTCTCAAAATTGGCACATAACCTGTGTTGCCGTAGTGTTTGGAAAACCTGTTGGATGTGGTGGAGGTGCTCTTCCCAACTCTGGCTGAAGATTAGAATGTCATCGAAGTATACCACTACAAATGAGTTGGTGAATGTCTGCATGATGTCATCCATTAGCCTCATGAAGGTTGCAAGAGAATTCATCAATATGAAAGGCATAACCAAACATTCAAAAAGGCCCTCCTTGGCTTTGAAGGTAGTCTTCCACACATCAGAGGGTTCGATTGGTACCTGGTGATATCCTGACTTCAAATTGATCTTGCTGAAATATTTTCCCCCTTCAGTTGGTCCAAGATGTCAATAATCTATGGGATCAGGTACCTATTATGGACAATGATCTTTTTCAATGCCTGATAATCAATACAGAGTCTCCAAGTCGCATCCTTCTTTAGTACCAACATGATCGAGTTCCCACAGGGTGATGAACTCGGACGGATGTGACCTTTTTGCATCAGATCCTGAATCTGCCTCTTGATTTCATCGTTCTCCAAATGGAGAATTAATAGATTGGTCCATTGGGAAGTGGTGCACCTTGCGTTATATCGATGGTACACTTGACTTGATAGTGCAGAGGAACCCCTGTGGTGGTGGTGAAGATGTCCTCGTACTCCTCCATGACCTTGTCCATCTATAGTTGTTGTGTAGAAGGGCCCTGTCTGGAGGTCATGGCCATAGTCTTCTTCTCTCCTTGAGGAATATCATTAGGAAAACAAATTTCCCGATTTTGGAAATGAGCTTACTACATTATTTTGGAGAAACCAAAAAGATGGCAGTAGGCAGTGCTACCTTTGGTATCTTGTAGAACTTATTTCCCAAAGTAACAATAACATCATGGGGTCTTGATTCATACATAACATGTCTCTTTCATAGGTATGGTTGTCCTAATAATACATCACAAACTTCAAGGGGAGCAATGTCACGTAATACCTCATCACTGAAGGGATTCATGTTATACGGAAGGTGACACTGCTAGCTCACTTGAAGATCCTTTCCTTGGTGAAGCCACTCGTTGGTGTACGGTTGTGGATATGTTGTGGTCGGTAGGCCCAGCCGCTTCACAACCTCCAGCAAAGTGAGGTTACTTTGGCTCCCGCTCTAGATAATGAACTGTAGTGGGGAGCCCTTTACCCACATCTGAGAGTGGAGGAGACGCTCCTCCTCCTGTGGATCTTCGGGTCCCTTCTTCTAGATCTTTGGGTTCCTCCTTCTGGCTCTTCATGGTGGAAACAATGGCGTTGGGCTTTGCATCAATAATCTTCTTCCCTATGTCATTCCCCTTGTTGGGTTCGCACTCAGATTCAGAACATGCATCTGATTCTGAAACCTTTAGCTCAGCCACCAGTGACTTCTCTCGGTGACACTCACTTGTGTCCTGAGTGGAGCTCTTATGGAGCTCACACCACTTTCCCATGTACTTTTTCAGCTTCGCGATGTTGTTCTTTGGTTGCAGCTTTGGCAGGTTGTCTTGGGCCGCCTCACCTTGGCTTTGTACTTTGTTCTACAGTTTGAGGGCACCTTCAACTTGCTTCAGATTAACAGATCTAAAGTATTTCTTCTTATGTTTAAAATTTTTCTTGACCTAAATGGCGTATCGGTATGTCGTGTCAAACTAGTAGATGTTCAGGAATTGTATTTCTTCGTGGATGTACTTGTGTAGGTAGCCATGGTATTTGAGTACCAAATGCTGCTCTGTATCCTTAATACACAATTTTATGGAAAGGGTATGGAAAATATTGGTAAACTCTGGCACGTCTTGGTCCCTTCCCTGCCGTAGTGTGGTCCGCTTTATTTATTGATCCTCATAGCTTCCGATAGGGTAGTACTTCTCCTTGATGGCATCCCGGAAGGAATTCCAAGTAGGTGCGGCTAAAAATAGTGAGCCTATACTTTCATCCTTCTACTCACAATAGGTTTCCCACCAATCCTTGACGTGGGCGGTTGCTTTGAGAAGAGCGAAAATAATCTTTTCCTGAATGGAAAAATCATGAACAGAAAAATAACCCTCTAGTTGATTTAACCATTTATCGACGACATCTGCTTCTATCTGACCCTCGAATATGGGGATTTCAAAATTAAATTGTACCTTAAATGGTGTGGAATTTCCAAAGTAGATGTTGGAAGCTCATTCATCACCCTGGGTAGTCACTGAGGGATCTAGGCAAAGTTGTCCATCATCGCTTTCCTGAAAGAGTCAATTTTGTGGACAAAACCGACCTCCCTAGAAGCTAAGGCTTTCTAGTGACAAACAAGACAAGTAAACACTACCTTTCTCTAAATATTCATTTAGAATACAAGTAATTAGGTGTTTATAACATACCTTTAGTCCAATGCTTTGTAGTAGTCCAGCCTCGCCGATCTGGATGAGCTCCTCCTTCTCTTCGAAACCTGCATTCACTAACAAGCCAAAAGATTAGATAGCACCTGAATAACTTATAAAATAACACATATTCATCATACAGACCAAGGAGTATATGAAACAAATAATGTATAACAACCTGTTGAGAAAAATGAGTTTATTTGCATTAAGTGGAAACAAAAGAAACCATTACAACCTGAGCCTTGGTGTTGTTCAGGTCCCTCCCAGGGTCCAGCAAGAGTTTTCCTTTACTTTGATCAGCTCACCCACTTCCAAATGAAGCTAAGAAAAGATGAAAATCTCTCCTCTCAAGCTCTATAAGGGAGTCCTAATATCAGCAGCATCTACCCTTAGGAATGTTCAGCTTTCAACCTCCCCTCCCTCTGGCCCAATGCCTGTATTTATAGTGCTTTGGAGGAAGTTAATCAAGTCTACCATGAATGGGATAAGCCCCTCTTTCAATGGGATAACTCCCCTCTTCATGGGATAAGTTCCTCTTACATAGGGATGCATGAACCATCTGGAGGCGCTCAATCCACATCAAACCATCTTCTAAAATGCTCTAGAAATGACCACAAGTAACTTTTTTGAAGTGAAACTTGCGCCTTTTGACCTTTACAGGAGTACGCACCCAACCCTTTACATACGGAGTGTACAAGTATGCAGGTTATATGAACTGGAGGTGCGTACACGCACGTAAGGCTAAGAGAAACTGCGTAACAAGAGTTAATTGACCTTTAAAGGACTTTCTCTCTTTCTTGGAGTTTGACATGAGGAGTAGAGGTATGAGACTTGCCAAGGAGGATAGTATGACAGTTGATAGAGCCATACTAACTGTAGATAGTCATGGTAACAAATTTTAGTGTAACATATTGCCCCCTAAAGTGAAAAGCTTGTAGTAGATTTAGGGTTTCATATCATCTAGGAAGGGTGAAGTACTTTATCATTTCAAGGATTATCTTGTGGAGAGCTCGGTTGGAACCTGCAAGTATTCAACACAAAATACATGTATGAGATCATATCATCGCTGAGGTAGGCATTCCCATACTCAGATCAAAAACTTTAACTAGCAAACTAACTACTGCTCTGATGCAGGAATGATTTCGTAGTACATCATAATCATAGACTCATGTAGACACAGTATGGATGCAGCCATCTATTTATAGTTAGCCTACTTATACAATGAATACAAAACTCCTCACAACCTGGATGGTGGAAACTAGATCCAGGGTCTTCATTTCTACTTCCCGAAATAGTACGATTCTATCCATGTGAATAAATGAGTTGATGTCGAGCATGGTAGAAACCACTTCATTACCAGTCAATGATGTAAACTGTTAACAAGTGTGAGAGAGACCACCAGTGATGTCAATGGTTCTCAAAGTACCCAGTACAATCCATGAGATGTGAATGAATGTGTTGATGTCGAACATGTCACGAAATCCTTCGATCGAAAGTCAATGATGTAAACTGTCGTCAAAGGCGAGAAATCTGCCATTGATGCATGCGGATCTCAAGGTACTGACGATTTCTAGATCATATTTCTAGATAATGTGCGGATGTCGATAGAAAGTGATCCGTCGTAGGCAAGCCCACAACACGAAATCATAAATCAAGTTGAAGAAATGTAGCTGTAAGGACTAACTCAGGGATGGTCAAGATGGATGACAGGTATTTTGCAGATGAATGGTTTATTTGCAGTGACCTCTTGAACACATAACGACACGACAGATGGCTTGGTGACATTTCACCCAAAGTTAATACCCGGCTGAATACATTCAATGTGGTTCAATCAACTGTGAGGCAAAGGATTTCCCAACGCAAGTGAATGAAAAGTGTCGTGTTCAAGAGTGGTGATAAGATTTATTCTGAGACAAAGGATATCAAATAAGTTCATTCTTCTCTCTTTTCCCCCACCATTTCTGGCAAGTAACTCTTTATTTTTTACAAGCTTGAGGAGGATAACATATGCTTGATTATAAGCTCATCCTTCGGATGAGTCCAACTTAGTTTAGATTCGAACCCTAAGATGGAGTGGTTCGTTCCTGTTTGTAATCGAACAGGTCCTTTACTGTGAAATTTTAACGAGTCCAGTATAGGAGAAACTCGACGTTTTTCAATTTTAGAGAGTCTGAAAAACTTAAGAAGACTCCAGGGTTGAACTTTTTCGTAAATTTGTGTCTCCCAAGCCCAAAAAAGTATAAAATAATACTTGAGAGAACCGCTTGGTTTTGTACGACCGAGTACTTTCATAGTTAGTGTCTTTGACCTGAAAAGTAAAAAGTGATCAAGGACACGTCGTTTTATTTCCAGTATCGAGTTTGAAACGACAAAAACCATGCAATCTTTTCCTGTTTTTACGGTCAGAAAAGGGCTATAAGGGGACCATCTTTTAATTCTGTTTTAACGAGTGTAAAAGAAACGCTCGGAAATCTTTTCATGTTTTAGGAGTCAGAGAAGGGCTTAAAAGATGACTCTTATGTGTTTGTTTGTGAAAAATGACAATTTCCCTGAAAATCCTTTATCCTGCACAAAAACTAACCCATTACTCATATCTGTTTAATATAGATAAAAATTCTTTGAAAAATACCTTTTCATGGTGGAAAATAAAGAAATTTTACATTCATTTACTCAAAAAACCTATAAAAAGGGGTTTTACCATTTCATTTTTACCATTTTACTGTTGAGGAGAGAAAAAGCGCTTTTCGCAAGAAACTTCCCGTGCTTGTTGCAGAGAATCCAACCGTCGAAACCGAACGTCATCTCATCAGGTATTCTACAAAATCCTCCCTTGCATTTCCATCAATTTAGAATTTGTTTTTAAGTTTTAGTTTCATTTTTGGAGGCCTTGGGGTTTCAAAGGCCGCTTTTCGGGGTACGCAGGTGCTCCATAGGTGACCTGCGTACCCTGACATTTTCTCAGTTGGGAAAATGTTGGGCGTACGCAGCTTGCCTTAAGAGAGCCTGCGTACACACGCTCTGTCTCTAAAGGCGGGCTGCGTGTTGGAAATAATACTGAGAGGGGGGGTGAATCAGTATTATCAGATCAATCAAACTTTTCTATTTCATACTCAGAAACATATACGCTACTTCAATTAAGTGAACCCGCGTGTACACGCTACTGTGTCTAATGAAACCCGCGTATATCCAGAGATCTTATAATTCAGTTATCTTAATCTTCAGTAAATGCATCAGATCATTATTAAGCATATTAACAGTAAACAGGTGCAGAATAACAGAACAGAACATCACACAAGAGCCACACACATGAACACCATGATATAAGGTGGAAACCCAATGTGGGTGAAAAACCACCTGCTGCAATTCGTCTCTTTCTTCTTTAATAAGAAACTTCTTTTACAATGCACTGGTGCAGTCATTTACCAGCACGCAGGCTGCAACCTGCAGAGGGCTACAACCCTCATAGCTTTTGTACTAGCCGATCCATTTACTAGTACGTAGGTGCCAACCCTACAGAAGGCTACAACCTTCACTCGTTTTCCAGCTGCTCCTGGAAGGGAGCTACAACCCCCCTTGGCTCTTGTACTGGCTGATATGTTTACCAGTACGTAGGTGCCGGCCTACGATCTTCCCGGGACCATGTTTCATACATTTTCATACTAGATCCATAAGACAATCATCATTGTAGTACAACCTGCATCATCAATCACTGAAACACCCAATTCTGAATCACTGTAACCCTGTCAACAACAACCAGACAACATAACAACAACCAGATCCAACTCCATCTTCAAATATCATACTTCACATTGTATACGCTACTTGGATGACCCCAACCTGCGTGTATACGCTCTTTTACCAAAACCAACTCGCGTACAGATCTATAAATTCAACCTTAAAACTCTGCAGCTATATCAGACATCAAAGCATACCCAGATCATAATAATAAACATGCGTCAGTAGATCTAGTCTATCCAGAGTCAAACCATATGAAGATAATCATTCCAAGCCTTGAGATCTCGTTCCATCATTCATCATCCTCCACATGGGTGAAACCTTGGTTCAGATCACCAACCCATAACCAGCACTTGGATCACACACTTTCTCAGATCTTCATCACTCACACTTGCTCACACTTACACGCTTTGGCCTAGTGATCTTTTCCTTATATAGCCTTAGGCCTTGCTCAATGCCAAGAGCCAAAACCATAGTAACACAATACCATCAACTTCAATACTAGGGATCGACACGCCCGTCGAGACACAATGGTCCGAAACCATAGGCACAACTTCCAAGGACTAACTGCCATGGACCAAAGGTACGTTTCCACATACACGCGCTTTTGCTGAAGCCAACCTGCGTGTACACGCTGATTCGCCTTGCTGAACCTGCGTATATCTCTTTCTTGTCCTACTGTACTGAGATCTGTCCATTAGTTAAGTTGTCATCACCTGTACCAGTCTCTGAGCACCTGTACCAACCTCTGAGTGAGTTGCCATCAAGGACAACACTTGAATCATAATGCCAACAATCTCCCCCTTTGGACTTGATGGCAACCACCACACCAAGTCACTCTCCCCCTTTGACATCAAGGGCAAAGGGTGGACCAAGATATTCTCTTCCTTGGTATACCTTCTGCTGTCCATACTGCTGTCCATACTCCCCCTGAGTACATGCTGAAATCTCCAAATGTGCTCCCCCTTTGTGTATGCCAAAGTGTACCAATCTATCCATCCTGCTCTTGCTGAATTGTGCTGTTCATGCTCCCCTTGACTGTAGGCAAGATCTGTAAAAGATGTTCTACAAAAAGAACAAAGACTTATACATCATAGAAGACCTTCCTATCACCAAAAGACTCAACATACATTCATCACCCAACCTAGTGGGGATATCCCAATATTGACTCATTCACCTAACCATGTGAAGATACATGATAATACATGAACATTTCATCATTCATCCCAGGCATAGTGGGGAAACCAACATAGGCCGTTACATGACCTTGACATCATAAAAGAGATACATGACATAGTGATGAAATATCTAGACCAACACTTATGAAAGCCACCAACAGCATCATGATCTGTACCATAAGCATCAGCCTGCAATACCATTCCTAGACAGTAAGATGTATCATTTAGCTTCATAGACTTTATCAACACCTTCTAACCATAATGCCAACAATGCATTATTCGAAGAATATTCTCCCCCTGAGTGTGAGCCAACCATGTCTGAACCATTTCCTGAGTCTGTTCTGCTCCCCCTGAGCCTGAGCCAACCATGACTGAACCTGGGTCTGTTCTGCTGCCCTTTCTCCATATACGCGACTTTGCAGCCTGTAACTCGCGTATATACGCGACTTGTCTTCATGAAACTTGCGTATGAGAATCAGAACACTGAAGTTCTATACCTTCAGCTCCCCCTGAGTCTGTTATGTCTGTGCTGTGCTGAGTACCCTGTGCTGTGCCACATCTTTCTGACTGAACTTCCTTCTTCTTCCATATCTTCACGCATGTTGATGATTTCTTCTTATCATGAGCTTTGTTCCTGCAATCTCTTGCTTTATGTCCAAACTTGTTACATGCATAGCATCTTACATGTTTCATATTCCTCTTGTAGCAATCAGCAGCTTTGTGGCCAAACATATTGCAAGAAAAGCAATATCCATTAAAGTATCTTGAATGTGATGATCTTTCTGCATGATGGTCTTGAAACCGTCTTCTTCTACATATGGCTGCAACATGTCCAAGATTATGACACACATAACATTCAACATTATTCAGTGGAGGAAATAATCGTCTATCACGTCCATAGTTAGGAGTAGAGAATCTTCCTTGAGGAATTTCTTTCCTTGGTTGTTCCTTTTTGGGCATTTCAGATTTCTCATTAGAGTTTCTTGCCTCACCTTGTGAACTAGATTCACCTTCAACATATTCATGAAAACCAAGACCAGTCTTGATAGCAGGAGATCTTTGACTACTAAGAATATCATCCAAGACTTTAGAGCTATCTTGAAATCGTAAAAGCTTATCCTTTTCTTCTAATTTGCTTTTCAAGATATTTACCTCAACTTGATGTTGTTCTTCTTTTTCAAGACATTGCTTCTTCAAGGTCTCTCCAACTTTCCTTTCTTCATCCAACTGATGCCTTAGTTTGAGGATCTCGTTTTCTTGCTCTTTATTCAGTGCTAGCAGCATTTCTCGAACTTTGAAGGCACATTCCAACTGTTCTTCTAATCTGATGATTTCTTCTTTGAGGGCATTCTCCCTTTTGCTAGGTAGATCTTGTTGATCTATGATTTGATCTGACGCTTCATTTGCTTGTCCATCTTCAATCTGAGGTTCTTCTGGATCTGAATACTTGCTTCCACACAACGACAGGTTGTCATTGTTCTTTTGAGCTGTCTTCTTCTTCTGACGTGCTTTCTTCCTAAGCTTCTTTCCCATTGTTCCACGGATCTCCTTCAAGCGATCAAGCTTCTATCAAAGGACCCGCTCTGATACCAATTGTTGGAAATAATACTGAGAGGGGGGGTGAATCAGTATTATCAGATCAATCAAACTTTTCTATTTCATACTCAGAAACATATACGCTACTTCAATTAAGTGAACCCGCGTGTACACGCTACTGTGTCTAATGAAACCCGCGTATATCCAGAGATCTTATAATTCAGTTATCTTAATCTTCAGTAAATGCATCAGATCATTATTAAGCATATTAACAGTAAACAGGTGCAGAATAACAGAACAGAACATCACACAAGAGCCACACACATGAACACCATGATATAAGGTGGAAACCCAATGTGGGTGAAAAACCACCTGCTGCAATTCGTCTCTTTCTTCTTTAATAAGAAACTTCTTTTACAATGCACTGGTGCAGTCATTTACCAGCACGCAGGCTGCAACCTGCAGAGGGCTACAACCCTCATATCTTTTGTACTAGCCGATCCATTTACTAGTACGTAGGTGCCAACCCTACAGAAGGCTACAACCTTCACTCGTTTTCCAGCTGCTCCTGGAAGGGAGCTACAACCCCCTTGGCTCTTGTACTGGCTGATATGTTTACCAGTACGTAGGTGCCGGCCTACGATCTTCCCGGGACCATGTTTCATACATTTTCATACTAGATCCATAAGACAATCATCATTGTAGTACAACCTGCATCATCAATCACTGAAACACCCAATTCTGAATCACTGTAACCCTGTCAACAACAACCAGACAACATAACAACAACCAGATCCAACTCCATCTTCAAATATCATACTTCACATTGTATACGCTACTTGGATGACCCCAACCTGCGTGTATACGCTCTTTTACCAAAACCAACTCGCGTACAGATCTATAAATTCAACCTTAAAACTCTGCAGCTATATCAGACATCAAAGCATACCCAGATCATAATAATAAACATGCGTCAGTAGATCTAGTCTATCCAGAGTCAAACCATATGAAGATAATCATTCCAAGCCTTGAGATCTCGTTCCATCATTCATCATCCTCCACATGGGTGAAACCTTGGTTCAGATCACCAACCCATAACCAGCACTTGGATCACACACTTTCTCAGATCTTCATCACTCACACTTGCTCACACTTACACGCTTTGGCCTAGTGATCTTTTCCTTATATAGCCTTAGGCCTTGCTCAATGCCAAGAGCCAAAACCATAGTAACACAATACCATCAACTTCAATACTAGGGATCG
Organism: Pinus tabuliformis; assembly: GCA_031772625.1. Lineage (NCBI taxonomy): Eukaryota > Viridiplantae > Streptophyta > Pinopsida > Pinales > Pinaceae > Pinus > Pinus tabuliformis. The sequence goes on from CM062820.1 coordinate 135,246,042, forward strand.
ACACGCCCGTCGAGACACAATGGTCCGAAACCATAGGCACAACTTCCAAGGACTAACCGCCATGGACCAAAGGTACGTTTCCACATACACGCGCTTTTGCTGAAGCCAACCTGCGTGTACACGCTGATTCGCCTTGCTGAACCTGCGTATATCTCTTTCTTGTCCTGCTGTACTGAGATCTGTCCATTAGTTAAGTTGTCATCACCTGTACCAGTCTCTGAGCACCTGTACCAACCTCTGAGTGAGTTGCCATCAAGGACAACACTTGAATCATAATGCCAACACTGCGTACACTGCGGAGTGGGTTTTTGAACTTCAATTTCTCCAAAATGAACCAAAAACTTTCAATTTTATGGACTCTAACAGATGTTTTATGGTGTGTAGATTGCCCACCATGCTTGATTGGCGCAAAAGAGAACACGAAGATGTTGATTTGGCCGCGATTAATCACCAACCTTCCATTGATGCTTTAAAGGCATGCGGTCTTTACAAATACTGGGCCATACCTGGCATGAGGGCCAAGGTAAGATTTCTAGAGTGGCTGGTCGAAAGGTGGAACGTGCAGGATCAGTGCTTTTACATTGGAGGGCACCAGCTCGAGATAGAGCCCTCATACATTTACTTTCTCACTGGTTTGCCCAAGAGGGGTGAACAATTGACTCTGTCCGGGACTAGACCGGGTGGCCAGTCCATCGCTAGTCTCCGTCTAGAGTGGTGCAATAATCAAAACCAGGAGAGGGGGACAGAAATTGAAAAGATATCCCGACCTGAACTTATGGTAATTTCCTTTACAGTTACCAGACTTTGCGGCGCAGCCGCTTTGCACATTGCCACCGGGTCCCGAATGTGGATGGTGATTGACTACTATCAGGGCACCATTTTCAACTGGTGTGATGCTTTGTTGGCCAATTTAAAGGGCGAACTGACTAGGGAAAAAAACGGGCAATTGAAGACTTTTGGTTATGGGCCTTTAGTTGTGAGTTTTGCTCTAGAGAGGGTTCCGATGTTGATCCCGCAGCAGCTCACTATTGAGGCTGGGCTTCCCCGAGAGCCTAAGTTGATGCAATGGGTTGCGGTGATGGCCCGTCATCCTGACGAGGGCACGGAGGTTGTCCAATTTAGACCGGAGTACTTTCACTGGTTAGAGGACCAGGTCTTCTCGATACAGGATTTTCCTTATGCCGGATTCGATTTTCGTGGCGATCCGGACATGATTCTTCCACCGGGAGAATAGTGGGATGACACAGGTACTTTATTTTTCATAAGTTTTTTAAATTATCTACTTTTTTTTTGTTTTTATATCGTCTCAAAACTGACAGTGACAATTTTCAAAATGCAGATGTAGGCCCACGGCATCCAGCCAATCTCTGGCCTTTTGAGAGGAGACAACCAGTTGCACCGGCACCGGTCCCATAGAACGAGGCTACAGAGACCTTAGCTGAGTTGGAACAAGACCTAGAGCGTCTGACGGCAGATATACTAGAGACTACTATAGATGATATTCCTATCAGGCTTCAGCGCTATGTAGTCGGAGTTCCAGGACCTTTTAGGATGTTCTTGTGTAGGGTAGCCCATGCAGTGGTGTCGTATAGAGATCATCACCAGTGATTGGATGATGGTTTTTGTAGACACATGTGACATTTTGGTTTTTTGTACTTATCATTTTTGCCGATCATAAGGTGTTTTGCAACCTATGATTGAAGACGATGTATTTTTGACACACTCCTATCTATATATATCATTATTACCGGCTTATCTTGTTAAACATGTGTGATTAAATGTTTTTAAATTTACATGTATGATTATCGCAAATGTCTGTCTAACATTTGAGAAGAAATTGCATCTGCTAATGTATTTAAAGACCTTGGAATATGTTGATATTCAATGTAATCAAACTCACGTTCCAAGTGACGCACTCTCAAAAATAACCTTAATAACACTGGATTTCTAATGGCATATAGTCTATTAAGTTGTAATACAATGAGTTCAGAATCTAACCTCACTATCAAACTCCGAATCCCAAATGAAATAGATTCAGACAATAACTCAATCACTGCACTGTATTCTGCAATGTTGTTTGTTGTTTGACCGAGGCTCACCCCATGCATAGAAACTAACTCGTCAGAAGGAGAATAAATAACCCAAGCTGCGGAAGAGATATTCCATGTACTACGACAAGCACCATCAGCAAATCCAATGTATGTTTGGAGAGGCATCGACATCTGCAAACATCAAGGGTAAAACCAAGATAAGCAGAATAACAATGAGAAACACACTTTCTAAGCTAAGCACGTTGTCTAAACTAACAAACACACTAGCTAGAAAGAAAAATTAACCTAACTAACCTAACTAAAATCTCCACACCCATCATTTAAGCATAATACCTCTTTAGGTAAAGTCCATTTCTAGGTTTACCCAAAGAGTCCCCTCAAAGTCAACTAGCTCATAGGCCCCTTTTGCTAGCTTTCGCTTAACAATGTAGGGCCCATGCCACATAGGAACGAATTTTCCAGCACCTAATTTATCGTTAGCTTGATCATACAATAGCACTAGGTCTCCTTCCGAAAAATTTTGAGGGGTCACATTTCGATCATACTGAGCTTTCATTCGTTTTGCATGAGTCTCGATTGCCAGTGCAGCATCGCGTCAAGTCTCATCTAATTGAGCTAAGTACAATAAACACTTCTCCTCTTCGGAAGTAGCTGGAATTAATTCGACAGCCATTTGAAGTGATGGGATTTCGCATTCAATGGGCAACACAGCTTCCAAACCATAAACTAGTTGGAAAGGAGTGAACCCTGTTGATGTTTTCACTGAAGTTCGGTATGCCCAAAGCGCGGAAAATAACATGTTGTGCCAATTCAACCGATGAATCCAAATGATTCCTCGGATCATGATAACTAAAAATTTGTTGATGGACTCAACCAGACCGTTGGCATGTGGATAATAAGGAGTTGAGCTATCGTGACACAAACCAAGCTGGCCTGTAAGTTCTGTCATCATAATGTTTCGAAAATGGCGCCCATGGTCAGTAATTATCGCTTGTGGGACACCAAACCTAGCAATAATGTGATTGAATACGAAAATTGCAGCTGTCTTGCCGTCTGCCTCGAATGTAGGCATCGCCTTGGCCCACTTAGTAAAATAATCAACCACAAGGATGATATACGCATGCCCCCGGGCCGAGTGAGGGTTACATGTAATAAATTCGATACCCCATTTGGCAAAAGGGCCAACGACAATTATAGGGTGGAGAGGAGCAGGTGGTGCACGCATCTTACGATCAAACACTTGACAATTGTGGCATTTTCGGACCTCAATAATACAGTCTTTAAACATGGATGGCCAGAAGTAGCCAGCACGCAACACCTTCTGAGTTGTGGCATACCCACACATATGACCGCCACATGCTCCAGAGTGAGAGTCATTTAAAACCCTTTCCGCCTCTTCATGAGTTAAGCAATGTCGGAAAACCAAGTCTGCCCCACGGCGATAAAGAGTATCTCCAATAATTTTGTACTGTTGGGACTGGAATCGAATTTTCTGATGTTCCGACTTTGAAGCTTCGGGCCGAAAGGATTGGGTTTGGAGATTGACGATTATATCCCCATACCACGGATCTAAAGTGCTGATGAGAAACAAAGATTCGTCCGCAATGGGTTCCTCTGCCACAGTTTATGTGTCAGCATGCAGGAAATCACACATCAACTCTGCAAAAACTAAAGATTTCTTAGACTTAAATTTTTCAAATTCCAAGTCGAACTCTTGCAGGATAACGATCCATTTAGAGTACTTGCCCCCTAGCAATTGTTTAGTCAAAATGTAGATCATAGGGTTGCAATCCGAAATGACTGTAGTTTTACGGAGAAGAATGTAATGACGAAAACGTTGGACAGCCTGAACGGCTGCCAGGGCCAATTTCTCCACATGCGAATATTTTAGCTTAGTGGGATTTAACGTCCTACTAAGATAATATATCACATGTTCGGTTGCGAATTCGTCTTCCTGAACTAACACCATTCCAATAGTGGAATGAGAGGCGGCGAGGTACAAAAAGTAATCTTGGTTGTAGTTGGGAGGATGCAACAACGGTGCATGGGTTAAGTGCATCAAAAGATTGTTGAGCTATCTCATCCCAAGAGAATTGAGCGTTCTATTTCAACAACCGTGTAAAACCTTTTGTAACCTCGGCGTAGTTGGGAATGAATTGGTGTAAAACGTTTGCTTTCCCCTGCAAACTTTGGAGTTGGTGAAGACTCGAAGGAGGAGGCAATTTGATGATAGCTTCTACCTTCGAGGGATCGACGCGAATGCCGGCTTTTGAAACTACAAATCCCAGCAATCGTCCCACTTCTATACAGAAGACACATTTGTGTGGGTTCAAACGTATACTATAATGCCTACACCGCATAAAGATTTCTCGTAAATGGACAAGGTGATCAGCTCGATGTAATGAATGAGCGGGCAAATCATCAAGATACGGTTGCACAATGTGTTTGATGTCATGAAACGCATAAGACATCGCCCTTTGAAAAGTGGCTCCGACATTCTTAAGGACAAAAGGTAATTTGCAATAAGCAAATGTCCCCCATGGACAAATGAAAGCCGTTTTTGGTTGATCGGCAGGTAGAATATTGATTTGATTGTAACCGGAAAAACCGTCCATGAAGGAAAATATTTCACTGTCGGCACAATCATCAATTATTTGATCGATATAGGGTGTTGGATAGTTGTCCTTGGGACAAGCACGATTGATATCCCTATAGTCGATACATATTCTTATTTTTCCCTGTTTTTTGTTAACCGGAACAATATTCGATACCCAATCCGTTAACCGGATCGGATAAATGAAACCTGCTTTCAACAGCTTCTCAAATTCTGCTTTAATTGCAGCCGCTTTTCGTGGGTGAATCTGACGCAAACGTTGCGGGACGGGTTTAGCGTCCCGGTAAGTCTTAATCTCATGGACAACAATTGCGGGATCAATTCCTGGCATTTCCTCATAGGACCAGGCAAACACGTTGCGGAATTCTTGAAATAGGGCCTTGTATATCTGAATTTCGTCATCTGAACACGAGGCGCCTATATGAATGTGCTCAACAATTCCGGGCTTGACTGAAATGTCAATGGGAATAGTGCGAGAGATGTTTCCCAAATTCAGCTCTGAATCAGGATGTTTCATTGGACTCTGAGCTTCCTTGACATATTCAGCTATAAATATTGATGAGAAATCGTTTTCAAAATGATCATCCTTAGGTAAAAACGAAGATCTATGATGGAGATCCTCCCATGGTAAATCGTCTACACACAGGACTTCACAAAGTTGTTCGTCAGATGACACAACTTCGGGAAACGTTATTAACTCCAAGGTTGACGTGAAAAGTGATTCCTCACGGACCACATTCATTTGGTCGATTTTGGTTGAACGCGAGTCGGTAAAAGACTGCACGGCTTCGTAAGTAATTTCATATGGACTCAAAGGCATAACATCACCAAATGAGTCTATATCAGATTCAGAAGGAACGATCCAAGGATCGTCGTAAACAATGGTATCTGATGTAATCATATGAATGGATGGAAACGAAGACACGGCGTTGATTGGAGGAAAAGGAAAATCCCAGTAAACCGACATCTTTAACTAATCCTACACCAACATCCTTATAAGGGATAGTCGTTTTACCGACATGCTGGATACTCTCTGAAGAGGCTGGGTCAGATGAAAAGTAAGCCAGCTGGTCTATGGTCACGATATTGCCATTATGTGGAAATTTTATTACTCTGAAGACCGATGAGACGACCGCTATCATAGCGTAAGACCAACTTCGACCCAAGAGAAGGTTGTAGTCTAGAGGGGCATCAACCACCTCCACATCTAGACTAATGGTTTTTCCTTCAACCCCTATAGGCAAATCCTGTAGAATGCCAAACGGATGGAACCCATGGCCATCAAAGGCCTTAAGAATTGGCGGGGATTGATTTAGTGAAGGAGAACCAAGCGATCTCCAGCACTGTATCGACATAATACACGTGGAAGCTCCCTCATCAATTACAGTTCGATGAATAGGCCTGTTTTTGACTATCACTCGGATCTGGAAAGCCATCTGATGAGGTAAACGCGGTGTACTATTTTCTAGATCAAAGATTATTAGGTTTGGGTCTTGAACATCAACAGCTCCTATAGCCGAAAAAAGTAATTTTTGTTTTGTTGGGCATGATTGCACCACTTCTAAAACCGACATTGCTGAGGGTGAAACAGCTAAATCCTCAACAATGTCGTAATTCTGGGCCGCTCTCGCATGTGGATTGAAAGCAGACCTTTGAAGTACACCCTTGGCGGGTGGTTTAATTACTAAGTCAGGGTTAGGTTTCTCGATCTGTAGTGGATCGGAACCGGGAGCTGAGGTTGATGGATTTGACTGAGAAGATTTTGCTTCTTTCGATCCATCAACAGGACTTTTACTACCATAATCATGTGACTGAGTCATAATCCTTACATGAGACATCATCAATATGGGTTCTTTAGTGGCACTCGAGGAGGAACCTATCATTTTGCTATCTTTCGGAAATGGGTCCTTCAAGACAACAGGAATTTGGGAACCCTTGACGATTTTCGCAACCTTGGCCCGATGAGGGAAATCTCTTGTAAAATGATCTTCTTGACAAATAAGACAAGGATAACGGGGCTTGCGCTTTTTGTCATTGGTTTCTGACTTTTATGTTTTCTCCTTTGGAGTTTTGTCTGCTTTATTCTTCTTCTTGCCTTTCTTCTTCCCACCGTTTTTTGATTTAGCCGTAGATGACTCTACAACGTGAATATCAGCGGAAACTTCTGCAGAAGAATCTCCTGTTGGGGAGTCTGGTAAGGTTATAATGGGCGAAGAATTCTTTGAAGACTTCTTCTTGCTTTTAGTATTTATCGTACCAATCATGCCATCAGCAGCATGAGATCCTGAAGGAGCAGCAGCGATTTGATTTGACTTTGGAAGATCTGGGATCTTTTCGTGTAACGTACCCGACTGAGTATAAACTAAGTCAAGGTACTGCGCTTGAGCAATCACTTGCTCCTCAGTAACTACTCCGGCCTTAGCTACGTCTTCAGTAATCTTGATTTAACAAACCATTCAGCTAAGATTTGGTCTAGGATAAAAACTTTCACTAATCACCTTCAACGTCTCCATTCATGAATATGATCGGAAATATAAGTGGACGTCGACTATTTTAATGAAGTTAGTAACTCGGTGCCATTATCATATCTGACTGGCAACTGAAAATGTGTTAAGAACGAGGTAGCTAACTGACTAAAATCATAAAAAGAGGTCCGTGGTAACTCAATGTACCACTTGGCCGCGAGACCAATGAGTGTACGCTGAAAAAGACATAAATGGATCGAATCATCCGAGATGGAATTTGAAGCACACCAGAGGTGGCATGTCATCACATGATTTGACGAATCCTCTCCAGACTTACCTTCGAACTTGGGCATGTCACTGGGCAACTTATTTGGCATTGGTGGCCAGAACGGAAGATAATTTATTGGATCGTTCGTTAGGCGCATCAAGTCTGGTAAATCCAAAGTTGCGATAAACGGCAATTGCCGATTAGGATCCCTAAAACTCTGGGTCACAAGACCAGTCCCAGGAGGAGGATATCCAGGATAACTTGGAATAGGAATCGCATTCGGGATATTGTATCCTCCCGGAAAACCAGGATTAACCGGACCGTACTGGGGTTGCTGTGGTTGTTGATAAGTGTACCCAGGATACGTCTGATACTGGTAAACCGGTTGTTGGACAGCAGGCCCGTATTGGTACTATCCCTGGTACGGTTGATAAACAAATTGTGGTTGAGTAGTGACAACCCCACAGGCATCTGAACTGTAGTTTGAATCGTGGATCCAGACAATGGTAAAGATGTCTGCGGAGTAGTGGCAGAGAGAATAGAAACTGGAGCTTTTGATACTCCAGAATTAAGTGTGGTGGATGGAACAGATGTTGCAGTAGTTGCAGTAGTCGTTTCAGATGGAGTACTAGGTGCGATGGGCTACTAAGTAACTACCGAAGGTACAGAAGTTTGAACATTAGACTGGACTGGTTGCTGGGGTGGACCAGAAACTATAGGTTGTCCAGTTTGAGATGACAACTATACGTTTGGCTCCGACACCTGTTGAACTTGCGATGGATCCCACACTATGTTCATTCCGGGGTATTGACCCATGACAGGTTGAGGATATTGAGATCCATAACCGGATTGAGGGTAGGATTGATAATTGAAAGGTACATTTCCCGTACCTTGAACATAAGATTGACCTTGGGGTGGTTGATAACCTTGACTCGAGTACTGACCTTGGGGTAGATACCCTTGAGGTAAGTACTGATACTGGGGTTGACCTTGAGGCATAAATTGATACTTAGGTTGACCCTGGGGTACATATTGAGGCTGGGGTTGACCTTGAGGAATGTAGTGTACCATGGGTACATACTGTCCTTGAGGTTGCCCCCCAGACGCAAGTTGTGTACCTTGAGGTTGCCCCCCAGGCGTCAATTGAGGCTGCCCCCCAGGCGGTAACTGGCCACCTTGAGGTTGAGAACTGGGAATTGAACCTCACATCATATAAATGTCTCCTACGCCCAACGGTTTATTACCATTGTTTCCAGTTAATGACCCATGTCCAATGGGTTGAGGAGATGCTCCTGCAAAAGTACCAGAAAGTGACTGATACCCAGTAGGAACAGAAGGACCACCGTACAAGAAAGATTCAGGAGATTGAGTAAACACGGACGACTGACTAGACGTATTTACAGGAGTATAAATACTTCGAGGTGGATAAGGAGTACGAGGTGGAGAAAAACTTATCCCTGAGTTGTCTAAGTAATTAGTTAACGAAAGATACCAAGTAGTACTTCTAGGTGGACTGTAAAAAATGGATTCACGCTCCCTTAGATCAATGGTAGGTTGATCTTCAGGGATAGGGACGCCTACTTCTTCTTCTGGAGCAAGTTCTTCAATAGCTATCAAACCAAAAGGAAGATTTTCGGTGATCACTCTTTCTACCCTAGGTGAATCGGGAACACTAGAAGTTGGAGTAACAGGCTCAGATATTTCAGGTTCTTCACCTATATCACTAGTAGATGAAAAACTACCAGCAAGCTCGGAAACTGCAACAGCTTCAGCATTATAACCTGTTTCTAGACTTTGGTAATCTAGATGGACTACCAACGAAGACTCTCCTTCTTCAGGTGAACCTACTTTACTGCCACTAGGAGGAGTTACAAGGACTTTCAAACCTTTGTAATGACACGGGACGTCTTCAGGAGGCTCACCCCGACGTCTACAGGACTTCCTCAACAAATCGGCCACGGTAACAATCTCAGGAGACTGGCCCCGAAGTCTATGGGACTGTCTCAGTAATTCCGCCACAGTTAAAACTTTTAACTACTGCACACGCAAACAAAGTAAAATCTCAAAGCAAACCACCTAAAGTCTCTAAAGAACCAAACAAATTCGAATCACACGCCTAAATAATCTAGGGCCTCAAACCACACACAAACAGTAGCCTTCCAGACCGAAAACACTAGTTGGTGATGAAGCCCAACATCGCCGAATTCAGTACAGAAGTGGTGGGTGGAACAGTTACCCCGACAACCTGCTTAATGAATAGACCGGCACAAGTTCCTCCACTTTAACCGTCTCGAGTGAAGTGAACCCCCCGGAAAATCCAAGTGAGTCTAGTCGACGTCTGCTCCAGGTAAAGTGGGATCTTCCCTCCACCGTCACCTCAGGTAGAATCCTAAGGATAATGGTCACTAAGGTTACCAATAGCATTAAATATACCTGGGGGAACAGTCTACGACCCGATAGCACGCAAGGGCAGAGTAACAAGCTCAATCCCCTTGCTGGCTCCTTGACAATAATCCAAGGTTTACCGACAAGTGACCCCAGGCTCCTCGACAATAATCCGAGGTTTACCGTTTGTAGTACGTGCGTATCTGGCATCTTTCCCAATGAAGGAGGATTGATCCCCTCACTGGTTCGGACACGGTCTCGTGCTTCTCCTTTAAGAGGAGCTTTCCCAGAGTACAAATGAAACAGTTGGATTTATCCTACCACAAGATAAGCTACTTGTTTGGTTTTACTGTCTTGGAGAGTTAATTACTCTGCTACTCCAAGACACTAGCCTGATCTATATTGGTGTTTCAGAGCCCTAGTAAATAAAAAGTTACTAAGTTGATTTTACTTTAAGCGCTAATTTTTATGGCTTTTATTTAAGACAAAAGGTAGCGGAGATGAAACTGATGGTTTGTAGACTCGACTCAAATCCTCTAAAAAGATGCACTTAGGATGATTTATACTAATTTTCTTTTTCAATGAATTCTCTAGCTAAGAGAGTTGGAGAATGCAAAATTGATATAAAGACAACTTTCTTGGCAATGAAAATCAAAGAAACAATCTCTTTATCTTTTCCAAAGCATACAACACATGACCACTAATTATTTCGCAAAAATTCCTTTTCCTTTCAAAGACTCAAATGCTACCTAAGCAAACTTTCCTTCAAAAGACATTTTTTTGGATATTTCTACTTAACAAAGCATATAAAAATCAAAAATCAAACCTTTGGAAATCTATGACAATCAAATCAAAGCTACTTAAAAGAAAATCAAAAAAGAAATTCACCTAATAAGCAAATCTAATGAGGCCAAAACCTACAAAGTATGATCCCAGGATGTTTTACTCAGTCATGATTTAACTAAGGACTAGTCAATGCAGAATAAAAAACTAGCCAAAAACAAACATCAAAATCTTTTGTTCTTTTTCTTAAAATGAAATTCATAGTTCAATCAACAAACTTTTTCGAGATTCGGCAAAGAGACAAAACAAAGGTAGGTGTCTCACAACGGTGGATTCTATGAAAGGTTCGACTCCTAAGAAGACTGCAAAGACCAGGGATATCTAAGGTTTTACGACTTCTAGAGCCAAAGTCACTACAGGACCAATGCAAAAATCAAACCCTAAGGCTAGAACCTCTACGAATTTCACTAAAACTCTTGACACTGATGAAACAAGTTCAGATGAAGATCTCTGGCAGGTAACCAGTGGATCTGGGTGGTAAAAACAACTTATAAACAAAATCTAAGAGGAAAAAAGGAGAAAATTGAAATTTTCTCAATTTCGACAGGGTACGCAGGCAACCTGTTTGCACAGGTGCGTGTACGCTCTGTGCACAAAGCTGCAGTGCGTACAGTTACGCAATGTGCTTAACGCAGAGGCTGCGTACTTCTAGCAAAACCAAGAAAAACTAAAATCTAATTTAACCCTAAGCTAAGCCACCCAAATACACAGCCAGACAACCAAAAACCAGAAAGAAAACGACTTATCTCAAATCAAAGTTTCAGACAAAGGAAAAATCATTCACATCAACGGAGTTCCCCAGCGGAGTCGCCGTTTTGTCATGCGGAAAGAGTCAATTTTGCGGACAAAACTGACCTCCCTAGAAGCTAAGGCTTTCTAGTGACAAACAAGACAAGTAAACACTAACTTTCTCTAAATATGCATTTAGAATACAAGTAATCAGGTGTTTATAACATACCTTTAGTCCAACGCTTTGTAGTAGTCCAGCCTCGCCGATCCGGATGAGCTCCTCCTCTTCGAAACCTGCATTCACTAACAAGCCAAAATATTACATAGCACCTGAATAACTTATAAAATAACACATATTCATCATACATACCAAGGAGTATATGAAACAAATCATGTATAACAACTTGTTGAGAAAAATGAGTTTATTTGCATTAAGTGGAAACAAAAGAAACCGTTACAACCTGAGCCTTGGTGTTGTGCAGGTCCCTCCCAGGGTCCAGCAAGAGTTTTCCTTTCCTTTGATCAGCTCACCCACTTCCAAATGAAGCTAAGAAAGGATGGGAATCTCTCCTCTCAAGCTCTATAAGGGAGTCCTAATCTCAGCAGCATCTACCCTGAGGAATGTTTAGCTTTCAACCTCCCCTCCCTCTGGCCCAATGCCTATATTTATAGTGCTTTGGAGGAAGTTAATCAGGTCCACCATGAATGGGATAAGCCCATCTTTGAATGGGATAGCTCCCCTCTTCATGGGATAAGTTCATCTTACATAGGGATGCATGAACCATCTGGAGGTGCTCAATCCACGTCAAACCATCTTCTAGAATGCTCTAGAAATGACCACAAGTAACTTTTTTGAAGTGAAACTTGCGCCTTTTGACCTTTACAGGAGTACGCACCCAACCCTTTACATACAGAGCATACAAGTACGCAGGTTTTTTGAACTGGAGGTGCGTACACGCAGGTAAGGCTAAGAGAAATTGCGTAACCAGAGTTAATTGACTTTTAAAGGACTTTCTCTCTTTCTTGGAGTTTGACATGAGGAGCAGAGGTATGAGACTTGCCAAGGAGGATAGTATGACAGTTGATAGAGCCATACTAACTGTAGATAGTCATGGTGACAAATTTTAGTGTAACATGGCTTCTTCGAGCAAGATTATGATAAGATCTCCTAACCCCTAATCTTTCTTTTCATCCGCCATGGGAGGCCGTCAGGATTTGCGAGGCTAGTCTTGCAAAGGTTCAACTAGTTCAAGCCCTAACTCCTTATGTCCCGACCTCCTTCGGGACATGCAAAGAAAAGCAAAGAAAAAAAGCAGACTGCTCTTATACCACTTATCTAGATTTATACAGGAATGCAACAAATTATAGAGATAACCATAAACACAAAGATGCAATGGAAATAATACTTTATTTCATTAATGTAAAATACTAAAATATGCTTACAAATAGAACTGGAAATAAACCAACTAGGGTGATGGTAGCTTATCTATGAGAAGAGATGTGATGGCTACATGTCTCTAAATCATCTTTCAATCAGGCTCAATGGCCTTTTTAGTATTGAAAAAGAAGAGCAAACCCTAAACAACCAAAACCCTAACCCGAGGAGATGTAACACCAAGAATTTATGGGCCTCGTTGGAGTGAGTTAGACAACCAACTTCCCGGGGTCGCGACTTGGTCATATTATTTCCGTTTGATACGCATAATATCCCATTGGAAAGACCTCTCCAAGGACTATGACAAAAAGGACGGTTTTGGGCAGAAAATCACTAGTTGTAGATTTCCAAAAAAACATCGTTTTGGGCCTCAAAATGGCTCCAGATGTTTATGACTTGAAAAACTACTAAAAATAGTAAATTGTGCTATAATTAAGGAAACTAAAAATTGAAAGAAGTAATGGTGGGGGTCAAAGTGGAATTTTCGGGTGGCGACCAATATCCACCTGGATCATTAGAAGAGATAGCATTATGATATAATGGATCCTGCGAGGGATGGACTACCAAGGTGAGTTACTAAGTGGGGTCACACAGGCTCACAACTCTTGTAAATCAAAAATCGTGCATTTAGCCACCTCGTCTCACTATGTCACCCCGTTATTATTTTCGTGACATGTCACCCTAATCCACATATCACTAGATGCTATCACCAAAAAAATGATCGGCTAGCCTAGTTTACTAGATGGATCAAAGTATACCATGTAAAGCTAATTTTACCGTAGTAAAATTACTTCCACTGTGAGAAATTATAGTTAAACCCATGAATAATAATTAAATAAATCACTATTTATTTGATTTTCTTCTAGAAGTAATTAATTAAACCATTGTTTTATTATTATTGCTTCTTAAATTTGACCCAATCATGAAAAATAAACAAAGAAATCATTATTTATCTTATTTTCCTCTAAGAATAACTAACTAATCATTAATTAATTACTACTCTTTGTTAAATTTGACTAATCCCTTAGGAATAATTAAATAAATCATTATTTATTTGTTATTCCTTAACTAATTCCTTGAGATAATAAATATATCATTTATTTCTTTATTATTTTTAATAAAAGTTTAAATATTTTTTCCCTCATAAACCAATATAATAAAATATTCCAAGTGGTAATTCCAAGAATGGGATCAATAATATTTTATTATTTCTCATTATTCAAGGATAAATCAATATTTTGTTATATATAGTAGGGATTTCCATTCATTATTCACTTTTGATTATTTTCATTATTGCACTCATTATTGTAACTCTGATTATTTTCATTATCGCACACCATATTTTTGTTTGGTTTTCACATTGTAGAGGAGAGAGACTCTACACAAGCTCAAGATGTTTGAGGATAGCCAAGAACACATCCGATAGAGGGGGACTCGTCACATGTATATGTTCTCTTCACAGGTGTTATTATAAAATTATTCTTTACATATCTGGTTTCCATTGGACGATTGGAGTTATTAATCTTTCTTTTTTTTGTTTAACTATGATTGTAGCATAGATCTAGACTTTGGTAGGTTTTTCTTCTATCAGTTGTTGCAGATCTACAGCTTTTAGCAGCCATTTATATTGTTGAGATTGTTTTCCATCCACAATATTAATTGGGTCCTTTGCGTACATCATTGAGAAGAAAACACTACAACACTAGGATTGAAACTTGCATGTCCTATGCATCTCACTGGGGAGAGTAGCTAGGGTGGTGTGTCTTGAGAAGTACCACCCTTGTTCCCCTTATGTGGTTGTGATTAATCCACTTGGGTGCACACATGGGACACGTGCCACCTCTGCATGGTAACTATGTTGTAGGGTCGTATGCCAAAAGTACCAAAGCTTTGACTTTTATACTCATCACTTTGAATGACCACATATTTTGATTTAGGAAACCTTTTTCACACTTTAACATACTACTAGAAATATATTTTTGAACACTAACTATCTAATCAATTTCTAAGAGATTCCGATCTAATCTAAGAAACTGAAAATATATCCAATTTTCCATCATAATTTGTCTTCTCACAACCACATGAGATGTGCTTGACATCAATGCCAACATATTTTCAGCAACCTTCTATTCCTTCTCTCTCCTTAAAAGGTGTTTTGACTAAAAAAAAATAATCCATAATACTTAATTGGTTCCTCTTATGTTATAACTCATATTGATTTCACTCAATACATAAATTTTTATTCCATTTTCAATTCCCCTCAAATGCCTATCCAATCTTTTATGTCTTATGACATTCTAAAATAATGTAACTTTCCTTCTCTAACTTCCTATAAGAAATTGAAAATAGAATAACATTAGTCCCTTACTCAAATTTAATCCACTTTCTTTTGACCAATTCATAAAGCTGTTCTTCCAATGAGTTGGAATAAATTTGAATGGGTTAATAGGATTATGTTTCTACTCCTACAATCAAAAATAATTTAACCTTGGAGAGTAATTAAATTTGTTCTACCCTTCTAATCCAATATTTATCATATTTGTTTATGACATGCGAACTTCAAATGTAACCGGTCCACTGTCTTTCACATTCACATAGACAAAAATTTTAAAATTACAAAAAAATATTACTACATTATGTATTACCCTTGTTAAAACATATTTTTACATTATTATCATATGAAAATAATCAAAAAAATCAATTTTCTCAAATTGGTTTAGTTATTTTTACTATACCCCAAAAATTATTTCTAAGAAATTATTTGCTTAAAAATAATTAATCTACTTTTAGTGCAAGCCATAAAATTTCTTTCAGTAAGTTTTATTGTTATACTTTTTCTAGCTTAGTCTAACTTATAAAAGAAATGTCATTTTTTCAGGTTAAAAACATGATTTTAAATTTCTTAATCCATATAATTCGAGTGTCAGGGTTTTGTTTTTAATGGCTAAATACATTTATGCATTAAAAAAATCTAAATAATAATAAGAAATCTTTATATTTTCAATTATGGCTTTTCCTTTGACATTTGGACAATGGGTGTTATCACAGCAGAGTTGTTCAATGGTTAACCACTATTTATGTAGTAAGGCATTCCTTTTGAGAGTAAATCCCCTCTGAGGCCACCTGTGCTTTCATGAGTAGTTCATTTGGATGTTAGATGATTAAAATAATTTAGACCATTGGATTGATTTTTGACAGCTATTAGTAAGTTACAGGCATTAGTCAGTTAGGTTGTTATTCAACCTGCTCTCCAAATCCTGGAGCTTGGAAAAAAGATATTGGATATAAACCATGGACATCACCGAGCAGAGAAGCCACTAGATGAAGCTCATAAAATTTTTGGTTAAATTTCTCAAGCCTTTTCCACTCAACCTCAACATGATTCAGAGGCTTTTCATAGCCATTTGTAGGATTTCAAAGGCTTTTCACTTCCATTTGCAGTCTTTCTCCATGTTTTTGTGGATTTCTCTCTACTCCAACAAACCTTGACTCTTTAATTGAGGCAAAGGCTTTTACTACAGCAAGAGTTGAATCTTTAATTGTGGCAGAGGGTTCTAGAATTGAAAGCTTAAGCTTTGGTTCAATGCAAGAGAGAAGAGTTTAATGGATTAGATGATAACCCAATGATCTCCTCTTTTATTGCTATAAACAGTGAAATTCCAAGGTTTTGAGTATTGTAAGATTGTTTTTTTTTAAGTAATTTTAATGTGTATCTAGTTTCATGTGGGAAACTACCTGCCAATATGCTAATTTATTAAATTTCCATTTTAAAATATCTTACAAAATATCTTACAGGGGTTTGAAGCTTTTTTACTTCCAAAATACATTGAAATTCAAGGATTTTGAGTTTTATATCATTGTTTTATAGTTTAAATAACTTTTTTGTTTTTTCTTTGCAATGAAAACCACCTGATAATTACACTCTCAAGAAGTGGTGGTGTAGCTACTAATATGGAACCGTTAGAACAATGAAAGGGATTTTTGAATGCCTGTATATCAATAGTGAGAAAAAATGTGAATGGTGGCCTGAACACTAAGAACAAAGAAATAGAATTTTGAAGGCATGTGTATGAAATGTTAGCAAAACCAACATCTTTCCAGTAAGCCTGGTGATAAAGAATCTCCCCATCACACAAGAAAGACTATATTTTAACATTCATATTTTTTAGACCTGATTCATTTTTAGTTCTAATACAAACGAGGATGAAATGTTGAAAAACAAATTTGCTCCTAAACAGAATGGAAAATGGTTTCATGCATGCACATCAGGAAAATTTAGAAAAGTTGAGAACTGAACCTCAACATACAAAGACGCACAAGGAAGCAATTGCATTTGAAGAAGTAATTGTTTCAAATGAGAATGGCAACTGGAAGCTTGATAACAACAAAACAAATTTTGAAAGGCCAATTATATAAAGTGTGAGTGAAACTATCTTCTATGTAGGATGCCTAATGAGAAAAAATGCACTGGTTAGACATTAAATATATTGAATGGAAAAATGCTTCATGCATGCAACCTACAACTAAGAGTAGACTAGAAAAGTTCAATATTGAATTTCAACCTATGTTGGAGACATATACAAAAGAATTTGCATTTGAAGAGGCCATTGTTGCAAGTGTGAATGGAAGCCAAAACCTTGAGAAGAATAGAAGCAATTTGAAAGGGTTATTTATATCCAAGGTAAGGAAAATTAGTTTTTTTTGCGTCCTTTGACAAACTAATGAAAAAATATAAACTCTAGCATTCATGGGATACATAATTGGATTTTAGTTGAATTGATGTAATCCCCCCTCTTTTGCATTGTTTCGATTTGTAGATATTTTTTTTTCGGAGGGTTGTGGTTATCGATATGATGTCAACATTTCGCTGAATATTTAGCAAAGTTTGTAGTTTAGCGGCTTCGCTAAATTTGGGGATTTCTAAATGTGTCCACGCCTGTACATAGTTGGATTTTAATTTATTTTTTGTTGTGATAATTTTTTTTAATTCATGGGATATGTTGTTTGATTTTATTTGAATTGATGTAATCCCGTTTTTTGCATTGTTGGGATTTGTAATCTTTTTATGGATGGTTGTGGTTATCAATATGACATTTTCAGAAGCAGGTATTATCTATAATGATATCCTTATGATTTTAATATCATGAAGTAGGATATGATGTCAATAATAATAATAATCATAAAGGGGTTGTCTCCAATTTTCTTATTCAATATTTATTATAAAATAGCTATTTTCAATAATAAGATATTTTTTTTATCTTAATTTAAAAATTTTATCTTATTAAAATTTAACAATTATGTATTATACAATATTTTAGTATATAAAAAATTTAATTTAAATAAATATAAAACATACTTTTTTGACAATTATAAATAATATATATATATAGTATATAAAAAAATAATTTAAATAAATATAAAAAATATTTTGTTAGTTAAAAAACATATAAATATAAAGACAGATTTTTTTGACAGTTATAAATAATATATATAAATAAATAGCACACAAAATATGGTATAATTTCAAAATATTTTTAACTATGTCTTATTGTTTAATGTATTTAAAAGTAGATATTGTTCAACTAGTGGCTTTTACCTCTAGATGTCTTTTCATTAATGACTTCTTTAAAGTAGCTTGCTCATTTCTCTTGGTGATAAATTTCTTGATATTATCTTTGTTTTGAAGTTAACTTCTTAGGAAAATAATATTTCACTTTTTCAAATGTCATTTTTATTATCATTAATGATTTCTTTAAAGTAGTTTGCTCATTTCTCTTAGTGAGAACTTCGTTGATATTATCTTTGTTTTGAAGATAACTTATTAGGAAAATAAACTTTTACTTTCTCAAATGTTATTTATACAATAGAAGCAGATAAAAATGAGAATAACGTTTATATTTATTATTAGTTAGTAAATTTATATTAACCTTGAATTAGATTATATTGAAAATACTTTAAAGATGTCTATTAATGGTTTTGAATCAAGATCTGATTTAAAGATGTTTATTAATAGTTTTGAATGAAGAGGTTCTTTACAATATGGTTTAGATTTCCTCAATAAAATTGTGAAATTATTTCCTTACTAAAATTGCATATAAAATGGTTGTATCCAAATTAGGACAAAACGATTTAATAGGTATGAAAGCTTGACATGTAACTGACAGGAATTTTCCATAGTTAGGGGAAATAGACATCATAGAATATTTGAAATATGAAATGGGTACAAAAAATTATTTAATGAATGGTCATAAAAATATCCACTTCTCTCCTATAAAAAAAAATATTATAAAGTTGTTCATAGCCCCTTCCTAGTGAAATACATAGCCAAGTATAGTCATCTCTCGCAGGATATCATGTTGAATAAGGGAAAGCTCATGGAGGCTACCATAAGAGTTCACCATGGTATCCCTCAATATTGAATTAAAGTGAATTAAAGTTATTATATCAGTTAAAAGAATTATTTAATTAATCCTCAACAAAAGATCCACTTCTCTCCTATAAAAAAATATAAAGTTGTTATGTCAATGACTATATATATATATATATATATATATATATATATATATATATATATATATATATATATATATCTTTCATAGATATCCTTTAAACTAGTTCATCCAATGGTAAATTCTGAATTTCTCATTGTCAAAAAGAAGAATTTTCAATATAAACTTCTTGTACCACAAATAATATAAACTCCCAAAAGAATTTATGAAAGGACCAGAAAAGGAAAATCCAATCACATTAAAGTGGTAAAATAAAATTCTCAAAAAAAAAAAACTTTCAATATAAACTTCATGTACCACAAACAATGTAAATTCCCAAAAGAATTTAAGCAAGGACAAGAAAAGGAAAATCCAATCACCTTAAGAACAAGTGGTAAAGGACTATAAGCTTTTGATAAGTGAAACAGTTCAATATTGTAAAAGAGAACCTTTTTTTATCAAATATTTGTTATCGGAACTTGAAAGAGAATCTTTGAAGATCGAGAGGAAATATATGTTGGAAATTTTATAGAATATGTAAATTTGGCATCATGTAAGTGACTTATCTTTATCTTCTAGCTTTGAATGGCATTTTTATTATTTTTTATATTCAGTGATCTTCTATATCTCACTATGGCTTTGAAGCTTATAGATGACCATCACTTCCTCGCCTGTCAGATAGAAGGTGAGAAGATGAAGAGATCTCAACTGTAATATTGTTCAATACTCTAGAAAAAGTTCTAATATATGACTTAAATATCTTCTTGGTTGTTGAATTCCATTTCCAAGAAGTGATCCATCCAAGATGAATCTTTTTTCTTGTAAGAAGCTTTCTTTTGAAGCATCTATTTGAAGAATTAGTGGTTTTATGACAATTATCACATGGATGAAGATCAAAACAATGATCTTAAATATGGCCAAAACTTTCACAATGTTGGTATTTCACAATCTATGATGTTGTGAAAAGGAGCAAAATTTGGAACAACTGAAGGTGAACTATCATGAAGAAATACAACACTAAAACTGGATGGGTTTTTAGTAACTTGGAACATGAAAGGAAACCTCATTATCATATCCAAGTATGTTTGTATTCATATTATGGACAAGCTCTTCCCAAGGTCTGATGATTGGCTTGCGAAGTGCATGATGGATTTCCAGACCTGTATTCAAATATGCTTATGAAATGTACATTTGATCTGAATTAACCTCAACTTTATTGACTTGAGGGTTTACAAGTTGTTGATTGGATCATGTTTCAAAGTCGGGTAGGGAATTGTTCTGAACAAAAACAAGTCCAGAATGATTTATTTTCTGTTGTAACTCCTCTTGTTGTAGCCGAGATTCAAGTGGCACAATATCAATCCGTTGTTATGCATTTTGCAGGGAGGATTGAATATCTTTGAGAGTGTCTTTATTGAATTTAACTGTTCTTTTGGGAGTTGAAACAATTACAATTCTTAATAAATCTAATAAATTCTCAATCTTAGCCATTTAAAAACTTCAAAAAAGGTTTATTGCAACTCCACCTTATGTTTCAAGAGTACTAGTTAATCCACTCTTCTTTGAGCACAAATATTCATTCACAGAGTGAGGGCAGAAATGGGTGTTGGTAGGTCTATTTACACTATCAAATGATACCATAACCCTTTGAGAAATGTCTTGATAATTATCAACATTTGTTCACAATGAAAATAAGAGGTAACACCCATATTATGGTTGCATACCACTATTCATACTAAGAGATAAAAATATTATTTTCGCCGATGTCACTCTCTCAAAATGGCCTACTCAACTATTAATGCTCAAATTTTCATTATATTGGTCAATATTCATACCCACTGATCCAATGAATATCAATAAAGTTACAAATAATAATACCTTACAATTGCCAAGCTCGTGGCCCTCCTTAACACATCAACCTTGACATAATAGGTTGGAGCTTAATCTAGATTTGAACTCAAAATCCCTTTATTTCCCTGTGGATTTGAACTTGTAATTTATTCAATCACCTGGCCATAATCAATTTCAATTTTCTTTAATCTTCTCACAATTATTTTTTCTTGGCAAAGGATGGCAAATTTGGACATGGATACAGTGTCCCTCTAATACAAAGAATTTTTAGTAGCCCAAACAACCGAAAATGGCCACACTTATGCCTACGAACTACAGTTGCAGGAGGTCCTCGTACCTCTGATCCGAACACCATGAAACTGCTAAGAATGCCTCTAATTCTGGTGGAAATTCAAGCTGCTCTAAGATGGGTGAAGGTGATGAAGGGGAGATCACACTGCTATTGAGAATCTCAGCCCTCGAGTTTGAGAAATTCCAAAAGGAGATCGCTGACCATAAGAAGGAAGAGGAAGAAATGTGTTGTTTTTCTGAAGACATTTACAGAAAAATCCATGATGCTAAATTTTCCTGCAGCATTCAAGAAATGTCAGAGGATTAGTGGGAAGCCACTGGGGAAAAGATATGAGAAACCCTTCGATGCCAAGAAGATTAGTAAGGATGCAGGCAATTTAAATTATATTACAAAGGTATGATAAACGCTGAGAATTTAGATGGGATAGTTGTTAGAAATAAAGCTATCATTGTCTTCCAATTTCATACACTCTAAAACTCGCCCATCCCTTCAACTGAACATGAATTTGAGGGTAGATTATTCTAGCATATTGAATCTACAAAAGAAGTGGGAATATTGATTGCTATTACATCTTTGTTAAGAATATTTCTGCTTACTTTGATAGGCAAACAACAATCCTGAGCTCTATTATCTCTGTTAGTTCGAGAACTATTGCATGTTGCAACACATTTCTTAGAACTTCAAACACCAAGAGTATCTCTTCTAGGAGGTAGTCATCTAGAGCCAATGGTGGTATGGGAGTAGTGTTATTACCAATTTCATTGCACATTCAGAATTCCAATAGAGACATAAATGATCCATGCATCTAGGGAAATCCATAACCTGCAATCACAAAAAGCAGTTTGAGACTATGCCCACTTGCTTAGAAACACTCTTCCAAATAACTTCCATTGGTTTGGAGGAGCAAACAAAATAAGAGTTACAGGACATAAATCATAGCTATAATTTAACTCACAAAACATTCATGAAATGAAAAACTGATGGAATAGTTGACATGCACAGAGAGGCCACAAAACAAGTGGCTCAAATATGAGCAAGGAATGATATCGCCTACTTCGATACCATGTAAGACACATGCATGGTAAAGGAAGCATATGAATGATAAAAAAACGAGTTACATATATTATTGACATGATATACATTTATAGTACATTGTACATGACTGTTGGATTCATCTTTTAATGTCTCTTAGACTCTGGTGGTTGTTCACATTCCACACGAACTGTTGGGACACAGTCCCCTAGGGTCAATTTCGTGGTTAAAAGAACTAATTTTGGGCCAGAAATCCCAAGTTTTTGTATGCAAAGTGTAAACTCTCTGCAATTTGTGGTCACAGAGTATGTAGACGTAAAGTTTCATAAAGGGTTTTTGCCCATATTTTATGTAAGTTGTGTTAGCTTTAGAAGATCAAGGTAGTTTAATTTGGATGGTGATGAATGTAATGCATCATTAACAAAAAGAGAGAGGAGTCTTAGAATAAAAGAAAGGCCATGTAGCTTTGTGCGCATAGGTCTATGGTAGAAGTCTGTAGCTGAGTGTGCGGACTGCTGTAGCTGAGTGCGTTGTGTAGCTAGAGCTTGTAAGAAGACCTCAAGTACTAATAAAGAATATTAGTCTAGAAATACCTATGTTTTATATATTTACTTCTATTGTGAATAAATGTGTTTATGTTATGCTGAATAATGGTTTCATGATTTATTGCTATATTGATGCACGAATCTATATGTTTTACATTTTTATCTAAACACAAGTGATAATATATGTTTATGTGAATAATATATTAATGCACATTGAAGTTATCATATAGTTACACTGATCTAGGTAAATACGGAAGTAATAGTAATTACATAAGTGCGTAAGTGGTTGATTCACGTAGTTAGGGTCTGCGAATGATATTCGTAGACCTTTGCAAAGGTTTAGAGGCTGATTAAAAGAATTATATCGATAATCCCTAAAAGGATTATCGATCTACGTGAAGGAAGCATTAGCGCATGAAATGACATCACTACCACCTCTAGGTGTGGAAACTTGGTTCTCGCATCCCCCCATACTACTTCAGGTGAGACTTCAGTCCAGACTTCATGGATTGATGCCAAAAAGGCCAGTAGTGTAGGGATTTGTTTAGCTAAGATAATGTTGCACCTAGTTCAAGACCATCTAAGCCAACAAATGGCTTCGTTGATCTCCCATACCTTGCAACGGAGGATTCCATAACAACATCCTTGATCATTAGCAAACCAAGTGGTGCATTGCATGAGATTTCTCCATTGGGTCTAGTAAGTCTGCGAGAAAGAAAGAAGAATGAAGAGGCCTAGTCAAAAATCGAGTAGTTGGTTGAAAATTAGAAGAAAGATTTCTAGAAAAAGCCATTGCAGAAGCGCAACACACTGTAAAGGAATGGGAGGAAGAGCGTGATTCTGACAGAAATCAAAAATCTCCCTCACCACAAAGAGAGGAAGAAGAATGATTAGAGCAAGGTGGTGTAGATATGGAAAGCAGTCCCTTCCGAGTGAAGCGAAATGGGGAGTAGGAGAAGGAGGGGCCGTGCAAAAATTCCAAAGACACCAAGTCATCATTGGACCTGATCACCTTCGCAGAGGGTGACTTGGATGACATCAAGGATAAAGTAAGGGACATGATGGCAGAACTGTTACTGTAGCTCAAGTAGTAGCAGAAGCAAGCCTTCGTTGACATTCAGATAGGTTTGTGCGAGCTCTAGATCCAAACTACTCAATTGCAGGTTGGTTTAGGGTAGAGCAACACGGCGTCAACTAGTTTAGTGTTGGGGACCACTAGAGTAGTAGATATGGTTCAATCTTTGGATCCTTGGGCCATCCCACTGCCTGATGTAGCCCTAAGCATGGATAGTGATGCTGATAAGGTTTCTTTAAGGAACATTGGTCTCAACATGTCCACGCTCGCAAGTGAATTCCTTCACATGCTGCAAGCAAGTGTGATCATGTAACATAGGGCTCGAGGGCAGCATGCACTGAGTGTGATCAACAAGCAGAGGGTCAACAACAGAAACTTTTTCATTGAGAAAAAAATATCGATAGACACCTAGAAGAAGATCCAAGAGAAGAATGAGTGCATTGCAGCGGTGGTAGCGGAAGCGTGCAGAATTTTTCTAGAACTGAACATCCCCAAAGAGGCACCTGTGGAGGACAAGATTTAGAAGTTAGCTACAGGTGTGCGTGATGCTCGGACTGAGATGTCTAAGCTTCAATTTGATCTAAACTGCAAGATTATAGAGCTCGATTTGAGGGCACAAACTTCAACTCCACAAGAGGTCAGAGAATAGCGCGAGGCAGCTGTCAAGAATGTAGTCATTGCAGTAGATGCCACGGTGGTAGAATTCACTGTGCTCTTCAAGCAATCGATGGAGATCCTCACCAGTCTCCAGGAATATCCCACATTGAAGAGGTTGAATAGGCAATGGAATTACATAAGCAGTATGGTGAAGCAAAAGTGACGGCGTGCACCATCGCCATCACATAGATATTGGCCAAGTTGCAGGAGGCAAAGGAACTAAAAGAACGTGCAGAAGTAGAAGAACTAAAAGAGGAAGTCCTCAAGGCCAACTTGGCATCTTGGATGGATGAGGCCTATATACTTTCTGCCACCATTGGGCAGAAGTTTTCCAACCTGTAGAAAGCACGGCAGAAGATCCACGCATATAGCACACGACCAGCAATGGAGCAGCTGGTGGAGTAGGTCAAGCAGGCAGCTACATAGTGTACAACTGAGGTTGCAATGGTACAAGTGTAGTTGCGAGATCTTCATAGCAAGATATTTGCACTAGCAGAGTGACTTGGGGGTTTTTCATCATATTTGTGTTGGAGGCCTCTTGGGAGGGGGTCCCCTAGGGTCAATTTTGGGGTTAAAAGCCCAAGTTTTGGGGCAAAAAGCCCAATTTTCATATGTAAAGTGTAAAGTCTCTAAAATCTGTGGTCATGGAGTGCGTAGATGTAAACTGTCATGAAGGGTTTATTTCCTTCTTTTATGTAAGTTGTGTTGGCTTTAGAAGATCCACCCATGTTCCGTGGACCATGGGATTTTATAAAAAGGAGAATCTTAGAAAAGTCTAAGGAAATTTATGTTGGATGATGATCAATGTAATAATTCATTATGAAAAAGAGTGAAGAGTCTTAGAATAGAAGAAAGGTCGTACAATTGTGTGCGTAGAGACCTAGGGTAGAAGTCCATAGCTAAGTTCGTGGACCCCTGTAGATGACTGCACAGGGTAGTTAGAGTCTGTAAGAAGACCTAAAGTACTAATAAAGAAGATTACTCTGGAAATATTTGTGTTTGATGTATTTACTTCTATTATGAATAAATGTGGCTATGCTATGCTAAATAATGGTTTCATGATTTAATGCTATATTGATGCACGAATCTATATGTTTTACATTGTTCTTTGAATGCAAGTGATAATTTATGTTTACGTGAAGAACATATTAATGCATATTGAAGATATCAGATACTTAAGCCGATTTGGGTAAATAGGATAGTAAGAGTAATCACAATAATGCGTATGTGGTTAATTTGCCTAGTTAGGGTCCGCGAACGATAGTCATAGGCCTTCGTGAAGGTCTATAGGCCAATTAAGAGAAGTGTATCGATAAGACCTAAAGGCTTATCAATCTGCGCAAAGGCACAGTTAGGGCATAAAATGGAATCACTACCATATCTGGGTAAAGAAACTTGGTTCTAGCATCCCCCCATAGTGCTTCGAGTGAGACTTTAGTCCAGACCTCACGAATTGATGCCGAAAGGGCCAGTAGTGTAGGGATGTGTTTGGCTAAAATAACGCATGGCCCATTAAGCGAACACCAACCCATAGGGGATTAGGTATCCAACACAACTATACTTATGCAATCTGTTTTTTGTTATTTGTCAACACAACCACATTAACTAAATGGCTAGTAAAATGCCAATATGCATAAATCCACGATAAATATAAAAAAAATATTTCATTATACATTCAACTGTTGAAGTTAAAGAGTCATGAAAAAACTCTCTTTTTGAGTGAAATATTTGGGGAAAGGTTTTCAACTCAATATATTTCATCCCTCTTTACACTTGATAGATCTGGGGTTAAATATGCTAAATATTTTTAATTTTAATTTGGTGAGTTTCATTTTAAATTTTTTTAGTTACCTCAGTTTTTTGAGATGACACTGTTAGTAATTGAATGATGAAAAATGATGAAATACAAATTGTGAATGCAAAATGACATTGTAAGAATTTTGAATGATAGAAAATGTTAATAATGAGAATGTAATCAATTACAAACAATCTTCATTGTGATCAATTTGTAATTATTTTTTGCAAGTGTTATTATGGTCACGCCTCTTAGTTTTTGTATCCCTCCATCCCTCACCCAGTCTAACTCCATCTCCCTCTCCCAAGTTCTCTCTCTCTTCCTTCCTCTTCAACCTCCCTCTGTGTGTGCCCTATCGCACTTTCTTTCCACCACCCAATTTTTTTCGCTTTCTCCCACCCACTCTCCTCTCTCCCCCTTTCTCCCCCCTGTATATCTATGTGTCCTTCTATCTCTATCTCCTCCCCTTATTTTCTTATATATATATATATATATATATATATATATTCCCTCATCTCCTCTCTCCATCATTCCATCTTCATCTCTCCCTTGCCACTCCCTCTCTCTCTTCCTCCCTCTCTTTCCCTCTCTTTCCTACACTCTATTGCCCCCCGCTCTCTCTCTCTCTCTCTCTTAAATTTGATCCCATTATACTATATTTAAGAAAGAATATAAATTAAATAAACATAATTGGTTGTAATTATTAAACCTACATATTTTATCAATAATGTCAAAGAAAATATAATATTAAAAAAATTAAAAGAATCATGCACCATCTTTCATTTATCATTGTTAGTCGCCTTGCTAATAAAATAGTAAAAAACTTAAAAGAAACATGCACTATATTTGCTCTATAATTGTTAGTCAATTTGATTTCTCTCTTCACTTGGATCCTTGGCTAAGATGCATCTATTCCGGTTCTTTATAATATTATTTATATTATATAAATTTCACATATGTGTATATAAAATGTAATATTATTTTTAACTTTATTGAAACCTCAATGTAATATCAAAGGGGATATTTTTAGAATTTGAGGATAGAAGGATGGAGGGTTTAAAAATTTGTTATAACATTTATTTTTTTAGATGTAGTTAAAAGATGTTATATAATTCAATTAAAATAAAATATTTATAAAATATTTTGATTTCGAAATAAGTTATGGTTTTTGGGCTTGTCATATTTATAAGTCATGGTATTGTAACATAGTAATTAAAATCTTATATACATAATATAATAATTAAAAGCTTAAATTGATAAAATAATAATCCAAAGCATATATGGCCCATGGTATAATGATTTTATTTTATATCAAAAATTGTTTGTAATTTCACTAATAAAAACAAAATTAAAATATAACAAATTAAATTTTATTATTTTTATTACTTGGCTTAAACTAGTTTATTGCACTAAGAAATACTAAGGAGAATGTGGAATATTATGTTATTTTTTAGGTTATTATTATTGTTAGTTATAATATAGTTGGTATTAAAAATGATGACAATCTTTCTTACATTACATGTAACACATATACATCTACCACATACTTGGTTGTAGAGCACCTCTTGCCCAACAACCACATAAGTTAAATGGCTAGTAAAATGTCAATATGCATCAATCCACAATAAATATAAAAAATTTACTTCATTATACCTCTCAGTTGCTAAAATTAAAATGTCGTAAAAATCAATTAAATTATAACTCATTTCAAATTGTTATTATTATTAATATTCATTACAAAAAAGTAATATTTTAGTTAAATATATATACATTTAAAAAAATATTTAACAATATTCTTAACTATGGATATTCACCCCTTTTCTATAAGCATAACGCACTTGCTGAGCTCGATGCTCCCTCAACCTTGTTGATGGTGCTAGAAATTTGTCAACGGGTCTCCCCAATGTTAAATCCCAATTAGACCTGACATCGTTTGGAGTAGGAGACCAATTGAGAATATTGGCCTGGTTGCCATGTATTCTTATAGATTTTCCTTGGCTCTAATTGTTAGCAAGAGAGGAATGCATGGTCCCTTCAGAAAGCAAGAAGGTGATCGTAGTGAGCGTTTGGTTGTACGTGTGTCAAATTTAATCTCCCACCAAGGGAAAGAGTAAAGTAATCCTCTAAGAGAGAGGTAATAATGCCACACAAGAAGAGACACAGGAAAATAGGAGGGAATCATCTAACATCCAATGCAATATTCGAGAGGGATGGGACAATAATAACAACCATTATAACAAATTCTCAATAAGTAAGTACTAAAATAACTGTAATAGTTCAACTAATTTAGCATATATGAAAGAAAACATGAAATACAAACATCCACATAATAGTCTTAAAAATATTCATAATCCATGCATGAAGAACGTGTCATCCATAAAGGATTCTAGTATTAGCTAAGAGTTCCAAGACACATGTATACAATGAACATCACTAGATCTAATAGCAGAGCGTTGTAGCTATTCCTTACTCCTCCAAAGAACTAGTTTGTCTCTCTAATGCCTTGTGGGAGGAAAAAAGGTGAAAATACCTTTTCTCTTACAATGAGGGTGTAGATATAACAATGAGAAAGTGATTCTTCACCTTCCTTATGAATCTTCATCTACCCTCATGAATGGTTGACTTCCTATGAATTTTCAACTTTAGATAAATTTTAATATTCCATACATGTCCTTTGGACTTCCACTTTATAATAAACTTTTGAAAAATAATTTACATCATTGACCACAGTGGTGTGGCATGTGACAACTCATGACATGACATGACATGACACTACTCGCGTAGACTGCTTGAAGATGTGGTAATGTCAAGCCACAAATTCTACTATGTGTTGCATTTTTTCTTGAGAATACTTTTATTTTCACCTCCTCATGGAATGGTGATAAGTCGTCTTCATTGATCTCAAGTCTTGAGTGGGGATTGCAAACAAGTTTCCCTTTTCTTTCTCGTCATTGATCAACTTGCATACTTAGGTACATGAATGTCTTGCAGCATGTTTCGCTCCTTCATCTACTTCTTCATCGTCTCACTAGGGCATGATACGGTACCTTTTTATGAAATTCACTTGTGATGGGACGACATCAGTTCGAATCCCCCTAGTCTATGATGTTTTATATTGATCCATTGACTAATCCAGAACTAGATGGAAATATGGGAAAGAGGCTTAGTGGCTACGTGGTTTTCTAATTTAAGAAGTCAAAGGGAGCCTTGAGACTATGTAATGCACAATTCACGCTGGGTTGAGCGAGAAAATCATGCAATTTTGGAGATCAGTGTGATCGACTGAGGGGATGAGTAATGTGAGAGCACATTGTGTGGTTCTAAGAGACAAGGGAGGCTTGACCATTACGCTTTTGTGTATTTATGGAGCTAAATAATGATCTTAAGGATATATACTACGCAATGTGTATTTAAGGTCAGGCTCAGATAAGGAATTGTGTAATTCTTGGAGTCAAGGTCAGGGCTTGAGCATAGAAACTGCAGAGTGCAGCAGTCTTAGGAGGCAGGAACTGCACATTGCATGGTTCCAAGATGAAAGGTCACAACTAGTAGACTAATATTATGTAGTGCATAGCTCATGGAGGTTGGGTGAAGCTATGTTTCTTAGGCAATCTTTTTTTTAGAAAATGGTTAAGTGTGGGATAGGTGAGACTTATGTGAACATTGGTAACACTTCCACTGTGATCACACACTTAAAATAATTTATGGCACAAAAACATCAATCATCAAGTACAAATGACAATGCATTTCCCTCCATGTCACAACTTTACAGCAAGTACGACACTTAAGATACACTTTACGACGATTGTGACAACACATGTGCGACAATGCTTAAGACTTTGGAAATGAGTGAAACAAATGTTTACATGGTTAGAACAACTCATTTGTACAATTATGAACTCTTGAAACCACCAAAACAGTATTATATACCTTATGTGACAACCAACATGTGAAAATATGGCATTTTTCCTCTCGTGCAATGGGGACAAAAAATCCGCAAGGAAACACATGATATGCACTTCAAATTTTGAGACAGAAATCTACAAGACGAAGGAAGCCTCCAAAATTGAGCATAAGCCTAAATTTTAGAAGGTGTTGTACCAGCAACAACCTTTTTTGACACAATGGTATAATTCTAGATTCTATGGCTTGGTTAACTCTTGTGTGCAGGGCCTTGGTACTTCTGGGAGTATTGATTCATCATGTAGATTACTTTGGTATCCCCACTTACCTCATGAATAAACATGGTGTCATTTATAACTTTATTGGTTGAATGAATCATAAGATTCAGCGATATAAAAAAATCGAGTTGGGAAGGGTAGTGAAGTTCATGAGCTCAAGATTTTCATAATATTTTTTTCAGCTCTCGGGTTTCTCCACTTCCAGCATGCCTATACAATACCTAGACATAGTCACTACAGGAACACAACCATTTATCCATTATCAGTGAGCTTGGAAAGTACCCCAGTGAAGTTTCTTGCTCCATGTCTCTGTGCTGGAAGCGTTTCTCTTATTTCTCCTTTATTTATTGATTTTATAGAACTGTGCATTGGTACTTATTTATTTTTTGGGAGGAAAAGGTATACTAACTTATCGAGAGCACATGAGAGTGTTCCTTCATAGTAGGATATAGATATATCTGATTTAGGTTTTGTCATTTATATTTTCTGATTCTATTCCTCTATTAATTAGATAGGCATGACAACACCGAAACATAAAAACTAAGTGTCCACATGAGGTTTTCCTTAATAGACATAGGTTGATGGTTTAACCAAAACGCACCTCATGAACAGATCATATTTTCCCTTAGAACTTCATCGACCAAATGATATAACCAAATAAAGGAAGATGGATAGATGGTTAGCCTAATGTCGAAGTGTCACAACAAACCCATGAGACTAGTGAGGACATAGTGAACGAAGAATAATTTGATTCATTTAATAGATCATGAATTCACTATTACTTAAGAATATTTCAAGTCAGATGAAGGTAAAAATTCACAATATAACATTCAAAATAAGAACCAGGAGCTGAATATTAAGGAAATAATTCGATAAGCATGATCCCTTCAGCCAAAGATGGTCTTTAGAATTATCAACTTTGCAATTCCATGACTCTATGAGAGATGCACATTCCAAACCCGAATTTAATGTGAGAGATTTGCATGAAGATTAATGAACTGAAAAATACTCCTAAATCCTCACATAACCATCAATGGAAGTTCAAGTGCCTTGACTCCCTCATAGACCCCAAAAATTTCTAGGTTTGTAAAATGGAATTTTGAAGAGTGAACCAAATCTTGCATGGTTTGAGGATAGCTGTTACCATTGGTGTCAATAAGATCAAAACTCACCAGATGGCAACCATATTTGTCACTGATTTTACTGTATTTTTCAACTTCAACAACCAGATTACTCAAGTCAAAAGATTCTTCTCATAGAAAATTTGAAGATGAGTGAATGAGGGAAATTTCGTGAGCAAGTTGATTTGAAGAGTTGTCTTCATGAAAGAGAAGGGATGATGAGGGATAAGAAGATTACTCAATGATTTTAGTTTTTTTGTTTCCACGATGGATAATCTCACCACCTTGTCCCAACTGAGAGGTTAGCTCATCGGGTGAAGGACATGAAGAGAAAATAGTATCTCCATCATAGGTAGATGTATTGCAAATGGTAGAGAACAAGGGATAGTGGGATGAAAATGAAGTTTCGATAAGAACATCTTATTTTACTGAATTATATTCACTATATAAAGTAAAATATTCATAAGTAAGTAAAATATCAGTTGGTGCACATGGGAATTCATGATCACATACATCAAAAAAGTCATCATCTTCGGAGTGATTATTGCCCAACACTACAAACTGATTGAAAGAGTTGATTACATTTGATTCACTATTGAGGTTAGCAAATTCAGAGTCATCTAAGAATGGAAACACATTCTTTTGAAATGGAGTATTTTAAAAAGGAGAAGAAATATTGAAAGCATCTTCCCCTTCCTACTCTTCTACCTGTGTGATGTGATTTCCTTGTATCTGATCGCAATTCAAACCAACAACTTGAAAATCAAGTGAGTACCAAAAACTAACTCATTGAGAAGATTGATCAGGTGGATCATTGTAAAAAGAGTCATGGCAGATAGATGATAAATGAAAATAGAAATCTAGATCATATTCGAGACTAAAGTTATAATCAATCACATCATCTTGTAGAATGGAGGAGTTAGTCTTCAACGTAGGCTTCATGAGCCAATTTGGAATTTCCTCCAATGAATATGAATAATGAGAAGTAGAAGAAGAATGAGATAATGGATCACAAATTTGATTTCCAGAATTCATCGCAAGGACGCACTCGCATGAGGACTAGAAGAGGGGGAGGACAACCAACAAAATGAGTAATAGGTTCGTGCTATAAAATTAGAGGTGTCTCATGGTTAACAAGAGTTGGGGAAGTAAAAAGATCAGGAGGTTTAGATTCAAACTGATTCAAAGAAATTTGAACAAAATGTTCAATTTTTTTCTTATGTAAATTTGGATCCAATTCTTCTTCGAGAAACTCATAACATAAATGAAGGAATCTATAATAAAAACACTCAAATGATTCATTAGGCTCCATTCTAAGATGATTGATTCTTTTCTGAACATGTTGGTGACCATATCAAATGAAATCTTGGTGAATCTCCTTAGCAAAATGACGAAAAGAAATAATGGAAGTAGATGGTATGGTATGTAACCAGTTATTAACATCACCTTCATGAGTGAGGGTGAATAGAATAAAAATAACATCTTCATCATCAATTCCAAAAATTCTACAAAACATAAGAAAATCATTTATGTGTTTAGGTAAAAATATACCACCCTCACCATTAAATTTGAATTGGGACAAGGCATGAAAAATTTACACAAATGTTGAAAGTTTTTTATTTGGGAAAGAGCTATTTAAGATAGGAGATTCAAAACAGACTCAAAGCGCTTGTTCTTGTCATCAAGCCTTCCTTCTAGCGAAATTATTGCGGTGCTAGAGATCCATAAACTAAGGGGTTTCCTTGATGTAAAGTCCCAATTAGACCTTCCAATATTGGAGTATGGACCCCATATGTAATATCAGCCCAGTTTCCATGTATTCTTATAGATTTTCCTTGGCTCTAATTGTCAGTAAGAGATGAATGTGTGGTGCCATCAGAAGGAAACAACGTGTGCATGGTGTGTGTTTGGTTGTAGGTGTGTCAAATTTCTTCTACTATGGAGGGAAATAGTAAATTGAGCCTCTAAGAGAGAGGTAATAGTACCACCTAGAAGAGACACACGCAAACAAGATATATATGTCTAACATCGAGTGGGCTAGTCCACAAAAGATATGACGATGATTACAACCAATCAATAAGTAAGATATGTCTAGAATCCTATGGAATAGATCACAGGGATGGGATAATAATAACAACAATTACAACACATTCTTAATAAGGTAAGTACTAAAATAACAAAAATAGGTCAAATATTTTAGCATAGATGAAAGTAAACATGAAATGCAAACATCCACTGAGTAGGTTTACAAAAATTCATAATCTATGCATGAAGAACGTGTCAGACATAAAGGCTTATGTTATTAAGTAAAATGTCAAAGACACTTGTATAGAATGAACATCACTAGCTCAAATAATAAAGCATTGGAGCCACTACTTACTCCTAAAAAGAACTAGTTTGTCTCTTTAATCACTTGTGGGATGAGCCTAGGTGAAAAGTAGTTTGCTCTTACAATGAGGGTGTATATATAACAACAAGGAAGTGATGCTCCACCTTCCTTATGACTCTTCATCTACCCTCATGATTTTTTTACTTCCTATGACTTTTCATCTTTACATGACTCTTCATATTCCATACATGTCCTTTGGATTTCCACTTTACAACACATTTTCAAAACATAATTTACATCATTATCAACAATTGTGTGGCATGTGACAACTCATGAGATGACATGAAATCGCGCTAATAACATAGATTTCTTGATGACGTGGTAATGTCAAGCCATTGTTGCAACTGTGTGCTGTAGGTATTCTTGAGAATACTTTTCTTTCCAACTCTGCATGGCTTGGTGATAAGGGATATTCAATGATCTCAAGTCTTCAGTGGTGATCACAAAATGGTGTCCATTTTCCTTTTGTTGATTGATCAACTTGCATACTGAGGTACAAGAATGTCTTTCATCATGTTGTGCCCCTTCATCTCCTTCTTGATCATCTTTCCATCGCGTGATAAGGTACTTGTTTATGAAATTCACTCACCATGAGATGACATCAGTCTGAAACCCCTAGTCTAAGATTGTGCACATTGATCCATTGACTGAGCATGAACCAGATGGAAATTTGGGAAAGAAGATCAGTGACTATGCAATTACATAGTTCACATATTTAAGTGGAGCCTTGAGCATTGAGTTTGTGCAATGTGCAGTTGAGGCTAGGATGAGGTAGAAAACTGCGCAATTCTAAAGATCAGTGTTACAGGTTGAGGGGATGTGCACTAGGAGAGAACATTTCACATTTTTGGGAGAAAAGGGAGATTGGGAATTGTGTATTTTTGTATTTTATGAGCTCAAGGATGAGCTTGAGGCTAGATAATACACAATTCATAGTTAGGTCCACAATGGGAGAAGGAATTACATAATTTTGGGAGTAAATGTGAGGGCTTGATCATAGAAACTGCGAAGTGAACCAGTCCTGGGAGGCCATAGATACACATCCAAAATGCCAAGAAGTAAGGTGATAGCTATAGGACTGAGAGTGTGTAGTACAAAGTTCAGGGAGGCCAAGTGCAGCTAGGTTGCTTAGCTAGGAAAGTTTTCGGAAAATGACTAATTGTGGGATGGGTGAGACTGATGTGAACAATCATAAGACTTCAACTATGATCAAAAACTTAGAAATTTATGACACAACAACATAGATCATCCAGGACACATGAAAATGTATTTCCCTCCGTGTGACATCTTTACAACTAGTGTGACACTTGAGGTACACTTTGCAACGACCTTGATGACACTTGTACAACAATGCTTAAAACATTGGAAATGAGTTGGATAATTGTTTACATGGTTATAAAAACTCATTTACATAAAGATGACCTATTCAAACCACAAAAACAAGTTTACATATAGGATGTGACACCTAACATGTGAAAATATGTCATGTTTCCTCTCTTACAAAGCGAACAAAAACTCCCCAAGAAAACACATGAAACGAGTTTCAAAGCTTGCAACGATAATGTAGAAGGCCAATGAAGGCTCTAAAATTGAGAATAAAAGAAGATTTTGAGGGTGTTCTAGTGGTGACAAAACTAGTGTAAATTGGTGTGAGTGTACCTTTAATAATTTGCACCCTTATCTAATTTGTGCTACAAGGGATAGTCTTGTCTAAGAAATTAATAATTGATTTGTGGTTTTATAACTAGTCTATTCCTACTAATGCATCATAAGGCCTTTGGGGTAAGACATTCAATTTATAATATAATTTACACCCATTTCAATTTATTGGATAATCTTTAACCCAACTAGTAACTTTCGTCTTTGTACTAATGGCTAGTTTAACCAACCAAGAGATTTTATATTTTTCTATGCTCGAATTACATTTCTCCAATATTTGTCGGTTGATATAGCTGGATATGGACCCTTCATTTATTAAAATAGGCATAGGTTGGTTTAGTACATTACCATCTATTTCAATATTAATATACTGATGTTAAAATTCTTACACTACCAAGGTGGTAGTAATTCTAGAAATGCTTCTAGCCTCATCACTCACTATGGAGTCCTTTTGAATATCCTACATGGATTGAATTGAATTTATATTGTATGGAAAATTCTGAAGTGGATGAAACTCCCAACGGTCCCAACAATTTAGGGGTTTCATCTCCTTTTAGTTACCACCTAGATTGTTCAAGATGATTGATATAGCTTTGGAATGGGATTGAGTTCTTTCTTTCTGATGATTTTTATTATTAAAATCTATGTTTTGATTGTTTTTATTATAACTTTTAAAAGAGAAAAAATTAGATACTTCACTTCCTTGAATAAATATGTCCTTTTCCTTGTTTGGCCAAGGTTTTGAGTTTGACTTATTTTCCTAGATTGCTGATAATAGATTCTAACCTTTTCAATTGCTTCATCCATATTTTTATAGTTTTCACACATAATTTTCTCTTTAAATGGTAGAGGAAGACAATTGATAAATTGTTGAACATTAGTTTTTTCCTTGCAAATATAAGGTATGTAACGCAGGGGTTGAGTGAATTTTGCAACAAATTACGCCATGGATTTTTTACCAGGTTTTAACTCTTGGAATTCTTTTCCTTTGTCATTATAGTATCTAGCTGTCAAGTATTTTTCTTTGAAAAAAATTTAGAAATCTTCCCAAATTACAATCCTTTCCACTATTTTATGCAGATTTCCAATCTCCTCCCACTATAATGATTGCTTGCCTTACAACTAATATGTGGCTAGTCTAGCTTTTAAATTTCTAGGATACTCATATAATTGAAAATATCTATTCATGTTGAATAGCCATGCCTCTTTTTCTTACTCTATCTCACCATCAAGGGTTGGAGGTCTACTATTTTTAAATTCCCCTTGTTATTCTACTTTTGGTTTCTTCCCTTCATTAGATACTATTAGGAGTATTTTTCTTAAATGTGTTCATTTTCCTCATTTCTAAGTTTAACTACCTCACTCTCATCCATGTTGTCTAGATTCTTATATTTTGTATACTCCTCCATATCGTATTCCTCTATGTTTGATTCTGAAATTTTCATATTTTACTTATTAGTTAAACTTTTAATGAGCTTTTCTTGCTCAACACTACCTTTCAGTAATTTTTCATTCTTTTCTCTAATACTTGCTAATTCCACTTTCAACTCTTTAACCATAACTAACAGCTTCATCATTTGAGGAAATATTTATCTTCCTCTCTATATCAATATTTTTTCTTATTTATGACGATACCTTGCATATGGTTCCACCATCATGCTTCTTACTTCTACTCCTTAATGTGTAAAAAATAAAACATTGATTTTGTTAAATTAAAGTTGTTATATGGATCATATGACATAATTTAGTAACTTACAACTCTAATACCACATGCAGTATACCCCATAATCAGAAATAAAAAATATTTAATGTTATTATACATTACTTCTTAATTCCGCATCATGTATTGATACGTTTGTTAACTTTACTTTTGTAAGAATAGTTATGTTTGTAGCATGATATGCTTACTTTGACTTAATAATGCTACCCCAAAAATAAATTTTCCTCCACCTTAATCGAATAAAGTCTATCCTAACACATCTTTTTAGTTTTCTAAGGTTATTAGTGGTCCCATTCGAAGAAAATAAGTTCTGGAGTAAAAAAGTGGCCCACAATCATACTACTGCACCTTACATCCTATGGAAATGTTAATATGTGTATTTTTATATTTTCATGGTCGTTCTTTACGTGATTAATAAACATGATAAACCTTGATTTCTTGGTTAACAAAGTGTTTATTACGTTTGAATACTACAAACTAGTTATGCTAATGAATATATTCTTCAACCGTTCCCCTGTTATTACTTTATGTATCATGTGTAAAGTGAAATGGCTATTAGCAACATATGACAAAAATATTATATAATTATAATAACATAATTTATAAGGATGAAAATATGAAATAAGAATAATTATATCTTATGATAAGATTAGCAAAAGCAAAAAGGTAAGTGATTTAGAAGAGGTCCATTGCCATTTCTTAGCAATATTATAGCTTAAATTGAAACTAATGGTTTATATGTTCATATTACACTAGAGTGGGACTAGAAGGAGAAACTACTTACAGATGATCTATATAAAAGTACTCTATGGGTGAAATTAATGGGAGAGTTAAAGAAGTCTAAAAAATATCCATATTAAAGGCTTATTTACACTCGATATTAAACTTATGTTCTAGCCAATGAATCTTTTCTTGTAGCATAGAATTAGAGTCACCATGTTCATTAAGTATAAGAAATGATGGACTTGCTGAGTCAAATGGATATAGTAGTTCTCACAATCTTTGTTTCCTTTTTTGAGAGAAAGTAGAATTATAGATGCACTCTTTGAATACAATCTCCACTTATTCCCTCCAGATATATCACTACTTCAACTTTTTTTTTCTTTCACATCCTTAATTTCTCTTTTAGTGCCCTTCAATAATAGAGCTAGAAAGCATTGATCACTCTAGAAACATCAATTTGAGTTTTTGTGGCTAAAGGAGGTGGGTTTCCTAAAGGTTGAAAATTTGAGGTAGTAGGAATGTGTTGGTCTAGGATCTTACAACTTCACCATGATGGGGAATAATACACTTCATTGAGGCATTGCTAGGGTGGTTAGGGAGTCACACACGAATGCCTCACTCAAAAAATCATTATCCAAGAGATAGAAACTACAAAGATGAAAACGAAGAAAGTGGATAGGGGACTACGTCCCTGAAATCTTCTTAAGAGAGGGGAAGGGCTTGCAACATCCACTAAGTAAATTGTGGACTATAAAAAGGAGTAGAGCACCAATATTACTAGAACAAAAACCAATAAAACTAATAAATAACTTAACTAAAAGTAAATTAATTGAAATTAGAGAAACCCACGAAAATAAAAAAATAAATCTTTTGCATTAAAAAAACCATAACAATAACCCCTAAAAGAAAAAACTAGTGAGCATGCCTCATTTAAATTTGTTTATTCGACGATAAATTATAAAAAAAAAAAGACTATATAAATAAATTAAATTAATTTATATTTATAAATATATTTAACATTTTATTGATTTATTAATTGGTAGTTACCAAACATCAGATACATAAAATAATTAATCATATAAAATAATATTTAAAATATCTTGATATTATTTTTTTATTAATAAAGATGACCGCTCTACTTTACATTTCAAATACATACTGTTGGAAATAATACTGAGAGGGGGGGTGAATCAGTATTATCAAGTCAAATATTCCTTTTTCAAAATCAAATGATGTACGCTACTTCAGTTAATTAAACCTGTGTATATACGCAATTATGCAGAAGGAAACCCGCGTATACAATGCAAACTTTTAAATGACTTTGTCCTCCTGATGTTGATTATTAATCTGTGTTTGAGAATCAAATAACCAGTAACCAGAAACAGTAAAACAAAGCAGAAAGATAATCGCACACAAGAACACAAGATATAAGGTGGAAACCCAATGTGGGTGAAAACCACCTGCTGCAATTCGTCTCTATCTTCTTTTTTATTAGAAACTTCTTTTTACAACTGTACTGGTGTAGTCCTTTACCAGTACACAGGCTGCAACCTACAGAGAGCTACAACCCTCTCTCATTTTCCAGCTTCTTCTGGAAGGGAGGTACAACCTCCTTAGCTCTTGCACTAGCCACAATACTAGTACGTAGGTGCTGGCCTACAGAAAGCTACAACCTTCTCTTTCCTTCAAGGACCAAG
Organism: Pinus tabuliformis; assembly: GCA_031772625.1. Lineage (NCBI taxonomy): Eukaryota > Viridiplantae > Streptophyta > Pinopsida > Pinales > Pinaceae > Pinus > Pinus tabuliformis. Next base: position 135,286,057 of record CM062820.1, read on the forward strand.
TTTCATGAATTTTCAGACTGGATCCACAAATAGCATCAATCAAACATCAAGAATTTCTGCATCAACCAATCACCTTTTCACCAATAAAAATTGAATCAAAATAACCACTTTTCTGACGACTGTACCCAGATCACAGTAACAGTAACCACCCACCAAATCTGAACCCAGAACATTGCAACAATAAACAGAAGCAGCAAGATCACAACTCAAAATATATATGCTACTTTAATAGCCTGAAACCTGAATGCATACGCCTCTGCGTATGGAACAACTTGCGTATACGTTGTTTTACTTCGCTGAGAAAGCGTGTATACGCGCCTTCGCTTCACTGAACCTACGTACAGATCTATAAAGGATAATTCTCTCTTTCAGATATTCAAACACTAATTCACCCAGATCATGAGTTTTATAGATCAAGCAAGCGCCACATATAACACATCAAAATCATACAAACATACTATCATCCAAGCTTAAGGATTATGATTCATCAATAGAACTTATCCATCTCTTTGCGCTAAGGTTCCTCCTTCATTCAGATCTAGATCTGCACCATAACCCAATTACCAATATTCCATATCTAGCACTTTATCAGATATTCAATAAAAATTGAGATAATTCATTGCCACATGATCTCCTTCCTCTTTTATAGTTTTAGGCCTTCCAGAATACCACGGTCTGAAACCATAATAAACTAATACCACGGACCCAATACTTGGGATCAACACGTTTGACGAGGTACCATGGTCCAAAACCATAGGTTCAAATACCAAGGACTAGCTACCACGGACCAGAGGTAAGTTCTCCAACATATACGTGCTTTTCCTTGCATGCAAGTGTGTGTATACGCACACGTGCCTTTGGAACGACTAACCCGTATGTATACGCGTCTTTCTCTAGATGAACCTACGTATATGCCTTTTCCTTCATTGTGAAAGCCTGAACTGAGATCTGTTACCAAAGAGAGTTACAATCAAGGACAACACCTGTGCCATAACTCCAAACCTGTGCCATAATGCCAACAATCTCCCCCTTTGGACTTGATGGCAACCCAAAATCCTCAAAGTCATTCTCCCCCTTTTTCATCAAGGGCAAAGGGTTGTGCTCCCCTTGAGTACATGCTAAAATTTTTGCCCTGCTGTGCTGACCATGCTCCCCCTGACTATAGGCAAGATATGCAAAAGATGTTCTTCAAGAAGAACCATGACTTATACATCATAAAAGACCTTCCTATCACCAAAAGACTCAATACATACATCCATCACCCAACCAAGTAGCGATCATCCACCCAACCAAGTGGGGATACATCAGAAATTTACATATGAAAACCAAGTTCATCACATGTTCATCCCAGGCATAGTGGGGAAACCAAAATAGGTCGTTACATGACCTTGACACCATAAAATAGATACATAACATATATATGAAATATCTAGAACAAGACTTATCAAAGTCACCAATAACTGATAGCAGCAGCATCTGTCAATCACCATTCAGATCAGCAACCAAGATTTCCTTCTGTTCTCCCTCAGCCTCTATTCCATTTGAAACCAACAACAACTATGAACTAGAACCAAAAGCTTCTAAGATAATGCCAACAATGCATTATTAGAAGATTATTTGCTCCCCCTGAACCTGTGCCAGATGGTCTCTGTCAGACCCATATTGGAATATCTTCAACCAGAGCCTGTCCCTTGATATCCATCAAACCTCCATATACGCGATTGTCTCTACACAAACTAGCGTATGTACACAGATCCTCCTCAGGCAACTCACGTACACCCATTTTTCATTGAAACAGACAAGTTTTAACAGCAAGATGATGCATCAACTACTCCCAGCTTTTGTCTGAGGTATTCTAATGTCTCCCTCGGTAGTGGTTTGGTGATAATATCAGCAACTTGTTCATTAGAAGGAACATACTCCAATTTGACCTTTTGTTCCAACACTTGTTCCCGGAGAAAGTGATACTTGATCAGTATGTGCTTGGTCTTTGAATCCATGATTGGGTTCTTTGAAATGCTGATTGCACTTGTATTATCACACAAGATGGAGATAGGTGGTGTACAAGTGATTTGAAAGTCTTGCAAGGTTTGCATCATCCAAAGAAGTTGAGTGCAACAAGATGCAGCAGCCACATATTCCGCTTTAGCTGTAGATAAAGCAATCAAACTCTGTTTCTTGCTGAACCAAGATACTAATCTAGAACCCATAAAGAATGCACCACCACTTTTGCTCTTCTTGTCATCCATGCTTCCAGCCCAATCTGCATCTTTATAAGCATGAAGAGTGAGATCTGTATCTCTAGGATACCATAAGCCATAGTTTTGAGTTCCTTGAAGATACTTGAAAATTCTCTTCACTGCCTGAATATCAGTTTCCTTTGGATTTTCCTGAAATCTTCCAACTATTCCCACTGTATGCATGATGTCTGGTCGGGTACCTATCAAATAAAGTATACTTCCAATCATAGATCTATAGGTTGGTTGATGTACTCCTGTTGATTCATCATTTTCACTGAGACTGCATCCTGTAACCGTAGGAGTACATACTGGTTTCGAATCTTCCATGCCATACTTCCTCAGAATCTGCTTGAGGTACTTGGTTTGAGACAAGAAGATACCACCTTCATTTTGTTGGATTTGCAATCCAAGAAACTATGTCAGTTCTCCAAGAAAAGACATTTCGAATTCTTTCTGCATCACCAAGGAAAAGCTTTGACTCATAGCTTCTTCATTGCTATCAAAGATAATATCATCTACATACACAACAAGTATTAGCAATTTGTCATTTTCAATTTTTATATAAAGATTGCTATCTGCTGATCCTTTTGAAAAACCTTGTTGATGAAGGTATTTGTCCAAACGGTAGTACTAAGCCCTTGAAGCCTGTTTAAGACCATAGAGAGCCTTTTTCAGTCTGCATACAAGATTTGGATCATTCCCAAGAATGAAACCATCTGGCTGCTCAATGTATACTTCTTTTTCTAAATCTCCATTCAGAAAGGCTGATTTCACGTCCATTTGAAATACTTTGAATTTCTGAAAGCTTGAGAGAGCAAGGAACATTCGAATGGCCTCAAGTCTTGCAACAGGAGAAAAAGTTTCTTCAAAGTCTATTCCTTCTTGTTGAGCATACCCTTTACACACAAGTCTGGCCTTGTTTCTAATTACTTCTCCATTTTCATTCAACTTATTTTTAAAGATCCATTTTTTCCCTATGACATTCTTACCTTTTGGTCTATGAACCAACTCCCAAGTGTTGTTCTTTTCGATCTGCTCAAGTTCTTCATCCATTGCCTTGACCCAGCATTCATCCTTGCATGCCTCTTTTACATTTTGTGGCTCAGTGGAGGAGAGCAATGCCAAATAGCTTGAGGCCTTTGCAATTGTTCTTCTTGTTTGTACACCTGCCTCTTTCTGTCCCAAAATCTGAGATTCTGGATGATTCTTCTGAACGTACCTGGATGGAGTCTTTTCTTCTATCCTTATCTATTCCTCTTATGCCTCTTGAGGTTCTTCTTCATCACCAGTCTGATTTGTAGAGTAGTCTTCATCCTCTTTGATATTTTCATAATTTACTTGCTTAGGAATGTATCCTCTTTCATCAATCACTACATCAATGCTGTCAACAATTCTTCCAAGTCTTTTATTGTAACACTTATATGCTTTGTTGTGGGGAGAATAACCAAGGAGAATACCTTCATCTGCTCTAGGTTCAATTTTTCCAAGCCGTTCATCATTATTCTTAATGTAGCATTTGCTTCCAAAAATTTTGAAATGCTTTACCGAAGGAGTCTCACCATACCAGAGCTCATGAGGAGTTTGAGTGTTGTTCACTCAGACATTTGTTTTGTTGAGAATAACAACCGCAGCAAATGCAGCTTCACCCCAGAAGGTTGAGGGAGTTCCGGACTCATCAAGCATAGCACGAGCCATTTGTTTCATATTTCTTCTTCTCAGCCGGATCTGTAGGAGTTGCTGATGGAAAGGTATACCCTGTTTCTATGATATCCCAGACTTCTGTACCAAGAGATTGAACATAGGCAGTAACTCTTACCTTCCAATATATGAAGTTTATCCCATCAAAAATCAGTGGCCTGATTGATGCTTCCCTCTCGTAGTTGCTCATGATGAACGATCTTCCTTCAAGCGATCAAGCTTCTTCTGAAGGACCTGCTCTGATACCAATTTTTGGAAATAATACTGAGAGGGGGGTGAATCAGTATTATCAAGTCAAATATTCCTTTTTCAAAATCAAATGATATATGCTACTTCAGTTAATTAAATTGGCATATATACGCAATTATGTAGAAGGAAACTCGCGTATACAATGCAAACTTTTAAATGACTTTATCTTCCTGATGTTGATTATTAATCTGTGTTTGAGAATCAAATAACTAGTAACCAGAAAGAGTAAAATAGAGTAGAAAGACAATCGCACACAAGAACACAAGATATAAGGTGGAAACCCAATGTGGGTGAAAACCACCTGCTGCAATTCGTCTCTATCTTCTTTTTGATTAGAAACTTCTTCTTACAATTGTACTGGTGTAGTCCTTTACCAGTACGTAGGCTGCAACCTGCAGAGAGCTACAACCCTCTCTCATTTTCCAGCCTCTTCTGGAAGGGAGCTACAACCCCCTTAGCTCTTGCACTAGCCAAGATACTAGTACATAGGTGCTGGCCTACAGAAGGCTACAACCTTCTCTTTCTTTCAGGGACCACGTTTCATGAATTTTCAGACTGGATCGACAAATAGCATCAATCAAACATCAAGAATTTCTACATCAACCAATCACCTTTTCACCAATCAAAACTGAATCAAAATAACCACTTTTCTGACGACTGTACCCAAATCACAGTAACAGTAACTACACACCAAATCTGAACCCAAAACATTGCAGCAATAAACAGAAGAATCAAAATCACAACTCAAAATATATACGCTACTTTAATAGCCTGAAACCTACATGCATACGCCTCTGCGTATGGAACAACCTGCGTATACGCTATTTTACTTCACTGAGAAAGCGTCTGTACGCGCCTTCGCTTCACTGAACCTGCATACAGATCTATAAAGGATAATTCTCTCTTTCAGATATTCAAACACTAATTCACCCAGATCATCAGTTTTATAGACCAAGCAAGCGCCACATATAACAGATCAAAATCATACAAAAGTACTATCATTCAAGCTTAAGGATTATGATACATCAATAGAACTTATCCATCTCTTTGCGCTAAGGTTCCTCCTTCATTCAGATCCAGATCTGCACCATAACCCAATTACTAGTATTCCAGATCTAGCACTTTATCAGATATTCAATAACAATTCAGATAATTCCTTGCCGCACGATCTCCTTCCTCTTTTATAGTTTTAGGCCTTCCACAATACCACGGTCCAAAACCATAATAAACTAATACCACGGACCCAATACTTGGGATCAACACATCTGACGAGGTACCATGGTCCAAAACCATAGTTTCAAATACCAAGGACTAACTACCACAGACCAAAGGTAAGTTCTCCAACATATACGCACTTTTCCTTGCATGAAAGTGCGTGTATACTCACATGCGCCTTTGAAATGACTAACCCACGTGTATATGCGTCTTCGTCTAGATGAACTTGCGTATATGTCTTTTCCTTCATTCTAAAAGCCTGAACTGAGATATGTTACCAAAGAGAGTTTCCATCAAGGACAACACCTGTGCCATAGCTCCAAACCTATGCCATAATGCCAACACATACTATAATTACCCATAAATATATTAAAACTAAACTTTTACACATCTCGAGACCTTACAAAGATAATTTAACGGCTGTATTATTGTTATCCATAAGAAAGTTAGAATGCCCTACTGCACTATCCATATCAAAGTACCCACACAAAACATGAGTTAAGTACCACTAATGCACGATCCAAAACAAATTTTGAAAAAAAATTCAATAAAAAAAAGGCTTGAAATGTGTTTTCCTTTCCACATATATGATTTTGATTTTGGTAATGGGAAATATGTGAATGGCCTTTTTTTTTTTCTTATACAACCCATAACAAGAAGGCTGATTGTTGAATTATTTGGTGAAATGAAAAGTAAAATAAAGAAAATATATTCGTTAGGAATAATTGATATGATAAAATAATAGAAGATAATTATTTGATCATATTAAAATAAAAATAATTTATATTAATAATTTTTTTTTATTAAAATATAACTAATAAAATTTATAAAAATGAAATTATTATTTTAATTGGTAGTAAATTAAATGTTTTTTATGAAAACAACATTTAAAAATAATTGTAATCTAATTTATAGAGGAAATGACTTTTTTACAATATTTTTTCTAGTTAACATTAATCAAAATAAAAGAGAGATTTTTAAAAACATTAGTTTGGAATGTTTAATCTGCATAATTTGTTTTTTTTTCTGGTGTTGGATCTATATATAAATTCAAAAATGTATTTTAAACAACAACAAAAGTCTTGAAATTGTATTGCTTAATTTTGTTGAATTTTGGTGAAAAATGTTATTTTGTCTATAAGATAGACTACCCTTAAAAATATAGAGTTTGGGTTATGGTGAAAATCAGTCTAGATTCATATTAATTCAAGGTCTACCACATGTTGAGAAGGATAAAATATATTTTCGCTCTAAGAAAATTTTCACCTCAAATTTGATCCCTTTTCTCTTGTTACATTCAGAATTAAATTAGATCTAGGCTTGTGTGTGTGTGTGTGTGTGTGTGTCTATACACACACACACACACATACTTATTTTATTTTTATTTTTATGTGAAAATGTTTATATAACACTTCCATCTTGGCGTGATAATTAAATCCTTGACTATTTAACCAGATAACTATGCAAAAATAGGTTTTAACATGGGGAAATGCATAATATAATATTATATTAGTCTAATAGTGGAAATTTATGCTAAGTAGGTATTTTTTGTTGAGTCTAGTAGAGTGTAGTATTGATGTTCATAGGTAATGTCTTGTAAATAACAATAGAAATACAAATAAAATAAAATAAAAATTTGAATAAAAATTAAATTAAATAAAAATATTAATTTAATGTAATGTAAACATTTTAATTTGGTCAATTAAAATTTAAAATTTAAAATTAAAGTAAAGATAAAAAAAATAAAAAAACCCTATAAAAATAACATAATAAGAGAAACAAAATTGACCCATGCTATTAAGATCGCATGGTCTTGACCCATGCTATTCATGTGGAATATAACTTATTCTAAAGGGGAAAATTAAGTTGGCCTAGATCCATCTTAACTCCAAGCATACATCAAGGTCAAATCTATTTCCATTCTAAATGGGGTTTGCAGCTCAAGGGATTTGATCACTTTTAGTACTTGGTAGATCTAGAATTGAGTTACATCTAGCTTGGTTTAGTAACAATAAAGATGGAGTGTGAAATATATTCGACACTTTATATTTAAAGTTGTAATGTCATAAATATATATTATAAAGAACTCACTTAAATTATGCAAGATATTTAATCACTCTCCCACCTTAATTTTGGTTGTAAGAGTAGACAAGTAATCTTATTAACCTCTTGATTCATAAGAAAAAGTGAATTAAATTTGACTATAGATTATGGGACACAATGATTTTTCTATTTACAATTTCCTTTAGGAAGTTAAAACAAGTTACATTATCTTGTAATATCATAAGACATAAAAATGGATAAGAATTTGAAGGGAATTGAAAATCAAATAAAAGATTATCTATTGGAGAGGAATGCACAAGAATTATAAGATAAGAGGAAGTAATTAAGTATTATGGAATCAAAATAAAAATTTCAAAACTACTTTTAAGGGGAGAGAATGAATGAAAAGTGGAAAAGGAATGAGAATATGAAATTCTTTCATTGATAGGAAAATCATAGAAATATTGTCAATATGATCTAAGAAATGAAAATATAGAAAGACAAATGACTAGAAAATTCTTAGAGATAGCTAAATCAAGATCACTTATAATCAATTTTTAAGAAAGTATAAACATCACCAAAATCCTAAATCTAATCACATATTTCTCTGTATTTTATCTAAGATGAAGATAATTAGAATATGATGGAAAAAGTATCTCAAGAGTAACTATAAAAAATCCTAATGCCATATAGAAAATGTAACAATCCAACTCTAGGTGGTAGGACATTAAGCTTTTTATTAGGATCTATAATCTAGTGGAAGAGGATTTTGTTGGCATTAAGGCTAGTTTGTTGGCCTTGATGTCAACCTGGATCATGAACTTATCACACACTTGGTGATTGGCAACAAAATTGCAGAGGTTGGCTTGAACAATTTCATGATGCTATGATGGATTTTTTTATTATGAAGTGTTGCAGAGGTGAAGTGATGAAACAATATAGTATATTTCTAGGTAGAGGATCTCATATTTTCTTCAAGTTTTCCTATTTCCATTGGGAAGAGAGCTTGCACACTACAAAGGTGTTGCAATTTCACTAGGAAGCAATGTTGTCCATGCTATGATCATCATTAGGAAGTCATGGAATCCTCAAAACTATATTTACAAGCGAAGAAATTAAGAAAACATGGGAAAAACCATCAAATATCCCAAGGAATTTGTGTGAGTGAGGACGATTCAACATTCATTTGATGTGGTCAACAAATCCATTATTGAAATCCATTAATTTTCCTGTCGTAATTACAAGGAAAAGAAGCGATTAAAAGGCAAGGATATCTATTAGTCAAGTGTGAAACTTTCATGAGTTATGTTTTGCTAAGTTTTGGAACAAGGGATCACAATAACACATAAGGGTTATATTTAATAAGGAATTGAGATATTTCAAGATCTAATGTTTTTATTTTTTTGCACATGTCTTCAATTGAGATGTATTTGGGCTAGTGAAGTTGTGTATGTTCTGAGTGTGTCACTATAGATGATTTGAAATCCAAACTTCAAATCCTCTATAGTGATACACTGAGAACATAGACAACTCAGAAGTGTGTTATTGATGTCAATTTTATTATTAAATATTCATGAGGATGTTCACCCCTAACTCAATGGCTTGTAAAGGAGACCACTCCTTAACCATTGTCATACAATATTACAAAGAAATATCATTTGAACATATGATATCTAGTTTATCCATAAACTAACATGGATATTCCACTAGTTAGTTTGTCACGATAGATCTGATATTAATGTTTTTAATTTTACACTATTACAATTTTATTAAACTTCTAGATCTATAAATTTAATTGTAATTAGTGCATGCATGTCAATGTAAATTATGCAGAAAAGATAGAGAATGAAAAAATAATTCCACACACACATAAGACACAAAATATTCTCTCGGAAACCATTTCAAGAGAAAACCCAGCTGGAAGGTGAGTCGGTTCAATCTATTTCTCTGTCTAGAAATATGATTGCAGTTTCCAAGAAGTAATGCATGTAGCCCATGGGCTGTGACAGTGAACAAAGCCTCTCTATGTGCTCTACCTCCTATCTCTCTTGGTTGTATTTTCTCATCTATGGAATAAACTTCTCTCGAAAGAATGGAATGCCACATCCTCTTGGTGTCCTAATTATAACACAACCTAATAGCCTACTAGTGGTAAAGTTTTACTACATCAACCCTTAACTAGAGTTACAATATACACTCTTTCGGTTATTTTACATCAAAAAAATGCGGCTAGCCCATTTTCCATGAATAATGGGGGTTGGCATGGAATCCTCCCGAATTATAGGTGTGAAAATAGGAAGGTCAACTTCTGAGCGGCATAAATGTTTCATACGGACTCCAATTGAAGCACTTGTTACACCATTAGAAAGATATTTGTCTATAGAATAGCATGGAAAGGTGTGTAAATTAAGAGGTAAATTTTTTCCCCCAAAAAACATTGTTTCATGGCTCAAAATGCTCTGATAAGGTTTCACATATTGTTTTGCCAAACTTGGTCCCATCGATAAAAATGGTCCCATGAGGTTATTCATCCACTTTATCCATGAGAATGCATCGATATGGATGAAAAGCTATATAATGATCTAATCCAGATCGTACCTCCCAATTTTGGCAGGCTTTTGGTCGCCAAAATATTTTATTCAATGAGGTAAGGAAATTTTTGCTCCACCTTCTCTTTGATGTACCATTTAGCATTACCTCAAAATTTTCCCTTCAATGCAATCTACCAAAGGTCATGTTATCTTATAGTTCTAGACCTATTCTGCACAATTGTGTCTTCTATCAACTCTTCCTTGGCATATGGTGCCAAATACTCCATAGATGTTCGGACTCATTCCTCTTCCTAATATAGCATGGGAGGCTCAGACAATCTGAAATTCTCCACATTCATAACTGATTAAAAGCACATATATGGTGGTAAATTGAGTCAATAGGCATCATCACCCACCTTTTCTACCATCTCAAATGGATCGTACCTCAGAGCCTTAATTTTCTTACCAAGCCCCTGTAACCTCTTCTTGTTCAACTATAGGCATGCTTTATCTCCCACCTTGAATTTTTTTTTTGTTATGTGCTAGTCATGCCTAGCCTTATTATTCTCCTAGGACTTCTACAGTTTTTTTTCTACCTGAATATGGATATGATGATATTTTCTATAAATTTGTCAGCCTTTAAAGAATCTCTTATAATACCTTACCTCACTTCTCTTTATTTCCCATATGCAATATCCAAAGGTGAATTTGGAAAATATCCAAAACAAGTTTCAAGTGGGGACTTTCTGATGAGCGCCAGTATTGCAGCAAGGATGATGCAACTCCTGGGCGACCAGCTTTACTTATCAACTCAAGGTTTATACAAACTTGGAGGTGACAATTCTCTATGCACAAGTAAAAGTGATGGTCTTGTTTGTTGTCACTATTCAGCTGGCAAGAGACAACTGGGGTTCCAAGCTAGACTTCTATGCAGTCAGACAAATCTTGATTCTTTGATGGAAGAAAGGTAAATCTACTCTAAGAGAGTTACTCTACTGCATTAATGGAGAAAGTCAACATGTAATGCTAAATCACACCATTCCCTAATTAACCATTTAAGAAGCTATGCTAGGAAGAAATGTTAAAGAAACATAAAACAAATGCTACTATCTAAGTTGCAGAAGTAAGAAGCATAAAACAGTTTTAATGTGCAAGTAAAGAGACTAAACTAAATATGTTTTTCTTTTCTTGGTCTTTTTATGCAAAATCAAATATGCACACTAATTGTTCGGGTGGATGTGGCAGGTGGATTAAGGGTGTTTAAGGATGTCTAGAAGGTTTATGAAGTGGTTGGATGCTATGGAGTGTCCCCAGGATTATTTGGTGACCTCCTAAAGGTTTTCCATCAATTTAGCCTCAGAACAGGTTGTTCTTGGAAAACCTACAGGATGTACTAGAACAAGAAACCTACAAGATACAACCGAGAGCTAAATGTGAGGTGTAGGAGGTGATGGGAGGATTATGAAAGGTGTGTGATGGGTGGAATGGAGTGGTAGAAGGTCTAGGATCACTCAAGAGTCAATATCCAAGGTAATACATGGCTAGATTCGCTCAATGTGCTTGGGAGAATTTCTATGAAAAAATGATGGAAAACTAGTGAAAGTGATGGGGAAAACAAGGGATGGTTAAGGTGGATGAAGTGGAAGGTGGTTGTTGGCTATGAAGTCTTAGTCTACTCCTGAAGCACCTACTCTACATAAAATGTGTGTGTCTTCCAAAAATCTATGCAACACTATACATTTTCATAAACTAAAAAAGCAGAATTAATGAATCAACTGCCTATAATATCCATGAAGATAGTTGTTGAAAGGAATGAAAGCATGAGTGAGATACACTACAGAAATGGAGGTGAAAAAGATGAAAATCAAATCTACCTTGCAAAATTAACCAAATATTAAATTAAAGACAGCAAACTCCAAAGCTCATAATAGAGCTAGAAATCTATATTTTTGGGGCTGCTTAAGGGTCCCTTCCTCAAGTCATGGTCTGAGAGGGAGGAAGTGAGGTTGAGACACCTGATAACAACCTTGTGCTGATCCTTCTTCTCCTTGCTAACCTACTACTTGAAATAAGGGACAAATGGAAGCAAACTATTAAACAACCAATCTAATCTACACAATTGGTAATGGTAATGCATCTAAAAAGCAAATTAACAATGAAGCTATTAATCTACACTAATCATACATGTACAATAAAGAGGAGCCTTGGCTACTAGGGTTGGGACCTAACCCAAGAGCTTCAGCCCTTTGAGTTAACTCAATGCTAGCTCAAAACAAAACTCATTCTTATTACCAAAACAACAAATTACATCAATAGAACTATCACAAGTTTTGCAGATCGAAAATAGATTAGAGTTTTACAATAAAAAATCCAAATCCTATTGAGTTCCTAGGCCTCTTTACTTATACATCTGAATTCCCCAATTAATTCCTTAAAATTGGGGAGGCTAGGCTCCCAAACTCGAGATAAACTGGTGTTTTGTCTCTCACTTGCTCGGTTGCCTTTTAGTCCTCATGGTTTGGTTGTTTGCGCTCTGAGTTGATGTGATGAATGGAGGAATATTCAAATGGAGGTGTAGTGGATGAGAAGGATTTACCTCCTACAATCCCTCTCCTTTGTCCCATTCTATTTTTGACCTTGGTCTTTGCCAAAATTCCTTGATTTTCTCCTTTAATCCTGCATTCAATGCATATTAGACCAAAAAGCAGAATATCCAACTCTAACTCGCCTCATAAACAAAATATAATAAAAAATGTAATAAGTTATGAGAAATGTTGGTTTGACTAAGATAGGAGGTGAATTAAGTCCCATATAATTACCCAATGATGAGGCTCATCACTTTCCTGTAGAAGTGATGAGCCCTAGTATCATAACAAGAATGTTGCAACTCCAGGGTTCATCACCTTAAATTATCAGTCCATGGTTCATACAAACTTAAGAGGGGTCGACATTGTATGTGTACCAGAATCATTCCACTTCCTAATCCACTCCCTTTGATGCAAGTGAAAGAAGTGAATGAAACAAATTCAAATTAAAAAAGATCTAAGAAAGTTGTCAATCCTAAGTTGAAATAAGAAAATATATTCCACTTGCAAAGTAGAAAGAAAGAAATATCTTCTACTTGCAAACATGTAAAGCATAATGAAAACTAAGAAAACATAATATATCTTTATATAATGGAAATTAAATTTGAAGGAGATATATTCTATTTTGCAAAAAAGTAAATTTCTAGAGCTGTCTTGAAAAAATGAAGTCACACTTTGCATAAAGTAAATTATGGAATAGGAATCTAGATTAATTTGTAGAAATGAACATTCAAGAAGTAAACAATATAAGAGCTATATGGAGACCTAACAAAGATTCATATCAACAAAAGTGGCCTAGGAGCCTTCATATAATATAAATATACTTCTACCATAAATTTGGAGTGAATTTAGGCAAATAAAATATCGAAAACAAATTGCTACATGTCTGCTATAAGACTTCTACATGAGTGAGATAACTTATCGAATGCACAAGAATATCAAATGAAAATTAGATGGGAATTTTTTTTATGAATTACGATGTCATAGGACTCCACTTCAAGTGGAATCACTAAAAAATACCCCTGTTAACATGTGCTAAAAATAGCATAAAATTACTACTCTAAAAACCAAAAATTCAAGAATCAATGATCTAGTTAACCTATCAAATGCCTAACCTAATCAAGTGAAAATTATACAGGGAAAATTTAATTATTAACTTGAATTTTTTATGAACAAATAAAAGTGGAATAAATTAACATGAATCTCATTAAAAAATTATAAAAATATAAGAAAATTACTACTATTTTGCTACAAGGGACTTTCAAAAATTCTAGATGTGTGAATTAGTAAACCAATTCAAGTAGATCAATGATGAAGATGACTTTTCAAAGTTTTTATAAGGACAAATCATGATTTTGACTCTATAAATAACCTTTAAAACATCTCACTTCAATCATTTGACCAATAAATCGTACAACAAAAGTAGCATGAACAGCACACGCAAAAATAAGTGATGCAAGTGAAAAAGACATTCAAGGAAAACAAAGAAATTGTATAAGAGCGCTCTGAGGCTCTTGGCATGGCCAAGCCATATGATAATCACTGTCCTATGAAGGAAACCAACCTTCATAAGCTAAAAATGGCAACAAACTTCCTTATTTGAATTACCCTAACTACATCCCTACTAGATATGAAAGTGGAGGTACTAAATAACATGTTTTCCCCAAAAGAAGACTAAGAAATACATGCCTCTAGAGGAAAATTCTAATTGGTAGTTATAAAAAGTGATGAGGAAGAATTATCCTTGAAAGGAGGTAGATTTCACCTCCAAAATCCCTCAAAATGTCGTTCTAGTTCACAACACTAGGAATTTGCATTAAATGTGAGGGAATACATTCCTAGATTTTCTCAACCAATGGAGCTCTAAAATTTGTCAATAATTTCATGATATTTTGTTCATTTATTATTCAATATTGATCCTCCAATAACAAGGAGAAAGTCCCTATATTATATACTCCAAATCTTTATAATATGCCTAATATTCTCACAATATTCTACGAAAATATATAATAGTAAGCACAAATATGCAATTATATCTAAACCTTCCTAATGAACATATTAAAGTTAAAAGTATGTCATCTAATGAAAAAAGAGAGGTTTAATGTGTTGAACGATGGTCAGATGGGCCTTAATTTATGTCTAATTTGAATTCCCAACATAGCCCCCTACGGAAAGTGTTGATCATTCTTTTAGCAACTTAGTGACCTAATTGTGCCTCATCTGTAGCCCTCGTGGCCTCTGTAACATCCCAAGCTGCCTGAAAAGGGATTTTGGAACATATTCTCTTGACCCATACTCTCCATATTCTTCCCCAACCTTTTATCCTTCTTCTTATTATTTGTGGGCAAGCAAATTATTTGTTTCCTTCGTTTGGATTTTGTCCTTCGAATCCTAGGATTTGGGGGTGAAATTCCTCGAAATCGGGGTCTTTTGTTATAATAGCCCTGGTGAAAATTCCATGTATTAAAAGACAAAAAGAATAACCACGATCAATGGGACACTTATTCCAAGATGAATGTTGGGCAAGACATCCTAGTGTGTGTTCATTGGTTGTTTATGGATAAGGAAATTAACAAAGGAAATGGTTAAGACTTTGGAAGGGAAAAATGGTATTTTTCCACAATTATTTATGAAAATAATGGAAATTAGGAGAAAACTAGGTGAAATGTCACAAGTTGCATGTGAGGAGGAAAATAATGGAAAATGAACAAAATAGAGGCCTCATTCTTAAAAAGGCTTATGCGGATCAGTTAGTAACCTTTTGTTAGTTGAATTTTGGAGCTCTCTCATTATTCTCTCTCTCTCTCACTCTTGGACACTTAGGGTTTCTTGGAGCACTCTTCCATTGGAGGAAGAAAGGAAAATAAGCGAAGAGGAGGCAAAGATTAGGCAGGGAAAGGGAGTGGAAAGAAGCTACAATACGCTTCATTGTAGGTATCGACTTGCATGCATATTTTCCTTGGTAGATTTGGCATGCATGGGATTACATGTGTTTCTTTTCTCTAATGGCATGGGTCTTGCCAAGTGTGACAATATTTTTAGCCTAGCCTTGATATTTTTTGATAGGTTTGATGAGATGGGTTCTCTCATTTGGTTTATGTGGGATGGCCATATTGGATTCAAATTTGAGTATGGTGGATCTTTGAATTGACAAACACATGGTGTACTATTCCTTGAACCAAACCAAGGATCATGAAAGCACTGGCCTAGTAACCCCTGAACCGTATTGCAGTTTGCAGCAAAGCCATATTGTGTGCCTCAATAGACCAAGGACTCTTTGCTGATGAATAATGGGATAACGGTAAAGAAAGAGGTAGATTTTATCTCCATTTTCCCTAGTGGTGTCGGGATGGAATGCACAGTAAAGCCTGCTAAGTATGTCTCGGTGTAGGGCCTAGTGGTACATGGATCAAACTGTGGATGCACAGTAAAGCTTGACAGACTAGGAGGCACTCAAATTCCTCACAGTGTATGCAGAGAACTTTGATGGCATCCAAATTCATTGGTGTTGTATTTTATATATTCTATGAGTCCCATGCTCATGCTCGGAATATGGCATGAGGGTGATTGGATGAAGAGAGTTTTAGCTCCACCAACCTATGGTCAGGTGGAATGTGGTAGTTCAATCTCTAGTTGGTTCATTTCATTTATTAATGAAAAATTTATTCCTTTGATTTTCGTGTCCAAATGTACTTATATATATATATATATATATATATATATATATATATATATATATGTCGATTTGGATGGTTGATATGTTTATGGAATTGTTGTTCCTATTATGATATTTATATGTATGTGTTGTGGAAGTAGCTATGTATGGATCTCAACATGTTTTTACTTGTTTATGAAGGGAAAATGTATGTGTTTCCTAATAAATGATAAAGTAGAAAATGACATGACGAAACAAGGGTTCAGAGTGATTATGAGATAAGTATGATATCCCTACACTTAATTATTTTGTTTACACTTGTAGATTACATGTTAATGATATGTTTGATGAAATGCATGGCATAGATAGTAGGGGTTGGATATGCTCTTGTTCAGTTCATTGCTTTGGCATCATTGTTTACCTATACTTTTACAGGTTTTGAGTTATCATCCAATTCTAGGCAGTGTTCTGGGTTGTCGGCCTGAAAACATGGCTCAAATCCTTGAATGTTGACCAAACAGAGTGTTAGCCTAGAGACTAATGCATTTGGCTAAGATTTGGAGAGCATTATAACTCTCCTAGGTTGTGTTTGGGGAGCGTTACTTTGGCCTAGGCTGGTCAAAACTTTAGTAGGACCTAGGGGCAAGTTGTCTAAAGAGCTTGTTTGGTTCTTGTGGATCCTTGGGTTGGTGTTGGTTGTCTTTGTGTTATAATTCTATTGATCCCACTTCCTTAAGGTCACCTAGGAGGTCAAATCGCATTACCGTAACCTCTCATCACATGTTTACCCTGATTTTGTAGTGACTTGGGTAGATGTGGGAGGAGGGCGTTACAGAGTGGTATCAAAGCATGGTTTAACTCTCAGACTAGATGGGTAGTGTATTGTTCATCCATGCATGTCATTTGTATGTGTGTCTCTGTTATATACCTAGGGGGGATAACATGGGGTACAAAAGGAGGTACCCAAGGGAATAATATAATAATGGGATGGGCCATAGTAATAAATAAGGTGGTTAACCCATATCATGTAAGGGACGACAATTATATACCTAGGGGGGATAACATGGGTACAAAAGGAGGTATCCAAGGGAATAATATAATAATGGGATGGGCCATAGTAATAAATAAGGTGGTTAACCCATATCATGTAAGGGACCACAAGTAGTTAGTAATAATGTAATGGGCCCATGGCATTAGATAGATGGTATTGAGGGAACCATGGTAATAACCCGTGGTATTATATGTATGAGGCCTACAAAGAGGCTAGAGACTCCACATTGAGGGATGTCAAGGATTATTGTATGAATAAGCATATGGCTTGTGGAGTGTTCTCCTTCCTTAAGGAGTGAGTATATGGTGTTGCCCTACCTTAAGGGTTTGATCAATAAAGTGAACCATTTCTATCTATATTCAGATCTTGTTTTTTCTTGGTTTTATTTGCATTGTCTTATATTTTCATATCAGATCTATAGCAAGTGGTATCAGAGCACTTTCTTGGGCACAAAAGTGGAATTTGTTTTTTTTTTTTTTTGCAGGATTTCGGGGGCGACGAGTTTGCACGTCAGATTTGTATGTTTTGGTGCAAGATCTGCAAAATATAATTGCAGATCTGTATTCTTTGTGAAAAAATAGCCGATTTCAAAAAAAATCGGTTGAATTGCAGTCAGGATGAAGGAGATATCGTTAATCTAAAAATCAGTGGGGTTGCAGACAATTTTTCAGGGCAATGAGTTTGCGGCGCAGATCTAGACGTCTTGGTGCATGATCTGAAAAATATAATTGTAGATCTGGATTCTTTGTGAAAAAATACCCAAATTCAAAAAAAAAAAATCAGTCGAATCGGAGTCCGGATGAGGGAGATATTGCTGATCTAAAAATCAGTGGTGTTGTAGACAATTTCTTGGGGCAGCGAGTTTGCGGCACAGATGTGGAAATTCTGGTGCAAAATTTGCAAAATATAATTGCAGATCTAGATTATTTGTGAAAAAATACCAGATTTCAGAAAAAAAATCGGCCGAATCGGAGTCCGGATGAGGGAGATATCGCTGATCTAAAAATCAGTGGTGTTGCAGACAATTTTTCGGGCAGCGAGTTTGCGGCGCAGATCTAGATGTTCTGGTGCAAAATTTAAAAAATCTAATTGCAGATCTGGATTCTTTGTGAAAAAATACTCGATTAAAAAAAAAAAAAAAAAAAAGGCCGAATCGGAGTCCGGATGAAGGAGATATCGCTGATCTAAAAATCAGTGGTGTTGTAGACAATTTTTCGGGGCAGCGAGTTTGCGGCATAGATCTGGATGTCTTGGTGCAAGATCTGCAAAATCTAAATCTGGATCTGGATTCCCTGTGAAAAGATACCCGATTTAAAAAAAATCAGTCGAATTGGAGTCCGGATAAGGGAGATATCGCTGATTTAAAATCAGCTATTTTTCCGCAATTTTTTGTGACGGTGGGACAATTGCAGCGTGGATCAACAATTCTAGTGCCTAGATCAGGATTTCTACAACATGAGAAGATGCAGAATGGTTTTTCCATTTCGGAAAATAGGTCATAATAGGGATTCTGAGCAATATTGACGGAATTGTGGTCATTTCAAATTTTCGCCAAGTAGGTGAATTTTTTTCAAAGCCCTCTTCATGGCGGTTCTATGTTTTACAGGAAAAGATAATGGTCCTACTATTGAACAATACATAGAGAAAACTAAGTCGGTATGGGAAAGAAAATGGAAGGATTTAGTGTGGCTTAATTTTAGAGATGAGGCTCATAAATGGTATTTCTCACTTGACGACAAGCAGTTGTCCAAACTTTCAGATGTATAATTTGAAAGAGTCCTTTTAGACAAATGGTCTCGGACTAGAAAAAAGGAGAATGAGACACGTAAGGAGTTATTTTCTACAGGTGTCTCCTTATTGTAGGTTCATGGATTGATTTAGAAGGAGAAAATCATTGTATCTATAAATCCTAGTTGCAAGCATAATTTTATGAATTTTAATTTGGCAAAAAAATTGCAAGTTCTAGAAAAATACATTGAAAATACACAGGTGGATGATGAGGATGTTCAAGTGTATAAGGATTTGAAAATTTCTATGGATAAGTATGTGTTGCATGGTGATTTTTATACTTCAGAGATGGATAATATGGATGTTGTTTTGGGATATCCTTGGACGGAATCCATGGGTACTATCAATATTAATGTGCAGAAGAAATTTATGAAGCTCTCGTATAAAAAGAAGAAAATTACAATAAAGGATATTTCCATCAATAAACAGGTAGAGTCCATTCAGATTGATGCAGAAGATGTTCCAAGGACTAACATATCAGATGATGAGCCATTGATGATCGACAATCAAACACAAACAGAGGCTGAAGCAGAAAAGGATACAGGTGCTGATACATCAGATGAGGGCTCAGTGGTTGAAGTAATATTGGAAGATAAGACACCACAGCAGGCACCACAGCAGGCACCACAGCAGGGTGAATTAAATAAAAAGACACCATGGGTTAAAACTTCAACATATCATCACCCACATCACCCCGCAAGAAAACAACCAACAAAATGGAAACCAATTAGTGACAAGGACAACAACCCCTGCATGACAGATAGAGAGGAGCGAAGATCCACCTACTACACATCAACACAGAAGAGATGCCACGGTCAACTTCCATCTCAAGCGAGCGAGGCACCAGTGAGATCGAGGGTTCACCTTTCTCTTGGATGGCTAGATGCACGTGCATGGTACCAGTGGACTACTCTTTTGAGTAGATCTTATTATTTTTGTTCTTCTCATGTTTCAGGGATGAAACATGTTAAGGGGGGTGGAATGTTATATACCTAGGGGGGATAACATGGGGTACAAAAGGAGGTACCCAAGGGAATAATACAATAATGGGATGGGCCATAGTAATAAATAAGGTAGTTAACCCATATCATGTAAGGGACCACAAGTAGTTAGTAATAATGTAATGGGTCCATGGTATTAGATAGATGGTATTGAGGGAACCATGGTAATGACCCATGGTATTATATGTATGAGGCCTATAAAGAGGTTAGAGACTCCACATTGAGGGATGTCAAGGATTATTGTATGAATAAGCATATGGCTTGTGGAGTGTTCTCCTTCCTTAAGGAGTGAATATATGGTGTTGCCCTACCTTAAGAGTTTGATCAATAAAGTGAACCATTTCTATCTATATTCAGATCTTGTTATTTCTTGGCTTTATTTGCATTGTCTTATATTTTCATATCAGATCTATAACAGTCTCATACACTTTCATCCCATGTTCTTGTTGAGTTTTTTTGATGCTTGACTATGGTAGTAGTATGGTTATCATGGATAATTTGATATTGATTTTGTGGAATTCATTGGTCAGAATTATGTCACTAACTGTACATGGATTATAGGTCACTTATATGCTGATTTTATGGCAACTACTTATATGTTTTTATGTTAGGTTTAGCTACTGAATATTTTTATTGTGTGTATCAGTCGTGTAGGTTGATTACAAGATTTTATCACTTACGCTTGACTACATGTGCTTATGCATATTTTTGGTTGCATGAGGCAATGTGTATAGTGGAGTAATGATTTCTTTTATCCATGAGGTGATAGAAGAATTGTTGATATGACCTTGAATTGATGACTAGAGCCTAACTAGAGTGATGCTTATGTATTGATACATCTATTGCGTATGCCTATATGTTGTTATGATTATATTATACACCTATCACACTGATTTGGTGATATTGTATACAAGGTATTCTCCAGAGCTATACTAAGGCATGCTGATTTATTGTGATTTGATTTATCTGACATATTATTTATTACAGGAAGAAATATCAAATGGCTAGCAAGATGTTTGAGTACAAAGACTCTCCCTATGAATCAGAAGAGAAGTATGGTGTTGGGAATCCTTCTCATTTGGTAGTTATATTGAGAATCTTAAAGGAAGAGATAAGGAGTTGCAAGGGAGGTAATGACCAGATCATACAAGCGCAAGAGAAACAAGTGGAGGTTAATGCTATACTTCTTCAAGGTTTGTCATACTTGCAGCGACAAGGACCACGTTGGCTCAGCCATGGAAAGGAGGATGGAACTAATCGGGCATATGGAAACAAATCTCTTGGTAGACATAGGTTAGATAGATCCAATATAGTGAGAGATGGCAGGTTGTTGAACACTTCAGATAGGAGGGGTGATGATCATATGTACTATTCTAGTTCTATTACTGATAGACATCATGATCGTCATCAATATCATGATTATAGGAGAAATTATAGGGATACTTGTTAGATGAATTCAAGAAAGGAAAAGAACCTACTTTTTATGGATATGTTAAGAATCCGTAAGATGAAAAGGCTTAAATACTTGGAATGAACAAATTCCTTGAGTTCCATCAGTACAAAAATAACATGAAGGCCAAGATAGCTATCTTCCATTGAAACATAAAGAAAACATTTGGTGGGAAGATGTTAAGCAGGTTAGAGACATCACGATATATGACTTGAGCTCACGGGAGTTAAAGAGGCCTTTCAGGAAGAAGTATTTGTCATAGAGGTACTACAACAGTAAGAAAAAATAATTATATGATCTAAAGATGGGATCAATGACAGATGAAGGGTACACGACCAAGTTTCTACAGATATTGAGGTATGTACCATATCATACTCATGAGAAGGCTAAAGTTCAAATATTTTTCAGTGGTTTTCCATTAGAATTTAGAGATCAGATTGAGTACGATGAGCCTTGGTCGCTTGAGGAAGTCACTAAGAATATGAAGCATTTCTATTAGAAATTAAAGCGTAAAAATGAATCTCAACATGGATGGGAAGGAAAATACAAAGGTAGAGGTAAATGGTATCCTAAGAGGACAAGGCCTTCGAATGCAGATGGGAAGGAAAATATGACACCACAAAAGAAGTTTAGTGCAGCTAGATAGGGACATAGTTCACAGTAGTAGTAGTAGCAACATATAGGTGATGGCATTGGTCAGATGGAGTGTTGGGCATGTTGTGAGGAACAACTTAGAAGAGATTGTTTGCAGCATCATGATCGAAGGCTTAAGATATAAAATGCACATTAGGCACAAACTATTGGGGATGTTGGTGAGATTATTCCACATAATTATGTGGTAGTGGACAATAGGCATGTAGAACATTAGACATTTATCATTGAGATGGATGATAAGCTTTGTGAACAAGTTATTTCTATTTTCATTGACCTTGGATATAATTATAGCTATGTTAGTCTTGACTTGCTGGATATGTGTGGCTTGAGTAAGGAATTCCATGCAGTATATTGATTAGTGTAGTTGACTACAGGTACGATGAATCGAGTGCATCATTAGATAACATCTTGCACATTTGATTTAAATGGAATTCCTATAGTAGTTCATTAGAATGTATTACCATTTGATTGATACAATATTTGGATGGGCTTGAAATGGTTGTATCTTGATAAATTGAAGGTAGACTATTATGAAAAAGATATTGAATGTGTTGATGAAAATGGAGAACCAAGAGTCTTGAAGGGTAAGAGGAAAGCACCATCATTCAAGATGGTGATAGTTATGCATGCAAAGTGTAGCCACATGAAATGGCGTGTGTTATTTGTAGTACACATTTCCAGTGATAAGTATAAGGAGGTTGAGGAGGTATATGTGTTGAGAAGGTACCTAGTTTTGGAGTGATTTCAGGATGTATTTCCTGAGGACATTATAGAGTTGCCACTACGCAGGGAGGTAGATGTTTCTATTTAGTTAGTTCCAGAGTCAGCTCTAGCATCAAAATCACCTTACAAGATGAGCACACCTGAGTTGGTTCAGGTAAAGTTGCAGTTAAAGGAAATGTTGGACAAGGGATACATTAAGCAAGTGTATCATCATGGGTTGCATGAGTCTTTCTTACGAGGAAGAAAGATGGTACCCTCATATTATGCATTGATTAGAGACAGTTGAACAAAGTGACTATCAAGAATAGGTACCCTTTATCGAGGACTGATTACTTGTTTGATCATCTAAAGGGAGTGGTGGTGTTCTCGAAGATTTACTTGAGATCAGGATACCATTAGGTATGCATCAAAGAGGACGATATTTACAAGACTGTGTTCAGGACTAGGTATGTGCATTATGAGATTTTTTCTATTCCATTTGGCTTAACTAATGCTCCAGCTGCATTCATGTGTTTGATGAACAATGTGTTGGGTCCATATTTGGATAATGTTTTTATTGTCATGGTCATTGATGATATACTAGTATATTCTAAAAATGATGAAGAACATGTCAAATATCTAGCAGCAGTGTTGAGGTTGTTGAGAAAGCATCAATTGTAAGCTAAGCTTAGCAAATGTAGTTTCTTTCAGAGTCAGGTACACTACTTGGGACATTTTGTCTCCATGGAAGGCATAGTAGTTAATCCAGAGAAGATAAGAGCGATCATGGAGTGGGTAGCTCCTAATAATGTGGATGAGGTGAGATCCTTCATGGGTCTAGCACGCTATTGTAGGAGGTTCATAAATAACACCTCACAGATTTCTTATGCTATCACATCATTTCAAAGGAAAGTGTTGGCTGCATGGGGCCTGACCCAGGTTCAATGTTAATTAGCCAAAAAAATCCCTACACTACTAGCCCTTTCGGCTTCAGCCTGCGGAGCACAGACCGAAGTCTCACCCAAAGTAGTATAGGAGGATGCTCGAACTAGGTTTCCACACCCTGAGACAGTCGTGATGTCAGTTTATTCCTTCTATTCCTACGCTCGGATAGGTTGTTAAGTTCTAGGGCTCTGTTAGCCTAGCCCTTTATTCCGCCCTTCGGTACCTCCATGAATGGGTACAATTGGCCTTTTTGCAGCCCTATTATGCACTTCAGGTACTTTCACACTGTTAGGGCAGCGTATTGTGCTGATTCCCAAAGCAGCTTAAGTGTCTTACTTATATTACTAAACAATCACAGTTAGCGACATGTAAATAGATATCCTTACTTGTGGTCAATTAACAAACGTAATTACATACATTCACGTACCACATAAGAATTATAAATGAAATTCACATAGAAGAGGACAAGATGCATTAATAGGAAACAAAGACACATAATTTGTAGAATACTTATCTTTATTGATATATTCAGATGATTACATCCTCTATCCACCCTGCGCATGCAGCTGCAGGGGTCCGCACACTCAGCTGCGGACTTATACCCTATGTTGGGTTGTGTTATATTCTTTCCATGACTAGCCCACATAGTTAATCAGGGGTTAGATGAGGGGAGGTAATAGGGGGTTTGAGGGGTAACAATAACCCCACTTTATGGGGTTCGGGGTAGCACCCAAGAAAATTTTGGTTTTGGACCCTATGTTAGGTTGGGCGGACCCACCTATGGTTTTTTGCATGATTTTCGCACATGTTTCTAGACGCGATGACTTTCGGTCCATGGTATTGGACGCGGTGGTTTCTGATCCATGGTATTAGATGCTTCAACATGTATAAATATGTGTTATAACATTGAAAGGAACATAATGAAAAATCAAGCTGGTAGTCCCGGTTTTGGGATCCAGGGGAAAATCTCTGTGTATATGTGTTTTATGTGTTATGCTCTCGCATTGTTTATTTTCTATGTTTTAGAATTTGTATGCAGGTAATTTCTGTATGGGCTTAAAGCCTACATTTGGTATCAGAGCAGATTTGGCTTCAAGGGGACGCCTTTGTTGCTGAGGGGTTTCGCTCAGGTCTATGGTAGACCCTGTTCAGTGGGAGATCTATGAGATCAATTCTATTGCTGAAAGAAGATGAGGAGCAGTGGAAAGATATAGATCGAGAAATTTAATGGTCAGATTTTTGAGTTGTGGAAACTCAAGATGGAGGATCTGTTGGTGGATAAAGATCAGTGGATTGTGTTAGATCTGGGTACTAAACCAACGGGAGTGTCTGATGAAGAATGGAAGAAGTTGGATCAAAAGGCAAAGAGCACAATATGATTATGTGTCTCAGATTCAGTATTGTTGAATGCATCAGGGGAAGCTACGATGAAGGCTTTGTGGGACAAGTTAGGGAATTTGTATCAAACTAAGTCTCTGGTGAATAAACTGTTCCTGCGTAAAGAGTTGTATAACCTGAGGATGAAAGATGGAGACTCGGTGATAGAGCATCTAAATACATTTAATACTATGGTAAGTCAGTTAGCATATGTTGATATTAAAATTTCAAATGAAGATAAGTGCATCAGTTTGTTGTGTTCTCTACTAGATTTGTGGGATAGTATGGTTATTGCAATAGGTAGCAATGCAACTGCCTTGCAGTTTGATGAAATAGTCTCATCCTTGCTAATGGAGGAGATGAGACAGAAAAATATGGAGAGCCAGAATGGTGATGCCTTTTCTGTATGACGACGGTCCTAGAACAGAAACAAAAATAAGTCATCAAGTGGGAGATCTAAATCTAGAGGGATGTCTAAATCTCCAAGAAAACCTGTAAAGGTGGTGTACTGGAAATGTGGAAAGGAAGGGCACTACAAAAGGGGCTGTAAATCTAAAGCTCCTGACAAAGGAAAGGGATCTGATGATGCTCCTTCTATAGAGGTGAAAGCCACCTCAGATGAAGGTGGGGATGTGTACATGGCTTCTTCAAGTACACATGTAGATCATGAAGCATGGTTGATTGACGTAGGTGCATCCTTTCACTTCACTCCCCATAGAGAGTGGTTTTGCGAGTATGAGAAATACGATGGTGGTGATGTCTCCTTGGGGGATGATAGGAAAGCTAGAATCATTCGTCATGGAAAAGTAAAATTGAAGTTGCAAGGTGGAAGGGTTAGAACACTTCTGAGTGTTCTACACATTCCTGCATTGGCGAGAAATCTGATTTCTGTAAGCAAGTTGGATGATGCAGGAGTAAAAATAGTGTTCGAGAAGGATACCTACAAAATGGTTCGGGGAGCACTGGTATTGATGTGGGGAGTTCGAATTGGAACTTTGTACAACTTGCAAGGTAGCACTGTTGCTGATGGGTGCAACAGTTTTGTGGTTCTTGAAAGTGGAGCAAAAAATCTAGTGGTCTCTAGAGAGAAGACCATGTTTTGGCATCAAAGGCTTAGACATATTGGAGAGAAAGGCCTTCGAATACTTCATGGTAAAGGTATGGTATAAGGTATGAGTAATAGCTCTTTGGATTTTGATTTTTGTGAAAATTGTGTATATGGGAAGTAGAATCGAGTGAGTTTCCCCTCTGGTAGTAAGAGGGCGAAACATATATTAGAGCTTGTGCACAGTGATGCGTTTGGACCTATGAAGGTTCCATCACTGGGTAAGTCCGTGTACTATGTGTCATTTATAGATGACTTCTAAAGGAATACATGGATATATTTCCTTAAGAAGAAATCTGAAGTCTTTGATAGGTTTAAATAATTTAAGGCTCTCATGGAAAATCATAGAAAGAAGAAGATAAAGGTGTCGAGGACAAATAATGGTGGAGAGTTTTGCAGCAAGGAATTTGAATAATTTTGTAAGAAGTGTGGTATATCACGGTAGAAGACTACTCCATATACACCTCAAAAAATGGAGTTGCAGAAAGAATGAACAAGATGTTTATGGAAAGGGAAAGAAGCATGGTCAGTGGTGCCGGGTTAGGACAAGAATTGTGGGCAGAGGTGGTGGATATTGCATGTTACCTAGACAACAGGTCACCTTCATCAGCATTGGAGTATAAGACTTCACAAGAAGTATGGACTAGAAAGAAACCCCCTCTTTCACATCTAAGGGTATTCAGATGTGATGCATATGTACATGTTCCAAATGAGGAAAGAACCAAGTTGGATAGTAAATCCAAAAAGTGCATTTTTATTGGGTATAAGGATGGTTTAAAGGGTTATAAGCTTTGGAACCCAGTAATAAGAAAGGTTGTGTACAGCCGAGATGTGGTCTTCAGAGAGGTGAAAGATGTTATTAAACATGAATTCCAACCAAAGGAACCTAAGAAGATAGAGTTTGAGCTAAATGAGGAAGAATCAGACTGTACAACAGAGGAGGAATTAGAAGATGAAGAGCCACAAACTCTGGCTGTGAGAAGATCAGTTCAAGAAAGAAGGCAGCGAGAAAGGTATATTCCAACTACTTTCTATTCAAACTTTTCTTTCTTTGTTATTGATGATGATCCCAGAACTGTGAAGGAAACATTGGATTCAGAGGATGGAAAACTCTGGAAGGAGGCCATGGTTGATGAAATGGCTTCTTTGCACAAAAATGAGGCTTGGGATCTGTTGGAGTTGTCAGTTGGAAGGAAACCCATTGGCAACAAATGGGTGTTCAAAAAGAAGACAAATGCAGAAGGAAAAGTGGAGAAATACAAAGCTCGGTTGGTAGCAAAAGGTTATTCCCAAGTGCCGGGAATTGATTTTGGTGATATTTTTTCTCCTGTTGCCAAGGTAACTTCTATTAGATTACATTTATCTATTGCTGCCACTTTTGATTTTGAGGTAGAAAAGATGGACTTGAAGACAACATTTCTTCACAGGGATCTGGAAGAGGAAATATACATGAAGCAACCTGAAGGCTTTGCGGTGAAGGGTAAAAAATAACTGGTATGCAAGTTAAACAAGTCTCTGTATGGGTTAAAATAGTCACCAAGGATGTGGTATCAGAAATTTGATACATTTATACAGGGACTTGGCTTCACCAAAAGAAAAGAAAATCACTATGTGTATTTAAACAAATTGGTGACCGTGTTATTTATTTGGTCTTATATATGGATGATATGTTGCTAGTTGGAAATGGCAAATAAATTATCTAGGATTTGAAGACCCAATTTTCCTCCAAATTTGAAATGAAAGATATTGGTGCTGCAAACTATATTTTGGGCATGGAAATTAAAAGAGATCCTACAAGGAGGAAGCTCTGGTTAAACCAGAGGAAGTATGTCGAGACAATACTACAGAGGTTAAATATGTAGGATAGTAAACTAGTGAAGGTTCCTATTCCTGTAGGTGTGAGGTTATCTGTTGAACAGTGTCCCAAGGCACAAGAAGAGGAAGAGTACATGTCCCATGTTCCATATGCAAGTGCATTCGGTAGCCTGATGTATGCAATGGTCTGTACTGGACCAGACATTGCACATGTAGTGGGAGTATTGAGCAGGTTTATGTCAAAACCAAGGAAGGAGCACTAGACAGCAGTGAAGCGAGTTTTTAGGTATTTGCGTGGCACTAGTGATTATGGTTTGTGCTACCAAGGAAGACCAAGATTGGATAGAGTGTTGGATATTCATGGCTTTATTGATGCAGACTAGGCTGGAGATCTAGATCAGAGAAGATCTACAAGTGGGTATGTGTTTAACCTATTTGGAGTTGCAACCAGTTGGATGAGTAAGAAACAATCTGTAGGGGCACTATCAACTACAAAGGCAGAATACATGGCAGCCACTCATGCAAGCAAGGATGTATTTTGGTTGCAGAGATTTTTTCAAGTGTGGGGTTAGTACAGGAAGCTATAAGGATAGATTGTGACAGCCAAAGTGTAATTTTCGTGGCAAATAACCACACATATCATTCAAAGACAAAGCACATTGATGTTCAATATCACTTTGTGAGGGATATGATAGAAGACAAAAAGGTGTTGCTGGTAAAGGTGGACACTTTGAATAATATTGCAGATGCATTGACAAAATCTGTGAGCTCTGAGAAGTTCTCTTGGTGTAGAGAGACAGTGGGCATTTCAGGGCTAGAAAAATGACTAAGCTCTCTTGTGGCCCCCTATGGAAAGAAAACAACATCTGGGAGAATGTTGGGTTGTGTTATATTCTTTCCACGACTAGACCACATAACTAGGGGTTAGACGGGTGGAGGTCATAGGGGGTTTGAGCAGTACCTGTAACCCCACTTTATGGAGTCCAGGGCAGCGATGGTTTTGTGCATGGTTTTGGTACATGTTTTTGGACGTGAAGGTTTTCTGTCCATGATATTGGAAGCGATGGTTTTCGGTCCATGGCATTGGATGCTTCAGCATGTATAAATATGTGTTATAACATTGAAAGGAACATAATGAAAAATCAAGTTGGTAGTCACGATTTTTGGATCCAGGGGAAAATCTTTGTGTATATATGTTTTATGTGTTATGCTCTCGCATTGTTTATTTTCTTTGTTTTAGAATTCATATACAGGTAATTTCTAGATGGGATTAAAACCTATACCCTAGGCCTCTGTGCACTCAACTTTAGATCCTCTACCTACACTAATAACCGAAATTTGGACTTCTCTCCTTACCATTCAAGACTTCTTACTTATACCAAACTTCTTATGACTACTTATAGCTTACTTATCTCTTTTTATACAATCCTATGGTCCATGGACAATGGGTAGATCTTTACAGCCAAATTTACTTTAGAAAATAAGGGCAGAAAATCCTTAATGACTCATGACACCTTCGTACTCCGTGACTGCAAAATGTGGAGACTTTACAACCTTATTACAAAATTCGACCAAAAACATGGGCTTTTAGCCCGAGAACTATCCTTGGGGGATCTCGTTCCCAATAGGCCCCCAACACAGACATTGTGACTTGCCCTCGATTCACTCGGCAGGCGCGAAGACCTCCCAACTCAATTCCTATGACCACAACCTCAGTAATGCACTGTGTGGTTTCCTACATCACATCTTCAAACATCTGCTTGGTCACTGCTCCTAAACTTTCACCCAAAAGCTTTTGCTGAGTTTCTTGCAGAGTCGCAAGCTTTCCTTCGATAGAGGTTGTGACAGTGTCAGCCTCATCTAGCTAGGGCTTCAATTGTGCCTTCAACATTGCTTCCATGTGCAATGATGCATCCACCTATTCTTTCAGCTACCTGGCCTCCTATAGCTTAATTTCCAGTCTCTGCGTGAGCGCAACAGTTCGCACTATGCCTTTGACCTCATCATAGCACTGTTGTAGCTCGGACACTTCTGATTCCAGTCGTTGTACATTAGGGTCCTTCTGCAATCTTTTCAGGACCTAAAACGACTACTCAAAACGTTGCGTGAAGTCTGCTACTGCACTTTCAACCGCCATTATTGCATCTATCACAATGGCTGTATGTCATTCCTTCACTTCTTGTGGGCTTGAAGGTTGCGCCTTCAATTGTAACTCAGTGACCTGCAAGTTCAACTCGAATTGAACCCTTGCCATTTTTGTCTGAGCGTCGTGCACCCTTACAGCCAGCTTGCAGATGTGCACCTGGACTAGTTCTTCCTTAGGAATTGCTAACTTTGGGACCATTGAGCATGCCTCCTAAATGACCTGCTTTATAAGCTTGTTTTGGTTGGTTGCATCGGTCATAGGGGCGATGGAAAAATCTGGTTGTAGTGACATCTGCTAATTGTTAATCAAATGCTCACTAATTACCTAGACGGCACAGTGCTCACAGGCCCTCAGCTATGTAATCACTCCATCCTGTAAGAGGTGGAGCAATTCACCTTGGAGCTTTTCCAGATTCAACCCTACTCCCTTCATGGCGCTAACAGTGAGCCTATCAGCTTCATTTTCCATGGTCAGTGCTCCATCAAGAAGCACTATCGCACTGGAGGCCTTCACGTGCAACATCTCAATAGCTTCTGAAGTGTCAATAGCAAGGCTGGTAGACACTGTGCTATCCTATTATGTGTGGGTCTGTAGCTCTTGTAGACTTGTCTCGATAGCCCCCAATTCTAGTTGTTGTTGCTCAGACTGTGATAGGGCCTCTGTAGTAACATCTTGCATCGTGTAACTAATGTCATACAAATCGCCCTTGGTGAGGGTGATTGGGTCCAACAATGTCTTAGTAGCCTTGGATTTCTTCGTGGACCCTCCTTTATGTTGCTCCCTTCAACGTTTGATAAAGGTGGATTTCGCTTGTGGGTACGTGTCGTGCTGCTCTATCTGCTCGTCCGTCTCTTCCATTGTCTCAGGTGAAGGTGACCTCGTGCCTTTGTCATAGCCCTGCTCTGTTCCACCTGTTGGGTTCTCTGTTTACTGAGAGGCATCGTGCTCTGCCTAGAACTTGTCAGCAGTCTGCTTCTCTCTCATATCGGCTAGCTGCTCTTGAGCTTGGCCTCCTCGTTCTTGTGCTATGTGGTGGACTTACTCCCTCCCGCCACCAATTCTTCTATAGTGCGCCATTTTTCTGGCCAACAATCAAGTACTGCATCAAAGAAATCATCCATTGCCATGTAATGCAAGTCATATCATGTCGGCGTATGGTCCTTCCAGGCCCTGATGGATACATGGTAAAAATCTTCTTTAAACTCTGCCTAGCCTTGTAGGTTGGAAAACACCATAGGCAACAACCGCAGTTTGTGATTGATGGCCACGCAGATGTTCATCTCAATCAATATCCAGAAGATTTTTTTGCCCTTGATGCACTGCGAATCCTTGGGCACCCATAACAAAGTGTACTTCACTGCTTCTGGTAGGTCTGGCACGACCGAACAATGCTCCGACGTGTTTGGTAAGTTTGCA
Organism: Pinus tabuliformis; assembly: GCA_031772625.1. Taxonomy (NCBI): domain Eukaryota; kingdom Viridiplantae; phylum Streptophyta; class Pinopsida; order Pinales; family Pinaceae; genus Pinus; species Pinus tabuliformis. Next base: position 135,317,723 of record CM062820.1, read on the forward strand.
AATTCTAGACCAGCCATCAAAGCCTCGAAGAATTCTCGATTTATGTGCGCCTTAGAGCTCAACAACTCAACTCTCAAAATGCAAAGTGTTTTTCGCTAGGTAGCCACTTGTAATTTATAGGGCATTTTGAATTCAAATCCGATTGTTCCCCCCAAATTTGGTTCATTAATGCTGGATTGGCGACAGATTTTCAAGGATCTGACCCATAAATTTCGTCTTAAATGATGGCAGCCCACTCCATTTGGCTGCGTTTCTACCATAAAATCATGAACAATGACTTCAAAATTCACTTTCTAGCCAACCTGCATGATTTCTCCCTATGTAGTGCAGCTCCTTTCATGCTGTCGTGAACCCTATGACACTTCCTTGCTTCGCACAATCCTTGAATCGTGTAGCTCCCCAACTTGGGTAGTGTAGTTTATAGTCCCGCACCTCCTTTTAGCTACCTAAAGTGCTAAGACTATGCTACCTTTATATAATCACATGGTTGGACCACCGATGTATGGCTTCAAGCTACTACCCTTAACCTTTCTTGGAAAGCGATCTCCATTCAATTTGACCAACTGAACCACTCCTCTGTCGGTAATCTCATTAATGACATAGGGTCGTAACCAGTGCATTATGAATTTGCTTAGAAATTTATCAAACCTACTATCATATAACAAAACCAGGTCATTTTCCTTAAAGGTTTGCAGCTTAATGTGCTGATCATGCCATGATTTTTCATGTTGCTTTTGGGCTTGTTGGTGAAATCCATCTAGAAATCTTTCTTCCTCAAGCTCAGCTAGCTGCGCGAGCCTCTCTTCCAGGGCTCCACGATCTTTCATACCTATGAGTGTCATGATGTGTAGACTAGGCAAAATATATTCCATGGGAATCACTGCTTGAACACCATATACAAGCCCAAAGGGTGTTTGTTCAAACAATTTCTTCCATGTCGTCCAATAGGCCCATAATACTATGGGTATGACCAGGTCCCAATCACTTCACTATGCATTGCAAACCTTGGTCAATGCATTTTCTAGCACTTTATTGAATGCTTCCACCATTCTGTTAGCCTGTGGGTAATAAGGCGTGCTTTTTTGGTGATACACCTGAAATTCCTCCATTAGCGTGCTGATCATCTCATTCAAAAAGTGTGTACCACGATCACTCACCAAAATCTTTGGACAACCAAATCGCGTCAATACATACTCAAAGAGGAACTTCACAGCAGTCACCCCTCATCAATGCTTTACAGGTTGTGCCTCTACCCATCGAGTCAAATACTCCATCACGGTGATAAGGTACCTCGCTCCTGTCTTGTTCCCTTGGGACTGAATGGGTCCAACAAAATCTATCACCCATTTTTCACAGGGTTGTAATGTCATATGTGGATTTAAAGGTAGCTCATCCCTCTGTGGTGGCCTGCCAGTCCTTCGACACACATCACATGCTTTACAGTATGATTTTGAGTCATGATGGAGGGTTGGCCACCACAACCCTATGCATAGAATCTTCTGTGCAGTCGCTCTTCCTACATAATGTCCCCCCACAACGCCCCCACGACCATCCATGAGGATTCTGCTCCTTTCAAATTCTAGGATATACTGTCACAATATCTCATCAGACCCCCTTTTTTACAGATGCTTGACAATGACAGAAAAGTCTATTGTGCGCATTGCTAACTCCTTCTGCTAGATGGTGTATCCTTCCAGGGAATTTCCTTTTGTTAGGAAGTGTATGATATCTTCAAAAAGACCATCCGCGATGCGCACTGGAAACCGTTGCATGTCACAGAATCCCTCCTCCAAATTAGTGGGCTCTTCCCCTATTTTGATGCGCAATAGATGGTCTTGGCCCGCCTTCAGTCATAGAGGCTTTACAATAACTTCAAAATCATACTCCTAGAACAATAACAACCACCTGCAGACTCTCCCCCCAACATAGGCTTATTGACCAGGTATTTCAACATAGAATGATCCGTATACATCTTAAAATGGCCACCTAGAAAATAGCGTTTGAACTTCTGGAGTGCATATACCATGGCTAATCCTTCGTGCTTGGTGGTGAAATAGTTCTCCTCCACCTTGGATAACATACTTCTCATGAATGCTATACGATGCTCCAAGTCTCCTCCACCAGCCTGTGTTAGTACTACTCGCAACCCTATACATGACGCTTCAACGTGGACATGAAACTCCTTCTTCCAATCCCGGAAGACTAAAATTGGTGCGGTGACCATCTTTTCCTTTAGTACATCCAAGATTTTCTTACAATCCTCATTACAGTAGAATGTGACATCCTTTTTCAGCAACTTCTCCATAGGCACGGTGATCTGGGCATAGCCCTTGATAAACTTTATGTAACATCCAGTATGCCCTAGGGTAGTGCACATATGTTTCACACTCCTCAGTGCTTCTAAGTTAAGTATCACATCGATCTTAGCAGGATCTACCATCAGTCCCTGTCTACAAACCACATGACCCACTGGGGTCCCAAAAGGAACAAAAAGCATGCATTTTTTCATATTGAGCATAATCTTATTTCTTTGACAGGTATCTAACATTAGGTAGAAATGTTCCAAATGGTGTTTCACAAGCACAAATACAATCCAATTATCAAAATAAACTTCCAGGAACTTATGAATAATTTCCTTGAATGCAGCAAAGACTACGTGTGAAAAAATCACATGAGCATTCTTCAATCCGAAAGGCATTACAATGTACTCAAAACAACTCGTCCCAATCATGAAGGTCGTCTTGCTCCTATCTTCCAGCATGATTTTGATCTGATGGTACCCAGAGAACCCATCAGTGAAGGAATATGCTTCCTTTCCACCTACATTGTCCAACACCTCATCAATGAATAGGGTCGGGAAAGGATAATGTACACAAGCATCATTCAACTTACTGAGATCTACGCATATCCTTATTTCATCTTTCTGCTTCATTTTCTATACCACCATTAGGCTTACTCAATCAGATTCTTCTATGGGCTCAATGATTCTTGCCATGAGCATCTTGTCTAACTCTACGCTAACCTTCTCCTTATACTTTGGATTGAGATGGTGAGGCCTTTTCTTAACCGGATTTGTGTTGGGCTTCAACGTGATCTTCATAACACCCAGGTCTCCAATTATCCCTTTTAGATCCTTAAAATTGGTAGGGAAGAAATCTTGGTATTCGTGGATCAATTCAGTGACCTTATTCACGTCCTGTCATCCCACTAATCTTGGTATTCGTGGATCATGAATTTGGGCTCTGCTTTCGTACCAATATTTACCTGTTTCATTATCAGTGGTGCAGTTATATCATGATTCTCAATTTGTAGTCCTTCAACCTCACTGTGAACTTCTATTTAGGGATTTAAATCTTTAACGGATCCTCATCTTCTTCTTCAGTGGTTACTTTATAGCATTCGAGCGTGTGACTCAGCTGAGTAGTCCAATCGATTTGAATCATCTCCAAAGGATCCTACAGTATCCTAAAGATTGTTGCTTTCACTTCTTGTAGTGCCTCATCAATACAGTAAAACTTGTCTTCAAAGTTGAATGTCATTATGATTCCCTTGCGTAGAATATCCTATTCACATGTACCATGGCAGAGCTCTGTTTCTAAACACTAGTTCATTAGGATTAAATCCAGGGTGTGACAAAACAAGTGCACCCATTCAGGTTAGCGCCTCATTCCATAAGCCTCGCCCCATTTGGCCATGTGCATGCATGGATCATCCTTCCCGTCATACTTATCCATGATTCATACCTTCGACTTCCCAAACCATGTTCTCATCATCCTTCTACACTCACACCAATCATCTGAGCTACCCTTGTGCATACCCCACCACCTTAAGGCCGTAGCATGCAGTGCCTAGTCCAATGCCTGGAAGCACTGCTTCTCTGGTACCTCCCTCTCAAATCCTTTCAAAAAGATATCTAAATCATTCAGGCCAAAATAAGTGGGCATATTTCTTACCTTTGACAACACACATCGTAGCAACTGGGTCATCATGTTACAGTTTAGTTTGGTTATTTCATGTAACTGATTCTCCCAGTGCTCTAATTCTTCATCAGAGTCTGAGGTGCAGGAACTCTCGCGATCCCATGTAATTCGTCCATCTGCTATTGGATTCACCCAATCTTTGTTTCACGCTATTATCTTATATATGTAGTCAAAATCACTATTGCTCCCATAGTCACGGACTGGTTTAGTATAGCGTGATTCTCCAACAGGATCTAGGGGTACTATTACGCGTAGCAATTTCTTCTCAAATATCATCTTTTTCTTTGTTAGGTTGATTAGCCGATTCATATCGGTAGCCCAATCAATGCAAAGGAGCGCAGGGTATGGGTTGCTGTCATATACAATTTCTATTACTTCAAATTCAGCCAACACACTTGCGCCTTCAATATATACAATCACCGTTTGCAGCCGCCCCATGGGGATGATCTTCTATTGATTTTCCATCCTTAACTAAATCAGAGACCACTGTAGTGTGGGTCTTCCCATCCATTCCCAAGTTTACTTTAGTAGGACGTTCGTGTTTGATCCCAGATCCAAAATAGCTTGATCCATTTCATACTCTCCTATCTGCGTGGTCAGTCTCATCTCTCATCATGTCCTTGTTTTATGCTTACCAATATTCAGTACCACACGTGGTTCACCCGGAGTGTTTTTGGCACATCTATTTATAAGTTCCTGTAATCCCTTCATAGACTTATTATCACACAACAACTTCATGCAGGTCTTTAGGAAGGTTGTAAGCATAGAAAGGTTCATTTCCTGATCAATCTTATCTTTGCTCCTTGAGGTGGAAGCCTCAGTGAAGCTCTTATTTGCTTCCATGAACATTTCGTGTGCATGATCCAAATCAAATTCAACCTCCTTCGCCGCAACCTCACGAACCCATGCACTATCTTCAAGTTGTTTCCCCTTATCATCTCCTATCACAATTCCACTTCAGAGCACTATATTCACATTCAGATCCCCTTCGCATGGCTCAGACCTCATCATCTACAGGTTTTGAGTCAGCTGAGGTGGTAGCTCCCCTTTGTTGCGTATCCTCGCTATCAGTGTAGGGCGATCCTCCATTTCATGATCAGACATAGTGCAATATTTTCACGACAGACATGTGGGGTTAGTGCAATCACAGGCATAGTGTCCTGGTCCTCTGCAATTGTAACAAATGACATGTCCTCGGCCTATTCTAGGTCCTCCTCTACCTCTACTAGGTCCTCCTTTGCCTCGGCCCCATCTGCGCCCCTAAAATCCTATTCGCGCCATCCTCACACTCTGGTCCGGGGGTCGCGTTTCTACCTGAACACTATAGGCGTCTGTTCTATCCATCATCAATTCATATCTTCTATAGTTGCGCTCATCATGCCCTACTGGCCTACATAAGTTGTAGAATATTTGATGTGTTGTTTGTACAAACTTGTACAGCAAATGACGAATATCCACCTTATGTTTTACTGCTACCTAAAATATAGCACACCAAAATGCAGGCCCCACACTTGGTCTTGATTGAGCTTCCGCCCTCAAAGGCATCGATCCCCCTCCTGCAATGTAGTTTGCAATGACTGAGAAATGGTCTTTATCATGCCCCTGACCCTTGCACTTCAAGCACCATACCCCTTTGGGCACCTCTGGTCGAACTATTCTGTCTTGCTTCAAAATTTGCATTTCAAGGCAAAGATTTTTCAACTGCACATGGATCTTCTAAACCCCCAGATTCAGATCTTGCATCGGAGTTTCATACAGTTTCATTGCAATCTCCAAGGCCTTTGCTTGAGTCATTATCTTTTGTTGTGACAGTGTAACCCTTAGGTGAGGCAATAGCGAAGCCATGAACCATTCATGGTGTTTTCCATCTGTTAGGTTCATGTTAGCCTCAAAGATTTTACACTTCAACCTTTAATATATTTCCCAAGGTGTCTCGCTTGGTTTCATCATGATTTCTTTGAACCCCACAAACGACTGTGCCTCAGATTTAGGCCTACTAAATTCTTTATTCAACACAGTCTGGATGTCTGCCACTCCGCCATTTGGGTTATCATTAGAGTATTTAATGTACCAGGTTAGTGCGCAATCCTGCAGAGCACTAATTAGTGTTTCCTTCTTCATGTGATCGTCCATGACACCCTGAGCTTCACATACAACTTTCATGATGAAGCAGAATTGGTCTGGGTCCTCATTTCCCAAGCCATTAAACAAAGGTAACTTCACTGAATTTTCCATACTGAACTACGGTGGAGGTGGAGGTGGTGAAGTTTTAGGTGGTGTGGGTGGAGGTGGTAGTCGCAGGAATCCTTGTCTTATTAACTAAATAGCACTTCACAGAAACTTGCGCAACTCCCTCTTCCTCACCCAACGGAGGTGAAATCAATGGACTATATTCAAGGCCCTTTCTTCCTTCATTCCTATAAGTATTTTTGCTTCGGGTAGCTCCAAACATCAAGGTACATGCATAACCCATATTTCACACAATAACATCTTAATCTAGGTATTCAAAGACTTCAAGTACTTGCCTCGCAGACCTTTGAAAAAGCATCGCTCGGCCTCGCTATAGCTGACTGAGGTATCGACTGCAAAGTAAACCACAAATCTTCCTATGATCTGGTCGAGCCAATGATTGATACCGTGGGTGATATTATCCTCAGAGGCTTCCAGCCTTTCTACTAACTCCGAGGTCCACACAATAGGACCATCAAGTCTCCACCTTCCTAAGCTATCTACTAGCTTCGCGATCAACTCGTATAGCTCAACTAGAAAGAAACATAAAAAGGTCTCATGTATTTTTGTATATAGGTACCTATCCAGCCATTGTTCATTTTTCAGTCACGAGTTTCTGTTCTCCTCTTCTGCAAATTTCTAGATCTTCCTATCCAACTAGTCTCCGATCTCTTTCTTAGTTAGATTCGAGTGATATGACATCACACATCTCTTATGTAGATTATGGTCCCACAACATAACCATTTGTCGGTTGTGTGGGGCCTGACCTAGGTTCAACACCAAATAGCCAAACAAATCCCTATACTATTGGCCCTTTCGGCATCAGCCCACGGAGTGCGGACCGAAGTCTTACTCGAAGCAGTATGGGGGGATGCGGAACCAATTTTCCACACCCTGAGATGGTTGTGATGTCAGTTTATTCCTTCTATTCCTACTCTCGTGCATGTTGTTAAGTTCTAGGGCTCTGTTAATCTATCCCTTTATTCTGTCATTCAATACCTCTGTGAAGGGGTACGATTGGCCTTCACGTAGCCCTAACACGTGGTTTAGGTACTTTCACACTACTAGGGCAGTGTATTGTGCAGATTCCCAAACTAGCTTAAGTGTCTTACTTATCTTATTAAACAATCACAATTAGTGCCACATAAATAGATATCCTTACTTGTGTTCAATTAACCAATGTAATTACATAAATTCATGCACCACATAAGAATTATAAATGAAATTCATACACAGTAAGACAAGATGCATTAACAGGAAACAAAGACAAAAAAAAAATTAGAATAATTGTCTTTATTGATATCTTCATATGATTACAGGCTCTATCTGCCCTGCGCGCACAGCTACAGGGGTCCACGCGCTCAGCTCTAGACTTCCACCCTAGGCCTCTATGCACTCAGTTGTAGAGCCTCTACCTACGCCAAGACCTGAAATTTAGACTTCCCTTGTTACCGCTCAAGAATTCTTACTTCTACCAAACTTCTTATGACTACTTACAGCTTACTTACTTAGCTCTTTTTATACAATCCCCTTCTCCACGGATGATGGGTAGATCTTTATAGCCGAATTTACTTTACAAAATAAGCATAGACAATTTTTTATGACTCATGACACCTTCGTGCTCTGCAACCATAAAATGTAGAGAATTTACAACTTTATTACAAAATCCGACCCAAAACATGGGCTTTTAGCCCCAAAAATGTCCTTAGGGGATCTCTTTCACAATAGAAAGGTAATAATTTTGAGTGGACAGAGGAGTGTGAGGACAACTTTGATCAGCTTAAGAAGTTGCTAACTCATGCACTAGTGTTACAGATTGCAGATCCAGACAAAGAGTTTGTGGCATGCATAAATGCTTGCAAGATATGTCTTGGTGGATTTCTTATGTAGGATGGAGAGGAAATATTCTATGAGTCCCAAAAACTAAATGAGTAGAAGAAGAACTACCTGACACATGATATTGAGTTAGCCGTGATCATACATGAAATTAAGATGTTGAGGAAATATCTTCCTCGCACGAGGTTTGTACTTATGACTTATCACATTGGTTTGAGGTATTTTGTTGACCAGCCAAATCTAAATGTCAGGTTGGCTAGATGGTTGGCCATGATCAAAGAGTTTGATTTCGAGATCAGGTACATAAAAGGTAAAGAGAACAGGGTGGAAGATGCTCTCAGTAGACATATATAGGTAAATCACATGGTAGCTATGAGCTCCTATGTGAAAGATTTTTAGGATAGGATATTGCGGGTAGGTAAGTACTATGTCAAATATATGGGGATTGTGCATAGGTTACAGTAAGGTGCAGGTATAGGTATAGGTAGTGGTGTAGCTACCGATGGAAGTATAGCTCCAGGCACAGGTACAAGTATAAGTTTAGGTGTAGGTGCATAGGGTGTCAATTATTGTCATACAATAAATGGATTGGTTAGGTTATGAGATAAGATATTTTTACTAGATATCATCGACCTCGTGAAGGTGATCTTAAGGGAATTTCATGCGAAACGTATTCAAGCCACACAGGTTATAAGAAGACACTAATGATAGTAAACATATATTATTATTAGCCTAATTTGAAGAGGGACATAACAAAGTTTGTGGTGAGGTGTTTCAAATTTTAGTGAGTGAAAAAAGATGTAAATATCTAGGTGGACTGCTAGTGTTGATTGTGATCCCAAAGTGGAAATGGGAGGTCATTTCCATGGATTTCATCACAAGGTTTCCTATGACGATGAAGCAACATGATTCCATCATGGTCATTATGGACAGATTAACAAAGGTCTCACACTTCATTCCAGTGAAGTCTACATACCCACCTAGTGATGTGGAACATGTACTCATTAGAGATGTGGTTAGTGTGCATGGAGTTCCAAACAAGGTTGTGTCAGAAAGGGATACGAAGTACACATCCAAGTTTTCAAAGGAGCTATTGCCCTTCAGAAAAACTTCTCATCTGCAAAAATATGGATAGATACAGAGGGTCAACATGATATTGGAGGACATGTTGGGGATGTATGTGATGCATCAACATCAGAAATGGGAAGAGTATCTCCCTTTGGTAAAGTTCGCATACAGCAAAAATTATCAAGAGTCACTGAGGATAAGTCCTTTTGAGGCATTTTATGGGTGGAGTTGTAACACTCCCATTAGCTGGAGTGATTGGGTTAGCATGGTATTCATTGGGCTAGTTATGTTGGCAAACATGGCACAAAAAACGAAGGTGATCAGGAAGAATCTAAAGGAAGCATGGGATATGAAGAAGACTTATGCAGATTGGAATAGGTTTTTCCAGGATTTCCAGGTTGGGGAACATGTGTACTTGTACATCAAACTGAAGAAGAGCTCCTTGTGGATTGGATCATATGCCAAGAAGGCACTACAGTTTTGTGGACCATTCAGTATCATTGAGAGGAATGGGCCAGTATTCTATCGACTTGTATTGCCTCTTACAATGAAAGTCCACAATGTTTTCTATGCCTCATTTCTTACGAAGTATATTAAAGATGTTGATCATGTGATTGACTAGTTTTTATTATAAGTGGAACCAGATGGCGAATTATAGTCCAAGCCTCAGTGTATATTATAGAAAAAGGTGGTCATGGTTCAGAACCGAGAAATATAGAAAGTTAAAGTGCAATGGAAGCACTTTGGGCATTATGAAGCTACATGGGAGATGACAAATCAGATGTGGGTGATGTATCCTTGGTTTTAGGTTGAGGTAAAACAACTTTGATATGGTGGTTTGGTATTTTCTTTATGGTGGTTTGGTATCTTCTCTATGGTGGTTTGGTATTTACCTTATGGTGGTTGGTATATGTTTTATGGTGGTTCAATATATTCCTTATCATGATTGATATATGTTATATGATGTTTTGATATATGCTTAGATATGGTGTTTAGTATATATTTTGATTTATGCTTTGGTACATGTTTTGACATATATTTTGATATCTATATTTATGATGATGTTGCTATATGTACACATGTATATGGATGTAAAACCTGTAATGAGCTATGTTATAAAGCTCCACTATGAGGTATGGGTCTCATGTCATTATAATTATGTTGTCATGTTACTATGCTATCATCTGGTTATGTTATCATTATGTTATGATGTTATATGGGTTGGAACTCAATACGATGATAATTTTAAATAACATAATGATTTTGGTTATAAATATCCACTATGTAGTATGTTGTCATGTTGTCATAATGTTTTGAGCAGATCTTTCATTGTAAATAATGCATCCAACCATGTTATAAGGGTCCATGAGTAGCATGCATTATTTTAGCAGGTTGATGAGGTATATGTGTGATTGAACATTGAGGATGATGTCCCATAAGGGGGAAGGTTCTGTAACAGTGCTAGTGAAAATTCAATGTAATAAAAGTTAAAACAATAACCACGATTGATGAGACGCTTATTCCAAGCTCAATCTTGCGCAGGACATCCTAGTGTGTGTTCATTTGGTTATTTATGGCTAAGGAAATTGACAAAGACAATGGTTAAGGCTTAGGAAGGGAGAAATGGTATTTTTGGCCCAATTATTTATGAAAATAATGGAAATTAGGAGAAAAGTAGGTGAAAGTTCATAGGTTCAATGTGAGGAGGAAAATGAAGGAAAATAATGGAAGATGAAGAAAATAGAGGCCTTGTTCATGAAAAGGCTTCTGAGGATCAGTTGGTAAGTTTTTTTAGTTGAGTTTTTGAGCTCTCTCATTATTCTCTCTCTATATCTCACTCTTTGACACCTAGAGTTTCTTGGAGAACTTTGGAATTGGAGAAAGAAAGGAAACTAAGGAAAGAGGAGGTAAAGATAAAGTAGCGTAAGGCAGGATCAAGTAGCTACAACATGTTTCATTGCAGGTATCGACTGGCATGTGTATTTTCCTTGCTATATTTGGCATGCATTAGATTGGATGTGTTTCTTTTCTACCACAGCATGGGTTATGCCAAGTATGATAGTATTTTCAACCTAGCCTTACCATTTCCTGATAGCTTTGATGACATGGGTTCTCTCATTCGGTTTATGTGGGATTACCAGATTGGATTCAAATTTGAGTGGGGTGGATCTCCGAATTGGAAACACATGGTGTAGTTGTCCCTAAACTGGATTGAGCAGCATGAAGACACTGGCCTAGTAACTCCTGAACCAGACTATAGGTTGTGGTAAAGCCATATTTTTCGCCTTAGTGGGTCTAGGAATCCTTGCTGGTGAATGGCGGGATATATGGTAAAGCCAAGAGGCAGATTTTCTCTCCGTTGGGCATAACAGTTCTGGGATGGAATGCACTATAAATCATGGAAACTATGCCTTTGTGTAGGACATAGTGATCCCTAGATCAGACTGTTGATGCATAGTAAATATTGAGAGACTAAGAGTCACTCAAATCCCTCACAGTGTAGGAAGTGAACTCCGGTAGCATCCACATTGATTGATGTATTTTTTTATGTTCTATGAGTCCCATATTCATGCTTGGAATATGGCACGGGGGTGATTAGCTAAAGAGATTATTGGCTTGACCAATCTATGGTCAAGTGGAATGTGGTACTCCCATCTTCGTTTGCTTCATTGCATCTGTTAATGACAAATTATTCCCCTTGATTTTCATGTGCAAATGCATTGATGTATATATGGACTTTGATGGCTCATATGTTTATGGTATTATTGTTCCTCTTATGTTGGTTATATGTATGTGTTGTGACAGTAGCTATGTATTGCTCTCAGCACGTTTTTACTAGTTTATGAATGGATAATGTATCTTTGTCCTAATAAATGATAAATAAGTGAATGAAATGAGGAAACAATGGTTCATGGCGATTCCCAGATAAGTACGAGATCCCTATGCTTAATTTTATTGTTTATACGTTTATATTACATGTTAATTATATGTTTGATGAAATTCATGCCATGACTAGTAGGGGTCTGGATATGGTCCAGTTCAATTCATTGCTTTGGCATCCTTGTTTACTTTTGCATTTACAGATTTCAACTTATCTTCCCTTTCTAGGCAGTGTACTATGGTGTGGGCCTGAAAAGGTGGCTCAAATCACAAAAGGCTAAACAAACAGAGCATGAGGCTAGAGACTTACATATTTTATTAAGGGTTGGAGATTATTACAACTTGCTTGGGTTATGTATGGGGAGTGTTACTCTGGCCTAGGTTGGTAAAAACTTGAGTAGGACCCAGGCGCAAGCTGTATAAAGTGCTTGTTTGGTTCTTGTGGATCCCGAGACTGGTGTTGGATGTTTGTGTGTTACAATTCCATTGATGCCACTTCATTAAGGTCACCTAGGAGGTTCAATCCCATCACAGTGTCCTCTCGTCACATGTTTGTTAGGTTGGGAGCATGATTATTTAGAGGTATTTGTTTCAACCAGATGTATACCCCGGGAATTGTGTACACCCGTCCACGTGGGGGGGTGCGGGGGGGGCTTGTAACAACACCCCCGAAGCTAAAAATAGATATAAAATTTCCTTGTAAAAATATAGTAATTTCTAGTCAATCTAGGTCGTTCATTAGACGGATGATCTGACGGTAGAACTTATGTTTAGTTTAGGGTTTTTTCCCTACAAGGAACCCCCCCCCCCCCCCCCCCCCCCCCCTTTGTATGAGGGCATTGTATTGAGGCTGTGTAATAGATGTGTATTCCCTGAGTGAGAAACATAGAGGTGAGATTGTGAGAGAAAACAGAGGATATTACAACGGATCTATTGTAGGTTGTGTCTCTTCATTTTGCTAGATAATAAAAAGGAAGGACTGGCTGTTTGCGGTGGACATAGCCCAAACTTGGTGAACCACATATATCTGTGTTTCTCTATTTTTATTATTTTTCTGTTTTTATATTTATGCTATATTCTATGTGTTTCATTGCTCTGTAATATATAATTTTCTAACAACTAGTATCAAAGCTGAAGGTTTATTTTGCTGACAAACTCGCAGGAGAGAACAGTTCCTGGTTCGAGTGGGAGCAATGGTGGAAGATCATAAGTTTAGGCTCGATAAATTTAATGGCCAAAACTTCTTGTTGTGGAAGATGCAGATGGAAGATTATATGTATCAGAATGATCTGTACGTACCATTGGGCAAAAAAACAAAGATGCCAATGTGTATGACAGATGAAGAATGGGACCTTCTCGATAGAAAGGCGCTTAGAACAGTACGATTGTGCCTCGCAGCATTGGTCACCTTCAACATTTCGAAGGAAACAATGATAGAGGGTTTGATTAAGGCATTGGCGAAACTATATGAAAAACCCTGAGCCTCAAACAAGGTATTTCTTTTGAAACAGTTATTTAATATGAAGATGCCGGAAGGTGGATCTATTGCAGACCATTTAAATGATTTTAATGCAGTTACAAGCCAGTTAAGTTCTATAGGGGTAAACTTTGAAGATGAAGTTAGAGGTGTGTTATTCTTGTGCTTATTTCGAGAAAGTTGGATTGGTTTAGTAATGGCCATTAGTAACTCTGTTTCTGGATCTAGTACTTTAAAGTTTGATGATTTTGTCGGTGCTATCCTTAGTGAGGAGATGCGACAGAAAAACTCCGGTGAGACATCGGGTAATGCTTTAAGTGCAGAGTCTAGGGGAAGAAAAATGGAGAGAGAAAAGAACTCAGGATATCATAGTAAATCAAGGAAAGGTAGATCCAAGTCCATAGCGGGGATAGTGTGCTAGAAATGTGGAAAGAAAGGACACCTAAAGAAAGACTGTAGACCTCGGAAGGGAAAAGAAGGAGATGCACAACAAGAAAACAATTATGAGGAAAATGTGACAAGTGAGGTGTTACAAGATGCTTTGATTCTTTCTTTCGAAAATATTACGGATTCCTAGGTGGTAGATTCAGGGGCCTCATTCCATGCCACACCCGATAAGAAAAATTTTCATGACTATGTTCAAGAATATTTTGGACAAGTCCATTTGGGTCATGATAAACCCTGTAAAATTGTTGGAATGGGTAAGGTTCTTGTAAAACAGCAAAATGGAAACCAATCGCTACTAAAGGAGGTAAGGCATGTTCTAGATCTGAAGAAAAATCTGATTTCAACAGGGTAGTTAGGTGGTGAAGGTTGTGTGACAACTTTCACAGATAAAGCTTGGAAGGTCACCAAAGGGGCCCTGGTAATAGCAAAAGGCGAAAAGCTTGGTATATTGGATTTATGCAATGGTATTTCTAACTCTGTTAATGCTTTAACTTCCAAAGAAGCAGATGCAGCATTATGGCATCATAGGCTCAGACACATGAGTGAGAAGGGGATGAAGATCCTTCACTCAAGGAATTTGTTGCTAGGATTGAAGAACGTTGATTTGGACTTCTATGAGAATTACATTTATGGAAAAAAGAAGAGAGTCAGATTTCTTAGAGTTGGGAAAGAAAAGAAGAGAAAAAAATTAGAGCTTGTGCATATAGATATATGGGGACCTGCTCAGGTATCATCTCTTGATGGCTCTTGTTATTATGTTACTTTTATTGATGATGCAACTAGAAAAACTTGGATTTATTTTATTAAGAATAAATCTGATGTATTTGATACTTTCAAGAAATGGAAAGCTTTGGTTGAGATTGAGATAGGAAAGAAATTGATGTGTCTCAGATCAGACAATGGAGGTGAATATAGTGATTTGACACTAGTGATTGCTTGGCACTCCATTGTACATTTGATTTTAGCATTTTTGGCAAAGGAAAGACCAGGGTTTTGCAGCGCTTGTTGGGATCCTTGTGGCTCTGTGTTTTGATGGTGTGTTTCTTCATGTAATCGTAAGTTCATTGATGTTTCATGTATGCCATTTCCCTTCTCTTTGCTTTTGAAATTAAACAAATGAGTGACAAAAGGTAGAATTCATTAGCTTGTTGTGCTTTGCCTGTTAGTTTGTTTAATTTTCAATGTTTTCTTCAGTTTGAAGAGGATTCTTGGTAGCCTCTTGCCCTCTTCATCTCCTTAGTGGTCTTTTCTATCCATTCATTTAATCTAAAGCATCAAAACTACTGCCTACCTTACCCCAACCGGAGCTTTGCAAAAATTTGGCCTCATCCCCGGACCCAAATTTTCCTTTCCCTTTTTTCCAACAAAACCCCCAAAAAACTCAAATTAAACCCTTGCACTTCATACCTAGCCTAAGATCAGTTGTTAAATCAGTCATATCAAGCCCCATCAAATATATTTTCCTCAGATTGACCCGAAGAGAGCCCTCTCCTGTCCTCGTAGGGCTAGCTACGAGGCTGAGTGTGGTTTGATGTGGACCTAGAATCTTACCTTTTCAGCCTGAGGTAAATCTAGGCTCTAACATAGTGGCGACCATACTAGGGAAAAAATTGTTTGTTTTCTAGTGTTCTTCGTTTTATAAACTACAGACGAAGCCTGAAGTTAGCTAGGTAGCCTTCAAAATGCTTTTTCTTTGCATTAGCGCAAGTAGATAAAAGTTGCTTCAGTCAATATCCAGTCTAGTCTGATAAACGGAACATCTAACTTGCAAATTGCCCCAGTAACATGTATCATTTTCAGATCTGATTGTTGATGGTGGAAAACGATCAGACACAGCAAAGCTGAAATCACTCACCTAGTGACTCCATCTCAATGTAGAGACTCCACTAGAGGACTAACTCTTCTCTGAGAAAATGGAAGGATCTTACACAATGTTCAGGTATCCAAAGTGGAATGGTATTCAGGATCTACTCTGTTTTCTTGTAAATTACTTCTTTGTTGTTCTTGAAGTTGTCCTGAAAGTTTTTCAGAATTTGTTGTATGATAAAGGTGATCAAAATCTTCACTCGATCTATTCAAAAAGTGTAAATACTTAGCTTTCCTTTGATCCTGGCCTCCTTAATTTTCCCACGTCTAATGATGACTCTCTTCAGCATGACGAGCCTAAAGAAAACAAAACTGATCCTGCAGCTCTTGTATATACTACTACACCTTTTATAGTCCCGGATAGGTATAAATCTCTTGTTTTACCTTTTGTTCTCCATGCTTTCCCTGTAAATTATTACCTATATTTGCTGAGATTTGATAGTGAATGTAAGAATGTCAACGCTGAGAAACATGTGCAAAATGTTGAGACTTTTCTTGATCTTTTTGAAGTTGATGAAGAAGATGTTAGTGTTAGGCTTTTTGCTCTTTCTTTGCAAGGAAAAGTTAAGAGTTGGTTCAAAACCCTTCCTGATGCGAGCATCTCAGATTTCCAGCAGTTCGTCAAAGTTTTCCTCGACAGGTGGGTGATAAGACAAAACCCTTTCTTGATTATAGAAGAGTATAACCAATTGAAAACATTGCCAAGGGAGATAGTACAATAGTTTTGAGCCAGATTTAATCAAGTTTATTATTCAATGCCGATTGATGTAAGACCTCCTCCTAGATCTGCTCTCTTCCACTATCTGGGTGCCTTTGATCCGGAAATGGAGTTTCAGCTGAGAGAAAGGAACCTTGCAACACTTGAAGAGATGCAGAACAGTGTAGTAGATGTAGAGGCTCATTTGCTAATCCAAAGGGCAAAGTTGAAGGAAGAAGAGATGGGAAACATAGATCTAGAGGAATTGACATCTCTAGAGGTAAAGCTTGACATTTTGGTAAGTGTAGTGGAAGAGATGATGCAAAAGATCACTACAAGGAATGATTATGATGTTCAAGCCCATAGCTCGTTGATTGAAGAAGAACAAGTTGTTGCTCCAAAACATCTTCTTTCTTATCCTAGTTGTCATAGATCTGATAATGATTGTTTTATAGATCATCTTGGAGAAGAGAAATCTGTTGATATGATATATATGCTTGATGATGTGTTGTATACTGATGATTTGCCTCAGTTTGATCAGTATGATGATGATTATGTCCTCCAAACAGAAGCTAATCTTGCAGACAAATCAACAGCTAGTTTGTGGGAGGAGGAAGTTCGTTTTTAGCAGCTCGAATACAATGATCAAATGATGCATATCAGCTATGACAATGACGAGGAAAGTGCAGCAAATTTTGAAGTAAGTGAAGGATCTTTGCCTTTTTGTTTTTCTTCGTTTCAGTTCATCAGAGACAACATTCATGCACTCAGAAATCAATTGTCGACAAGTCTTGATCTGGACCACCTTGAGAGCAATGAAAACCTTGTTCAAGACTTCTCATATTCAGATATCCAGCCCCCAAATGCCATTGATTGTCAAGTTGCACATGAAGACATGGAAGCTGGCACATATGATCAAATAATACAAGAAGATTCCCTACCTTTCTGTTTTGAATCATTTCAGTTTTTGAAGGGTAAATTGCATAGTAAATCTTCAAATGAATAGCTTGTAGGAAGGACAGATAGCGAAATTCTTGAGCAAGTTGTTAATGAGAAATCTTCCCCTGAAATGGTTGATCAAATCATTTTGGATACAAAACCCTCCCTAACACCAGATTTGCAGCCACCAAACGTAATTGAAGATCAGATTAAAGATGAAGGCGTGGAATCTGAAATACATGATCTAATGATGCAAGAGGATTCTCTACCGTTTTATTTCGAAGAATTTCAGTTTATAAGGAAAAATATTTGTAATAGCTCTAAAGAAAAAGATGAAAAACCAATAGGATGTCATAGAGTTTTAATGGATACATCGCAACAGTCTTCTCAAATTTTGATGATCCTTTTGCTCGTGTGTTGGATGATGTTTGCTGTAAAAGTTCTCCCCCATTGGCTAACCATGTGCCAGATAAGAATGTTGATAATAATCTTATTCAAAAGTCACCTTCATTGTCTTGTTTAACAGATTGTTCATTGCATACCCCATACCAAGGTTTGCAGTGATATGAGGATATTGATAAAGGATACTTTTGTTCTATTTGGAATCAGCAACAGAGTTTGATTATTCACTAAATTCGGGATCCTTTTGACAACCTGCTGCTCTCACCAAAGAAAGACAGCACAGATGTGAGGAAAATCTTAATATTCAACTATGAAGACTACTTGGACCAGAGCAGTAATGTGTTAATAGAAATTAATGGCAATGTTTATAAAGATCCTTTCATAGTATTCTTGAAGTCATCCAGTCAATTCATGCTTTGCAAGTTTATCAGCAGTAAACTTCATTCCAAGTTTCCATGGGAGTTGCCTTTCGATTCTTCCCTTTTCCTGTGCATCAGAAATCATTTGGGAAGAAATCAAATACCAACCAGGATGCTTACATGCTTGCATTGGTTGTTCCATTTCACTTGATCCAGTGGTGAAAAGAACAATTAGAGTAGGTTTGATGAATAAGCTCAAATATGAGCATCTTTCCAGTTTGTTAGTTATGATTTAGTCATGTTTGGTTTTATTATGGTTTTCAATTTTAGTCTTGAGTCAGAGTGAGTCTGCATAATGTCAGTTTTCGTGTTTTGACTCCATTGCTCAATGGCTGAAGGCACTGTCTACTCTCCCAAAGATCTGTGGTCCTTGGCACCTCCAAGGAGCTACCATCCCCATTGGAGCCAATGTTAGAGTCGATCTTTACATCCCTCCGTTAGAGATCATTTCTCTTATTGCATTTCACTTTTTAGGTGTCTCATATAGTTCATTCATCTGCATTCCATTAGGGGCATGCCATAATCTGACAGAAGGGCCTTGTCACTCATTCCACTCATGTCTTGTACCTACTGGCTCAGGTCTTTTCATCAAGGTCCATAAAAATCATTTTCCAATCAATGGCAGTCAATATTTGGTCTCTTGGTCAGCAAAGGATCATCTCATTCATTAGGTCTAGGATTTAGCAAATTCAGTCTCCTGGTGTCCAATAATGCCAGCAGGCCAGAGGGAGATTCTAAACAAGTTTTTATTTCAAACATTTCATCATCATATTGCTCGACTATGACTTTTCTTCAAAACTATGTTTTGAAAAAAATTCGACATTTCGTCTTTCGTAATATATTGCCATGTAAATTTCAAAATTTTTAGTTCTTTGATATTTCAGATGCAGCCCTGGTCATCCTCTGCCGAGATCCAACGCCATCATCCCTGCAAAAAATTGCCAAGAGGTTCATAATTTAAGTCAAAAATCAAAGGAAACAATGAAAATGGAGTTTGTATTAGAAAGTGAAAAGTGCCAAAGCAAAAACATTAGGAAAATGGGTTTCATGAGCTAAAATTTCAAAAGCTCTTGGTTTATAAGAAATGTCTTCATGTGATAAGCTCATTTGCAAAAGAGAAGAAAGATAGAACAAATTTGATGGGCAAGTGAGAAATTGGGTGAATTTGGGCGAAAATCGGTCAGCGTGGCGCACAGAGCCGGAGGCGTGGCGCACTGGTGAGGCATGGCGCACTGGACATGAATACGCAGAGTTATTTTACATAGGCACGGTGCAGTGGTGAGGTGTGGCGCATTGGGCATGCTGTGTGACGCACCCAGCTAAATGCCCGAAACTGCCAACAATTGCTCCAAATTACCAATAACTCGCATGGACCTGCCAGGTAGAGACTCCATCTTTATGTTTCGTCCAAGTTTGTGCTAGGGTATGGTAATTGATGGATGGTAATGGTTAAAACAAAAAACATCAAACCCTACCTTTTAAAATACCTCAAGGAAAATTTCTGCTAGGGTTTCAATTCCCTATTTTGTCACCAAATTCACTCCCTCATCTCACTTGTCCCTTTTTTTCATTATTCCCTAAGTTCAACTACCCCTTAAATTCATTCATCCCCTATCCGAAGTTCCCTTTCCCAATTTTCCTAATGTGAAATCCTAAACCCTAATCCTATACATAAACCCTCAAACCATCCCATATTCCCCTAACTAAATCTATCCCAATAGTCCCTAATCCCTCACTATTTTCCCCTCTCTTTGCAGCCCCTCATTTCACTGTTTGTTCCATTGGTAGCAGAGGTCAAGGACATCACCAAAAGGTACTCCAACACAGTTTTCATACATCAGCATCTATTTCTCCAGGGAAATTTGTTTACCAACAGTTATGTCACCTAATCCTTCATATGAGTATGAAGAGGAGACACACAGTGACTCACCAACAGGAGTACATGCACTCAGGAGACCTCATAAAGGTGGCAAAATATTCGGGAGAATTACCAAGCTGCCTAAACAAGGAGGGTGGAGTTCACTTCACTTGAGCAGGAGGTTAATGCCGATCGAGAGTCATGGCTTGAAAGAGCCAACATCCACTTAGAGAGACTGTTGGACAAGGCCAACAAGGAGAAGGCATTGATGAGACACATGGCTTTTCATTACATGGTGAGGAACAAAGTTTGCAAGGCGCGAATCAGGAATTTAAAGGAAAAATTAAGGAAGGCATCAAAGAGGAAAAAGAGGCAAAAGGAGCATGATCGACTTCATAAATTGGTCGAGGCTTCTTTGGCCCATCATAGCACTTCATAAAGAAGACTCATCCCAAATTTCAAGAAATTTGGAGCAATTTTTTCATTTTGGAATTTTTTTGCACAAAAACAGAGGTTTCCTCCCTATGCGTTGCGCCACGTGGTGCTTGCTTTTGCTAGAGGGCTCCAAATCACAAAATCTTTGCATTTCTAGATTTGTCATGAAAATTTATGCTTGCATACTTATGGCCAAGAAGTTTGGGCAGGTTTTGAGCCCTCAAAAGGTCAAAAAACACTCAAAAAATGACTTCACTGCCCCTATTTTGACACATAGGAAACAATGTTGGGAAAATGGACTTTTGGAGGGGCAAATGGAAGCCAAATTGAAAAATTCCACCTGGGTTGGAAAGTAGATAGCGTACCTTTCTAGCAAGCATAGCTGGAGCTCATTTGGACATCGGGAAGGCCTCCAAAAGTGGGTCCAAACAGGTGTTATGCATAGAGAATCAGGCGCTACGCATAGAGGAAAAATTGCCAGTTTGACCAAGTTTTGCTCTGTTTTTCACCCAGTTTTACCTAGTTTGACTTTTTGACTTTCCTAGTGGAAAATTTATGATGTAGTTTGATGAACATTGATGGATTATCATGTAGATATGATGTATTTTCACTTGTAGAGATAGATTCATCAGTTTAGGGTTTGTTTGAAACTGAATGAATCAGTTCCCTAGTTTATAGAGGCAGGCAGTTTCATGGCCTAATTTCTAGTTCCTAGTTTAGAATCAGTTGGATCAGCTCCTAAACTCATGAGCTCGACCCCTAGAGGCAAGGATGAGCTATGTTTGTCTATATTATGTTATTTTTTAGTCATTATCATGGTTGGACACTAGGGATTGCTTGGCACTCCATTGTACATTTGATTTCTGTATGTTTGGCAAAGGAAAGACGAGGGTTTTGCAGCACTTGTTACGATCCTTGTGGCTCTATGTTTTGATGGTGTGTTTCTTCATGTAATCGTAAGTTCATTGATGTTTCATGTATGCCATTTCCTTTCTCTTTGCTTCTGAAATTAAACAAATGAGTGAAAAAAGGTAGAATTCATTAGCTTGTTGTGCTTTGCCTGTTAGTTTGTTTAATTTTCAATGTTTTCTTCAGTATGAAGAGGATTCTTGGTACCCTATTGCCCTATTTATCTCCTCAACAACCTTTCCTATCCATTCATTTAATCTAAAGCATCAAAACTACTGCCTACCTTTCCCCAACTGGAACTCTGCAAAAATTTGGCCTCATCCCGAGACCCAAATTTTCCTTTCCCTTTTTTCCAACAAAACCCCCAAAAAAATAAAATTAAACCCTTGCACTTCATACCTAGCCTAAGATCATTTGTTAAATCAGTCATCTCAAGCCCCATCGAATATCTTTTGCTAAGATTGACCCGGAGAGAGCCCTCTCCTATCCTCGTACGGCTAGCTACGAGGCTGAGCGTGGTTTGATGTGGACCTAGAATCTTACCTTTTCAGCCTGAGGTAAATCTAGGCTCTAACACAGGACGTACAATATAAAGTATTTAATAGCTTTCACTAAAGCTAATGCATGTTTTCCCATTATGTTATATTTTAGTGTTTCATCTCTTAAAGATTTACTGTAAAATGCAATGGGATATTCATATTCTTGATCATTCTTTTGCAACAAGACTACTGCAATAGTTTCTTCTGAAGAAAAATTAAAAATTAAAAGATCTTTTTGAAAGTCGGGACTTATAAGCACTGGGGTTTTGGTAAGGGCTTGCTTGATGGCCTCAAAATAATATTTAGCTTCAACAATCCATTTAAGTGCGGAATCTTTTCTTAACATGTTATTCAGATTTCTAATTAATTCTGCTAAATTTTAAATGAATCTCCTAAGAAAATTTATTTTGCCTCAAAATGATTGTAATTCTTTGATGTTTCTGGGATTAGTGATGGTCAATATTGTCTCTATTCTAGCAGGATCTATTCTAATTCCATATTTAGATATTATATGTCCCAAGAGTTTACCTTCTTCTAGACCAAAGAGTGTATTTTTTGGATTTAAGGAAATACCAATTTTTCTAGATTTAATGAAAACTCTTCTAAGGTGATCTAGATGTTCATTATCAGACTTGGAAAAGATTGTGATGTCGTCTTGGCAAACAACTAGGAAGTAATGGATTTATTTAGCAAAAACTATATGCATAGCTCCTTGAAATGTTTCTCCTGCATTCATTAATCCAAAAGGCATTTTCAAATACATGAAAGTACCCCAAGTCTACCTAGTCCTCTGGTTGAACTAAGATTTGGTTGTATCCAGAAAATCCATCAAGCAATGAAATTCTAGATGAACCTACTACCCTCTGAAGAATATGGTCCATTTTTGGGAGAGGATAGTTATCTTTCAATGAGACTTTGTTCAGATTTCTGAAATCAACGCAGAGTTTGATTTCTCCCGTTTTCTTCCTAGTAGTGACTAAGTTTGAGACCCAATCTGAATATCTAATGGGAGCTATGATTTTGGCATCATACATCCTTTTCGCTTCCTTTTCAATTGATGGCATAAGAACTAGATTAATTCTCCTAAGTTTCTGTTTAAAATGTTTATGATCTTCTTTGATATTTATCTAGTTTTTAATTATGCTGGTGTCATAAGACTTTAGGTCTTCATAAGTCTAGGCAAAGACATCTTGAAACTCTTTGAACAGACTTATATATTTAACCATTTCATCTAGAAGAAAGGCTTTTGATATTTTTATGAACTTAGGTCTTTTTTTAGTTCCTATGTTACATTCTTCTATATCTTCCCTTGAAGGCTCCATTTTTGGTTTCCTAGCTACATCATTTGAATCAAACAAATCTTCTAAGGGGACTAATCCCTTAGGAAAAAGATTATTTTTAAGGTTTAGAATTTCAGGATCGTCATTCATTATCTCTACAATTTCTACATTTTCTAAGTTATCTATTACTACTTTAGTGAAATTAGTGGGTTTACCTATATCTAAAATATTTACATCTATGTCACTATCTATGTTATTTTCTAGTATACAATTTGTATCTATATTACAATTCTAAAACTCACCTTCAGCATTCATGAAATCATAAATTTGAGAATCCTATGAGAAAATTTTCCAATATTTCGAATTGTCAGGTATGATAGGCCTATGTATCACTTCTACAGTGTACTGGTGGTTGGGCTGAAAAGGCAATTTGCAAGTACTAGCAAAAGTGGCCAGACCGCGGGCTTGCATATTCTGTTTCCTAGGAATGGTCGCAAATTCTGTTTCCAGAAGTTATTTGATCAAATCTAGGATAGTCTCTCTATATTGGCTCAGTCTGGCATTATTTATAGAGTATTTTTGTTTGTTTTGTTTGATAATCAATTCTGAGTCTCCCATTATATAAACTCTCTTGGCTCCAATTTTTCTAACCATTTGTAGTCCTAATATTAGAGCTCATATTCTGCCATGCTATTTTTCCATTTAAATTTTAATCTAAATGCATGGCCATGGGAATGGTTCTTTTCCATGTTGTGAATCCACACTCCTACACCTTCTCCTAGTATATTCACAAATCCATCAAAATCAAAATTCCATAGAGACTCATGAAAAATGTTTTCACTGTCGGGTGTTTTGTATTTTTGTTCTAAAACTGTGATTTCATTTTTGTCATCGTCTGAATTATACAAGATGAAAGAGTCCATATCAGAATGCATGCAGAATATAGGGAAATTATGTGGTTTTTCTGCACTACTGACCATCTATTTCATCAAGGTCTCTCTATAAATTTTTCTTTGCTGACCAAAAATAGAGATGATAGCATATGACATATCTAATTGTAAATATCCCTGCAATTATGCTCCCCATGAGTGAGATAACAACGTCTCATATTTGGGTGGGATGTCAACAACTACTATCTCCATCACAATACTCTTTTTTGGGCACTGGATTAGAGTTACACACAAATCCTTGATCAAACTGAGGCATTTAACTTTGCTAGAATCAAAGGAAAACATGTCCTTCTATGGACTGGTGATATCTAAGTTTAGTCCCTCCATGATTTCCTTTGGCATTAAGTTATGGGATGCCTCTGAGTCTAGCATAGCATTATGTAATATGTTCTCATGAGTGTTCAAACTAATGTAGAAAGGAGGGATACCCCCTTGCTGATGCGTGTCATTTACTTCAGGGCCAAACAATAAGTCAAGTTGATCATCATTGAAATTCACAACATCCTCCCCTTCACCTATATTCAATATTTGAGTGATGAGTGATCTATATAATTCATTTTTCACTAGCTCAGTCAAAGGCGCTGATATTTTCAATTTTTCTATCTCAGTTTTAATGTTGAAAGGAAATTGAGTTTTGCTTGATTGGATGAGATCTTCCTTAGAAAGTGTGGTCTGTTTGTTTTTATCTTCTTTTTTAGTGTTAGGCACCTCAGTCTGTGTTTTGGTAGTTTTGTTTTGAATTCTAATATTTGGAATGTTTTGAGTAATAGTTCCATTTTGAGTTTCATATCAAGTTATATCTATAATTTTTGGGCTAGAAATCTCTTGAGTTCCCCTAGGGAGGATTTGCAAGACTTTGGTTAAAGGAGCTTTTTTTATCTTCCTATTTTGGGTCTGGATTGATCTCTTAGTGAGAGTTTCATTATTACTTTTACTTCTCAGACTATACTATTTGTGAACCTCATATATGGCAGATTCATAGCCCTGTTTAAAGTCAAAGGACTCTCCAGATTCTAATTGCAATTGTTGCAACATGTACAATTCTTGTTCTTCCTGAGTAAGAAAAACAACATCTTCATTTTTTATTCCTAATAAGTTTATCTAGGTTCCATCCTCTCCTTCATGATTTTGTGAACCCTCAACATAGTTTTCCTGGAAGGGTGGTCTAATTTGTTGATCTGGTATTGCATTCTTTCTGGTGTTAGAATTCTTCCTGAAGTTGGGGTTTCTTATTGTGGGCAGTTGTTGATTCTCCCACTGAGTTTTTCTTTCCATGTTTTCTAATCTATCCATTATTCTTCCTACACTCTATGCTAAATTATTTATTTTACCATCAAAAGTTGAAGTTTCCTCGTTAATGATAACTCTCGGTTCATTTCTAATTCTAGCTTTCTTAGCTAATAGATTGGCTTCTACACTAACATCATTATTTTTTATTTGTTCCAATGTTTCCAGGTTTCTTACTCTTAACTCGTATGAAATATCAATGTCAAAACCATCAGGGAATTTGATTAATGCTACATCTGGTGGAGGTTTAATATTAGAAGGGATTGTATTGTAGATGCTATTGAACCTAGTACAATAATCCTGAACTGACTCAATAGGAGACTTTATAAGGTTATCATATTCAAAAAGTATTTGCAGAGGGTTTTACCTTCTCTCCCATCTATCAATAAACAATCTATGAAAAGCAGTTAAGTTTGCAATATGATTAGTAGGTAAAGCTTTGAACCATTTCTTAACATCTCCAGTTAATGTTTGGGCAAACAACCTCATTTGGACATCAGATTCATCAATCTCATGCAACCCAAAATAGTCAGTCATTTTGTTCACATGTTGTTGGGCAATATATTGACCAGTAGCATCAAACAAAAATATTTTTCTTTGATAATCTTGGGGCATGCCATGGAGATGTGCTCGTAAAACCAAAGGTGCATATATGTCTGCCATGGCTGAGATTCTAGCTTGACTAGGGGGTACAGTGCTAGTACTTGAGGAAGGGCTTGAAATATATGGAGATGAACTAGATGATGATGAAGAGTTTGGTTGGATAGGTAGATGATGAATGACTAGTTTAGGGGAATGGACTGTGGTGGATATAATTGGTGAGGTGGTAGTAAATGAAGGTGTATTTATAGTATTTGAAGATTGTGTAGAAATTTCAAAGGCAGCAGTAGCGAGTGCAACTAATTCAACTAATTGTTGAAGGTAAGAATCATCTATATGTGGTGAGCACCAGTATTGCAGCAATAATGCTACAACTCCTGGGGCTTCCTACTTTACTTTTATCAACCCAGTAGTTCGTAACAAACTTGGAAGTGACTATGCCGTATGCACATTGAATACTCACTCTTACTGCAGTCTGTCACTTCGTCAGCTGGCACAAGATCACTAGGAGCTCAAGCAAACTTCTATGAGTTTTCAGAAGAAGCTTTTAACTGTGATGAAAGAAATCTAACTCTATAGAGGCTATTTTATTTGTAGAAAGAGAAGGAACACTGAAATGTAACTCAAACCCTAACAAACCCTAATTTCTCCAACTAACCCTACTTTTGCAGGAAAAGAGATGAAAACTGACAAAATGAGTGCCATTGACTATTGAAAAGGTAAGTTTCATCTATTCAAGCTACTTCTGAAAGGAAATGAGAAGAAAGCATCTTTTTGTATTTTTTTTGTGTTTTCATGTGAAATTATTATGCTTGTGATTTATTGAATTGTGATTGTGTAGAGGTTTGGTGGTGATGGAGGATGGATTTGGTTATTGTAGAGGTGGAGGGAGGTGTGGAGAGGTTTTTAGAAGCCCCTAGTACCCTTCTGAAGACTTCCCTTGCAATCGGATTTTGAAAAATCAATTACAGAAAATTCTACAGGATGCTGCAGTGGATCTATACGAGGATCTACAGGAGGATGTCAAGAGCTATTTTTGGAGGTTTTGAAGGTGGAAAAATGGTGGGAAAGGGTAACTGAAGGCTAGATGAAGGTGTTGAGGTGTCTAGATCTTGTTAAGGAAGACCAAGAGGGAACATGATGGTTTGATTTGCTCAAATGGCAAGAGGGAACATGATGGTTGGATTTGTGAATGACTTGGGAAATCTATGAGAAGTGAGCTGATGTTGGCTACTTTATGGATGTATGGTGAGCTAAGGTGTCCTCCAAGAGATCTACACATCTACTTACACAAACTGATCAAAGAAAGGACTAGATATACCATGAAAACAAAAATATCTCTAAGTGACCTAATTTTTAACCTGGAAACAGAAAATGTTGAACAGTAACCATTGACCAGAAAAGCATGCAAAGAGATATATTATAAAAGAACTGAAAATAATCTAGGCATCTAAATCTGAAGCAACACATTATCCTTTGAATCAAGTCATCACATTACAAGTTGCATGGAAGAGAAAAAATGTGTTTCTGGTGGAAGAAATGGTGCAAAGACGTCAAGTCATGATCCCAAGAAGGGTGAAAAGGGATCAGACCCTATTTTTGACCTTTCTAAATTTCAATCTATCACTGTATTAACCTACTTCAGCAACTGAAACAAAAGCAGCTATGAAAACCATCAAAAACAATCTATTCTAACAAGGCAAAATAAATCTATCTAACAGAAATTAACTTGTGAACTGAAGTAAAAACATGTAAGTACAAAGTAAGAGGTGCTAGATAGCTCAAGTTGGGCCCTCACCCAAGAGCTTCAGCCCTCTAAAAGAGATTAGTACTGGCTCAAAAAATGTTTCATCTTTATTTTCAAAAATAATAGTCACATTACATGAATTGTCCTAAAAAAGAAGCTGGAAAATGATCTGAACAAGTACTACACAAAAGTGCAAAAATTCTACTAGTGACTGGCTAAGCTACTGAGGCTCCAGGCCTCCTTACATATAAAAATGGAATCCTTTAATAGCCCTCCTAAAATCAATGAGCTCAGCTTCCCAAAACTATAGATAAACAACAGTCCTTCCTTACTTGCTCGGTTGCCCTTGGGATGCACTAATGTGGCCACTTGTCCTCCAAGTTTCTGATGGAGAATTTGAGGTAAGGGTTCATAAATGAAGGCGACACCCCCTTACAAATCCTCTTCCCTGTTTTCCTCGAATATTTGCTGCCCAATCCTCATAAATCCTTTGCCTTTGTCCAATCCAATGGGCCTTTAGACTTTACATAGAGTGCTTATATAGCGACACTCTTCTTAGTGCTTCTCTCATTCTATTTGGGGAGTGGTAATCCCTGATCTGTAGGCTATGGGGGAGTGTGTTCCACCTTCTCATGCAGTCATGGATGTAATCTTCCCTGAAAAACCTTTCCATATCTTCAAAATGTGCAATAGCCTGAGCTTGCTCATTAATGTACATAGGTGCACTTTGAGGATTAGCTGCAAGTTGCTGGTGTGTGTTAATGAGAGCGATAGGGTCTAATGGTTCTACTCTAATCATCAAAGGTTCATTATGCTCTTTTGCCATCATTTTCTGGATTTTTGATGCCCTTTTCCCTTCATGGTTCATCCAGATGCCATGGACATCAGCTGCAAGTCTCCTAATGCAGCATTGGGGTCCCATAGGTTCATATCAGTGAGGGCCATGTTGTGTAAATAAAACTTTGTCAGCTTCGCTTTGTCCTCAGCTGAACTACGGTCACATAGATCCATGAATTGGCCATAATCCTTAAGAGGTATGGTACCTCTCTTAGTCAGAGTCTTGATTTGGAACTGACGCCACTGATCCTTGACGTATAATACATATGATTTGGCCGGATTTGTGCACTGGAGTGCCTCCATAGCCCAGTTGGCCATGCAAGCTAATTAGGTTTCCCTTTGTTGTAGCCGCATTCTTAAGATCCATACCTCATTTTCTACCTAGGGTTCCCTTTCCCGTTGTTGTCTTATTAATATCTCACTTTCTTCTTCGGGCTCCTTTTCCTGTTGTTGCCTTTTTAAGATTAACAACTCATTTTCTACCTGGGGTTCCTTGTCTTGTAGTTGTTTCTTTAACCTTTCATTTTCTTCTTCCAATTTCAATCTCCTAATGCCTTCTATATGCCTTAAAGTGCTTAATTCTTTGCCCATCTCTTTCAACTTGCTTTCCATGTGCCTAATGTCTTCCACCCCTTTTGATTTTGTGATTTGCATCCACTTATGTCTTTTCACCCTTTCTTTTTCTAGCTCAAAGAAGAGCAAGACTACAAATTTTTGAGGGATATTTTTTCCTCCATCAAGGAGTTTGTAATAAGAACCCAAATTAGGCTGGGGGTGAGGTTCTGGTATCTTTGTTGGCTTATCTTCCTTCTCAGTCTACTCCTCTGCCTTTTTATCAAGATTTTTAGTCTCTTGTAGCTTTGTCAATGTCTCATGTAGGACTGTCTGCACCTCTTGTAGGACTATTTTAGAGTCCTATAGTTTTATCCTTTCTTTCCAAGTGAAGGTCTTAGGACTTCCTTTTTCATAAGTGATGGGGGTTCTGGATGGAGATTCCTCCTTTTTGGTAGTAGGGGAATCTTCAAATATGATGGGCTCCTTTGAAGGTGGTTGAGGCTTCCCCATCTTTATTTTGGTGCTTTTTCGATCCTTGAAGTACATGGATGGTTTCCTTTTCCTCTTTTCCTTGGGCTTGACTGGAGTACTAAGTGTAGCAAGAATAGCTGCTGCCTCCCTTGCTAGTGTCTCAAGAGAAACTTCTTCCTGCTTTGCTTCTTTTTCTTCATCTGCTATCTTTCTTGTCTCTGCTGGTTTTGTTTCTTCTATCCCTGTTTTGGTTTGTTCCTCTTCCTGCTTAGTTTCTTCCTTCTCTGTGGTAGCCTTTTTCTGTACTGTCTTAGGCTTTTTCCTTTCTATTCCAGGCCTCTTCTTTTTCTCTGTTGCGGTCTTATTCTTCTCTGTTCTTGGTTCCTTCTTCTTTTCTGTTTTAGCCTTATCTTCCTTGGTGTCATGTTTCTCCTTCCTAAAATTGTGTTACTCCTTTGTATATGTGAGTATGAAGGTGGTGAAGGAGACAATATCTCACAACAGAGAGCAGATGAAACAATTCTTTTTTTTTGGTTAAAGAAACAAGTAGAATTTGGAATGCAATTTCCTCTTTTACAGGTTTAATTTCTCTATAGTTGCATCACTCCTATTCGTAGATGTGAATACCACAGTGGAGAAGGAGATAATACTTCAGCACAGAGAGCAGATAAAAAAACTATGGTTTTTTTCTTAAAGAAACAGACAAAATTTCGATTTCAATTCTCCTTCCTTTTCAACTCAATACATGCTGGAAATCACATCACTCTTTGTATATATGAATATGCAGAGTGAGTTTACATAGAGCCTACCTCTTCGAGCTTGAATTTTCCAAAAAAACCCTGGTTTCTTCCTCTGCGAGACTGCTCATTGGCCCTGTTGTAGAAAGGGCTCATGTAGGATCTATTTCTTCTCTTGTAGATCCTGATAATTTTCTATAGAATCTGATAAGCAAAAAAGTTTTGAAAATGGTAGAGAGTGATTGTTTTGAGGCTCTGAAGGTAGTAGGTAGCTTGCTGCAGTCGAGAACATGATGATACAGATGAAAGAAAAGGTGGTGAGAGTGTTTCAAGGAGGAGTTCTTATGGCTGTTTATGGAGACTTCTGGTGATGGAGGGTGAGCTAGCCAAGTGTACGTTGGCCCCATTCAGACCATTGGTCCCCACTGTAGTGCTATCATGAAACTTTATGTTGCTTGCCCACAACCACTTCCACCATTCGCGTTGGATTCTGTCACTACTTGTTGTGATATTTTTACGAGTTGACCAGACACACGTGCTGAGTGCACTTGCTGAGCACTGTTTGAACTAGACGACGGTGGCCAGTTAGCTAGCCACTGATGTAGTTTAATCTTTACCATCTCATTTGTCCATGCAGTTTTTAGATCATACAGATGCAACAGAGGAATAGGTTACTCACTTACCTAAAATCTAAATGCGTTTGTTGTGAGGTTCTATGGCTCCTTTGACTACTGCATGCTTGTATTTCCGTTGCTGCATTCTTTCTTCTTTTTGATGTGTGCCTATTTTTTGTGTGCAGGTATCCTCTTGGTTGGATCTAAGCTGCAGGATTCTGCTTCAACCTTTATATTTTCACCCTCATGATATTGATGCTAGACTTTAATGGGATAGTGACTTGTTTTTTCCATATCTCCCAAATGGTAGACTGGATTGACCTGAAATTTTCTAATCATGTTTCCATCATCATTATGCACCTCCCATAGAGGAATGTTAGTCAATGGATGCACGAATTTTGAGAAAATTTGAAAATGGCTGAAGGTGATGGAGGTCAATTTCTTGGAAACCGTGCACTAGAATTAGCTGAAATTGCTTGGGCATGTTACCATCACCCATATGCATCTCCCCATGAAACAAGATTTTAAATGGATGCACAGATATGGAAAAAAAAACAAAAATGGCTGAAGGTGATGGAGGTTGATTTCCTAGAAACCGTGCACTGGAATTGGCTGAAATTTCTTGGGCATGTTGCCATCGTCCCTATACAACTCCCCATGAAATAGTATTCTAAATGGATGCATGGTTTTCAAGTTAGGGAAAAAGAAATATCTGCACTATGTATTTTTGTATCAGAGCATTTTGCAGTTTTTTGGACAGTAAGAAGAAATGAGCTTGGGTTGTAATGGAGACTTGGAAATGATGGAAGAGAAGTTTCAAGACTGTAGGGGGATTTATAAGCCCTTTATGAAGCTTTCCTGTTCCCCAAACTTCTTTTAAAATCCATTTCTAGCTCTCTGTAATTTCTACAGGAGCCTCTTGTAGAAAACACAGTTTTCAGAAAAGAAGCACAGTGAGGTGGAAAGAATGTCAAGGCTAATGGAGAAAGGTGAAGGAAGGTAAGATAGGTGTTGTTATTGGTTTCATTGATTTCTTGGCACCTGCTGCTGCTTCCTGAAGTTCTGTTGCAAACCTGCAATACAACTGGAAATTCATTTTTCTTTTTCTTTTTCTCTTTTTTTTTGAAAACAACTAGGGCGCCTCAAGGATGTTTTCACCCTAATTGTCTGCCCTGGGTGCCTCCAAGGGAGGTTTTCACCTAGGGATCTTATTATATTTTTCTTTTCTCTTATTTCCAACCCATTGGCCACCTCATGGGGGTTTTTAATCAATGAGCCAATATGAGATGCCTCCGAGGAGGTTTTCACCTTAGATTTTTATTTTTTCCTCTTATTTTTCATTTTTTCTTTTTTCTTTTTCTCTACCCTACCCTACTTGAAAAAAAAAATCATTTTCAAGTATAAGAATACTTCCAATGGAGCCATGTGCACATCGAGATGATAGACAAATTGATGTGGAGGCTTGAAATGTATGCTTTGACATGTATCTGGATTTCAGAGACCAAATGATTTGACTTTGAAGGGATCAAGCATAGTTGAGGAAGAGAGTACTGCTACAACTTAATGACTGTCTGGAACCATATTTGAATATAGTTGTGATGTCCTTGGTCCTTTTGCTGATCTATATCATTCTTCATGTCTTCTTCTATCATGACCTTCACATCTTCCTCTTTTTGTTGATTTTTCTCTTCAATACATGGAGGATTTGATGGTAACCATGAGGGAGCTCTCTCGATCTCTGATTCTGATGTCTTCTCTTCATCAAGTGCAGCCCATGGTTCTTTGATCTTCTCTTTTGAATCTTCTTCTGCTGGATGTGGTCCTTCAATGATATCAATATAATCTCTTTTTTGCAATACTCTTCCTGAGCTATGGTGAATCTCATTGAGTTAAAGAGGAGTTTTTTGGAAGTGTTGTACCTCAGCATTGTAATTGGGTTGAGCTACTTCAATGTGTGGGTTTGGAAATGGTGGTACAAGTAGTTGAGTGGTAGTGTATATTTGAGATGGATATGGATGGGGTTGTGGTTTGGTAGGTGGCTCCCCACTAGATACTTGTTGAGCCTGTCTGTTGTTTAGGTTTAGCTGTGTAGGCATTTGGGGTTGCCTTGGTGGAGAAAGAGGCAATGGTTGTGGTTGAGCAGGTAGTGGAGGCAAAAGAGTGGGAGGAGTGTTGTACTGGGGCCTCCACCCCTGACGAGGTGCATTCCATTGAGGCTATGGATGAGCATAAGAGTGAAATGAATGAGAAGTTGGTTGAGCATGATATTGAGATGGATATGCCCAAGGAGGAGGTGTGGACCAAGAATGATGAGCAGGGGGGACCCGAGAAGAGATCAAAGTGGCTTGATTGGTGTTGTAGTATGTCTGGGATGTCCCTTGCATTCCCTGTTGGTAACATCTAGGTCCATGCGGCCTCCTTTTGTTTATGAAATAGAGAGGTTCAGTGGCTCCTTCAGCCCCTTGGTATACAACTTTAAGTCAGGGCAAGGAATGGCACTTATTTGTAGGATGATTTTCTTCACAGACTGAACACACCTCCATAGAGTTCAATGGGCATTCATTCCTAGGATGCCTTCTGGTACATCTAGGGAAAAAAATTTCCAAAGCCCTCTCTTCTTCCTCTTGTTTCCTTTTGACATTGAAGGCATCCATTTTCATGGCAATAATCTACAACATCTCACTCTCGAGGTCTTCCAACATGCTTCCAATTTCACCTTTAATGGATGAATTGGAAGAAAAGGTACTACCCTCAGTATTTCTGTTTTCAGCCATTGGCTCCAGAGGAATGTTTTCCTCTTCTTCTTCTCTTACATGTTCTTCAAATATGTCTTGCTATTCACCTAATGTTTCTTCTTGATCGTAGCCACCAAAGAAGAGAGAAGGTTGGTTGTGAAGCAGTGGGGGTGTTGGGCAACAATTTTCTTAAGTTATCTCTACTCCTACGAGGCATGAAAGGAAATCTTTTTGTTTTTGTTTTTGTTTTTTTTACTACCTGTACCTGCAAAATTGAAATTGATTGAACAACCAAATTGCAACTAACTGAAAAGAACTTGCTGAAATGGAAATTGAAGAATTGAAATGAAAGCAAGGAAATGACTAATCTACTTTGCTGAAATGGAAATTGCAGAATTGAAATGAAAGCAAGGAAATGACTAATCTACTTTTCTAAAATGGAAATTACAGAATCGAAATGAAAGCAAGGAAATGGCTAATCTACTTTGCTGAAATGGAATTTGTAGAATTGAAATGAAAGCAAGGAAATGAAAGAATTGAAAGAAAAAACTACTCTACTTTTGCTAAAATGAACTACTTAGCAGAATGTTGTAGTAGAAAATAGAAGAAAAACAGTAATCACAAAATACTCTGATGCTTCCCCAGCACCGACACCAAAAAGTGGTGAGCACCAGTATTGGAGCGAT
Organism: Pinus tabuliformis; assembly: GCA_031772625.1. Classification (NCBI taxonomy): domain Eukaryota; kingdom Viridiplantae; phylum Streptophyta; class Pinopsida; order Pinales; family Pinaceae; genus Pinus; species Pinus tabuliformis. Next base: position 135,352,203 of record CM062820.1, read on the forward strand.
AATGTTGCAACTCTTGGGGCTTCCTACTTTACTTTTATCAACCCAGTAGTTCGTAACAAACTTGGAAGCGACGATGTTATATGCACAAGTGCTTGCTCTTACTGCAGGCTATCACCTAGTCAGCTAGCACAAGATCACTAGGAGCTCAAGCAAACTTCTATGAGTTTCCAGAAGAAGCTTTCAACTATGATGAAGGAAAGCTAACTCTAGAGAGGCTATTCTATTTGTAGAAAGAGAAGGAAGACTGAAACGTAACGCAAACCCTCGCAAACCCTAATTTCTCCAACTAACCCTACTTTTGCAGGAAAAGAGATGAAAACTGATGAAATGAGCACCATTGACTACTAAAAAGATAAATTTCATCTATTCAAGCTACTTCTGAAAGGAAATGAGAAAAAAACATCCTTTTGTATTTTTTTTTAGTGCTTTTATGTGAAATTATTATGCTTGTAATTTATCAAATTGTGATTGTGCAGAGGTTTGATGGCGATGGAGGATGGATTTGGTTTTTGAAGAGGTGGAGGAAGGTGTTGAGAGGTCCTAAGAAGCCCCTAGTACCCTTCTGAAGACTTCCCTTTCAATCGGATTTCGAAAAATCACTTACAAGAAATTCTACAGGAGGCTGTAGTGGATCTACACGAGGATGTCGAGAGCTATTTTTGGAGTTTTTGTAGGTGGAAAAATCATGGGAAAGGGTAACTGAAGGGTAGATGAAGGTGTTGAGGTGTCTGGAGCTTTTCAAGGAAGATCAAGAGGGAACATGATGGTTGGATTTGTTCAAATGGGAGGAGGGAAGTTTATGGAGAAAAATGCAGAAATTAGGGCAGATTGGTGAAATGTTGCAAACAACTTCGGAAATCTGTGATAAGTGAGCTGGTGTTGGCTTCTTTATGGATGTATGGTAAGCTAAGGTGTCTTGCAAGATATATGCACATCTACTTACAAAAACTGATCAAAGAAAGGACTAGCTATACCATGAAAACAGAAATATCTCTAAGTGACCTAATTTCTGACCTAGAAATAAAAAATGTTGTAGAGTAACCTCTGAGCAGAAAAGCATGCAAAGTGATCTATTGTAAAAGAATAGGAAATGATCTAGGCATATGAATCTGAAGCAACACATTAACCTTTGAATCAAGTCATCACACTAGAAGTTGCATTGAAGAGAAAAACTGTGTTTTTGGTGGTAGCAATGGTGCCAAGACCTCAAGTCATGATCCGAGGAAGGAAGAAAAGAGATCAGGGCCTGTTGTTGACCTTTTTGAATCTTAATCTATCATTACATTAACCTACTTCAGCAATTGAAACAAAATGAACTATGAAAACCATCAAAAGTAACCTATTCTAACAAGGAAAAATATATCTATCTAACAGAAATTAACTTGTGAACTGAAGTAAAAACATATAAGTACAAAGAAAGAGGTGTTGGGCAGCTTGGATTGGACCATAACCCAAGAGCTTCGGCCCTCCGAAAGAGATCAGTATCGTCTCCTAAAATATTGCATCTTTATTATAAAAAATAATAGTCACATTACATGAACTGTCCTAAAAAAGAAGCTCAAAAATGAGCTGAACAAGTGCTGCACAAAAGTGCAAAAATTCTACTAATGACTGGCTAAACTACTGAGGCTCTAAGCCCCCTTACTTATACAAATGGAATCCTTTAACAACCCTCCTAAAATCAAGGAGCTCAGCTTCCCAAAACTGCAGATAAACAACAGTCCTTCCTTACTTGCTTGGCTGCCCTTGTGATGCACTAATGTGGCTACTTGTGCTCCGAGTTTCTGATAGAGAATTCGAGATAAGGGTTAATAAATGAAGGGTACACCCCGCTACAAATCCTTTTCCCTATTTTCCTCGAATATTGGCTGCCAAATTCTCATAAATCCTTTGCCTTTGTTCACAATTGACCAAAAAATCTGCATAAATCACACATTAGACTTCATGGCATAATGACGAACCGAATTCACTCTATTAGCATAAATATAATAAAAAACATGCAATAAACTAATGAGAATGGTGGATTAAGTCAAATTAAGAGGTAGAATGAGCCCATATAATTACCCATTTATTGGGCTCATCAATATGGCTTATGAATGTGGAGGTTAAAGCTTCTAACTTGTCAAAAGTATCCAACACAAGTTTATCTAAATTTAAATGTAGATGCACTTTTTTTGATTCAACGAATTGAATAAAATTAGGGTCTAACACAGTTATGAATTGCATTTTCTATTTTAGTTCTAAAAAATGAGAGGTCAAATGACAAATTAAATGGAATTTCCTCAAAAGTTGATAATTCCTTGGGGAGAGAATTTCCTTTAAGTAACTCGCTACTACTTGGTCGATTTTCTACCCTTTTTGGTTTTCTTAAAATCCTATCTGGGTCATCAACTATGGTACTAGTGTCTCGATCTGGATTTGACCTGGCATGGTGAGTCTTCTTGGGAGCCAAAATTTTAACTTTTTAATTGTTTTTATGAAACTTTTTAACAACACTCTAAAATGAACTTAAGGGGGACAAGATTAAATTTAAGGTTTCCTTAAAGTTTTATTACACTGAGGATTGAGTCCCCAATATGGTCACCAATATGTTATCACTCCAATATTTCTCTAGAGTGTTTGAGAAATAAGTGATTAGAGATAACCAAAAAGAAACTTTGGAGATTAGGATCTATCCTTCCCAATTCTGAGAGAGGGCTTGCTCTTTATGATTTAACTTTGTTTAGTTATTTTATTTTAGGCTAGTTATGATTGTATTTGGGTTTTGATTTAGATTTGGCGGTGGGATCACTTACTTAGATGAAAAGAGGGGTGTCTTTTACCATTGGGCTACGGGGTCAAATGTTAGGCAAACAAGACTCAATCTAAGTTACTTTAGATGTCAAGGTTGGATGCTGAAGTGGTTTTCAATCGGATCTAAAGAGAAATTAAGGGTTCCTTAGGCTAGATTATGAAGAATGTCAAAGAGGTCAACCGGGATGGGAGAGCAATTAAGGACTCTCAAATCCGGATATCAAAAGAAAACATGTAAATGATCAACTGTTCAAAACAGAGTGTACTTAAAAAAATTCTGAGATAAACTTATAGTTAATCCATTCAACTTTAGATAACATTTAAGTTTTTGAGAAACATAAGAAAATAACAAATTTGTCAAATAAAATACTTCACTATAATAGCTCAACACATGAATGTTGTAATGCAATCTCTTTGTTACTTGGTCTAGTTTGTTGACTTGAAAAATTGGTACAATAACCCTTAGGTTAATGATCAAAATAAATTTACAAATGTATAGCAATCCACCCTCAATAATCTGAATTTTGAAGTATTTATACAAAAATAATTTACAAAATATCCCAAACTGTCTTGGGAACTAATCTAGGAGAAAGAAATATCTTCATGCAGGAAGATAGAGGTAGCTATTGAACTGGTGTTTGATGTTCCTGTTTATTATGTTGTGTTTTCCTTAATATTTGATAATTTTCCTTTTAATCTCTGCTTTGTTATTTGGTCTTCATGCTGGATGTTCTATTCACTCTCACCTTTGAACTGATACACTTTCATTTGATACTCTTTCATCTGGGTGGCCTATCATTTATCCTTTTACTCTGCTTTTCAGTTTTACAGTATATTTTTTCATTTTCACTGTGTATTTCTAAAGTAAATCATTTAATTTCTCCCATGTTTTAGCATCTGGTAATTGGATGTTTATCATCTTACTATAAATCTCATCTGCCTCCATGTACTTGGTAAAAGTAGTCTTATTCACAAAAAGGTGTTTTCCCTCATGCTGGATGTAAAATGAGTTCTCAAAAGTTTGGTATAGGACTTTTCTAGTTGGCATTCTTTTCATAGATGAAGTGTCCACTCCTTCTCCAATATTTTATTCTTTCATTCATTCTGGTGGATTTCTACACTTCTTCATTGTGAATAATCTTGAAAAGCTTGTAGTCAGTCTCTAGACTAGTCACACATTCCTTGAGCTTGTTCATTTTAGTGGTATGAATAGACATGTCTTCCATTTCCTTGACCAATACACTCGTCTCATCACTTGTTGACCCTATTGGTGTTGACACTATTGCTGATGTAGATGTTGTAAAAGTTGGCAATGATGTAGCCATTGGAGCAGTAGGAGGTAATGATGCTGCCAAAGTGGAAGGCATTGCAGTAATAACTGTTGGGATAACAATGGTAGGGGAAGTCTCCAGACTAGATTGTTTTACCTATATCAAGCTCTCTAACTCCTTTTCCATTTCCTTCAGCTGATCATTCAATTGTAACACCAGCTCCATCATCTCCTCCAGATGTGTTTGGCTCTCTAGGACCTCTTTTGTCTGTGGGGTTCTGAATGAGGTAGTTTTAGTTGTTTCTTGAGAGCTACTATATCCTCATTCTTCTTCTTGATCAACTTTTTAGCAGCGTTGATTTCATTTGGATCATGGCCCAGCTCAATTACCAAGTCCTCTAATGACTTTATCCTGTTGTCTTTGGCCTGTGGGGATTCCTTTTACAAATTGTATTGGGTTGTAACATTGTCTAGTGAACTCTACAACTTGTGTGCAACCATGGCCTTTCCTATTAGGGTGGAGTAGATCATCTCTCCATCCTGTTTATGAAATTATATCTGGTTAATGGGATGCACATCCCTGGCCAACAATTCAAAATCCATTTTTTTGTAGTTAGCAGGTGTTTTTGGCTATTGAATAGTAGGTTGCATAAAGGACACCTGCATTTTACTTGCTTTGATGTCAAAAGCTGACATCAATATTCTCTGATTAGTGAGTGTTTGCTTGAATTATTGGGCATATGTTTCAGCATTCAACTTCTCATTTCTCAGCTTGATGATCGGGATTTAAACAAGAACGCAACAAATTACATAGATAACCATAAACACAAATATGCAACAGAAATAATACTTCATTTCATTAATGTGAAATACTGAAATATGCTTACAAACAGTAATGGAAATAAACCAGCTAGGGCGATGGTAGCTTATCTCTGAGAAGAGATGTGGTGGCTACATGCCTCTAAACTGTGTTACAATGAGGCTCGAAGGCCTATTTATTGTTGAGAAACAATAGAAAACCCTTAACATCCCAAAACCTAACCCTAGAAGATGAAATGCCAAATTGTGGGCCCTGTTTGGGTAAATTGGTACATCAATTTCCCGGGGTCGTAACTTTGGCATATGATCTTCGTTTGACGTGTACAATATCTAGTTAGAAAGATCTATCCAAGCACTACCACTTTGGGAAGGGAAACATCAGCCCATGGACCCATAATGCCCCCGTATTTTTAAAAAAACATCGTTTAGGGCCTCAAAACGGCTTCAGAAGTTCAGGACCTGAAAAACTGCTAAAAATAGTAAATTGTGCTATAATTTAGGAAATTGAAAATGATAAAAGAGACAGTTGTGGGGGTCCAAATGGGATAGGTGGGTGGCCAACAACCTCCACCTAGATCATTCCTCCCCGCTTAGGAAGCAATGGTTCCCATTACATTGAGTTCCTCCCAGAGATGAGGAAGCTTTCGCTGATCTGGGTCTCTGGTGAGCTGTTCTGCAATCTCTGATGTGTCCAAAAATGGTGGGAAGCATGGTCAACGACGGTCCACATTGAACACTCAATGCAAGCGAAGTAATGGAGGAATGTTTTGCTTTAAAGCACTATTTCCCGTAGCCTTGGTACCGGTGTAAGGACCATATCGAAGTGGTCTGAGTTTCTGATGGGTTCTGGTAAGGCGTTCTCTTTGCAGATGTAACCAAACTTTGTCACCCACCTGAAACTTGTGTGGTACCCCTGTGGGTGAGGAGAAGTTGTTCCGGTGTTTTGCCATGACTGTATCCCTTTGCTGCTACTACTGCATGGAGGAACCCTTTGTAGGGGTCATGGATGTAGCAACGATCTTCCCCTTACTTTGTGAGTGAACCAGATAGATAGTAAATTTCCTAGTCTATGCTATGAGATTGCTGCCTTTCTTAGCAGTGATGAAAGAGGTGGTGGTATGTGGGGCTACCTATGGTATCCTATATAATTAATCACCCAAAGAAATGATCACAGCACGAGGCCTTGACTCATACACAGCATGTCGCCTCCATAAGTATGGTTGGCCTAATAGCACATCACAAACATCCAGAGGTGTAACATTACAGAATACCTCATCTGTGAAGGGCTTGATGCTGTAGGGAAGGTATCATTGCTGGCGAACTTTGAGATCTCGTCCCCCATGAAGCCACCTGATACTGTACGGCTCTGGGTGTGGTGGAGTTAGTAGGCCCAACCGCTTCATGACCTCTGCTGAAATGAGGCTCTTTTGGCTATCACTGTCGATATTGAATTGCAGCGGCGAACCCTTCACCGACATTTGTGAGTGGAAAAGACGCTCCCCCTCCTATGGATCTTTGGGTTTATTCCTCTAGATCTTGGCGGTGGCAATAGTGACGCTGGGCTCCACATCAGTGATCTGCTTCCCTTCGCCATTCCCCTTGTCACGTTCTGGCTCAGGGTCGAAACATGCATCTGACTTGGAAGCCTTCAACTCGGCCACTAGCGACTACTTGGTCTGACACTCACTTGTGTTGTGAGTGGGGCTCTTGTGGAACTTACACCACTTTCCTGTGTCCTTCTTCGGCTTTGTGGTGTTTTTCTTTTCTTGCAGCTTTGACAGGTTGTCTTGGGTCACCCCAGCTTGGCTTCGTCCTTTAGGCTTCAGATTTGCAAATCCAAACTCTCGCTTTTTCTGTTTGAACTTTTCCTCAATTTTGACAGTGTATCGGTACGCCATGCCAAACGAGGAGATGTCTAGGAACTCCATCTCTTCCTAGATGTATCTCTGTAGGCAGCCACAACATTTGAGTACCAAATGCAGCTCAGAGTCCTTGATACCCAACTGTGTGTGAAGGGTATGAAAAATGTTTGTGAACTCTAGCACATCTTGGTCCCGTCCCTGCCACAGTGTGGTCCATCTGATGTATTTTTCCTCATAGCTTTTGACAGGGTAGTACTACTCCTTGACGGCATCCCGAAATGAATCCCAAGTGGGTGTAGCTCAAAATAGTGAGCTTGTATTTTCATCCTTCTACTCGCAGTACATTTCCCAACAGTACTTGACATGCGGGGCTGCTTTGAGAAAAGCGAAAGCAATCCTTTCTCGACACGAAAATTCATGAGCAGAAAAATACCCATCTAGAAAATTTAACCACTTATATATGGCATCTGCATCTATTTTACCCTCGAATATGGCGATTTCAAAGTTAACTTGTACCTTAAATGGTGTGGCATTTCTAGAGTAGTTGTTGGAAGCCAATGCGTCGCCTCTAGGTAGCCGCTGAAGGATTTGGGCAAAGTTGTCCATCATCATGTTCCGTTGTCACTCGAGGGCTTTTTCAAGAAAAATTTTGATAGGATCTCCTGCCCCCTCATCTTTCTTTTCATCCACCATGGGAGGTTGTCAGGATTTGTGAGGTTGGTCTTGCAAAGGTTCGACCAGTTCAAGCCCTAACTCCTTATATCCCGACCTCATTGGGGACATGCAAAGAAAAACGGAGAAAAAACAGACCACTCTGATACCACTGATCCGGATTCAAACAGGAACACAACAAATTACAAAGATAACCATAAACACAATTATGCAGTGGAAATAATACTTCATTTCATTAAATATGAAATACTGAAATATGCTTACAAACAGTAATGGAAATAAACCAGCTAGGGCGATTGTAGCTTATCTCTGAGAAGAGATGTGGTGGCTACATGCCTCTGAACTATGTTACAATGAGGCTCAAAGGCCTATTTATTGTTGAGAAACAATGGAAAACCCTTAACGCCCCAAAACCTAACCCTAGAAGATGAAATGCCAAACTGTGGGCCCTGTTTGGGTAAATTGATACATTAATTTCCCAGGGTCGTAACTTTGGCATACGATCTTTGTTTGATGCATAGAATAGCTGATCAGAAAGATCTATCCAAGCACTACCACTTTGGGAAGGGTAACATCGGTCCATGGACCCATGTTGCCCCTATATTTCCCAAAAAACATCGTTTAGGGTCTCAAAATGGCTCCAAAAGTTCACGACCCAAAAAAATGCTAAAAATAGTAAATTGTGCTACAATTTAGGAAACTGAAAAAGCTAAAAGAGATAGTTGTGGGGGTCCAAATGGGATAGGTGGGGACACCACCAAACTCCACCTGGATCACTTGATTTCCTTGTACCTATACTTGATATCTTTTTGCTTTTCTACTCGCCTGGTAAAAGAAGAAGCCTCAACATTGAGTTATCTCTCAATCAGTTCAGTGTTAGATGTTGATGGCTACTGTGTTTGTCCTGAACCAGTTGTGGCTTTGCTTCTTTCCACCATTATTTCAGTGTTAATGATTTCCACTGATTCAATGGTTTCCTCCTCTTCTGTCACAGGATTCAGCTTGAGCCTTTTCCTAAGCTCAAAATGCTCATCTGTGGTCTCCATAGTAGAACTGGAACTCTCCTCCCTATTTCACTTTGGATTTCTCTCCTCATTTGCTGGGGTCTATAAGACAGGAGGAATATTCATGGGTTCCCCTAGTTCTAGAACCTACAAGAAATAAATTTGATCAATTTTTTTCTCAACATCAATCAATGTATTTTGTACATCCACTACTATGTTATCCATGTCAACGAATATGCTTTCCAACCATTCTGATTGGTTGGAAAACGTCTCAATATCAGGGCTAGGATGGTGGATGAAAGGTCCCAATTTGACCTTGATCCTTAACTTGTTTATGACCCCATGAGGGTCATACTTGCACATAAAGTTGTTCCTGAATTTCATTTTCTACCACATCTTTTCAGCCTCTGGTCCAACCTCCCTATTATTATAAAAGAAGGGGCCCTATTGGTTTTTCATTTCAAATTGGGTTTTCTTCCTAGATGCTAGGAAGTTGACTTCATCTGAGTTGATGATCTACCTAAAATATTACAGTGAAAATATCCTCATAGGGAGGTATTTGGTCAGTTTATAAGGGGAAAGTTAGCATCCATAAAATCTAATTTATGTGTGGTTCTGGTATAGATACCAGTCTCCCACCTTGCTATTCTTGGCCAACTATTACACCCTTTTGATTTCTTCGTTGATTTTGGGCTGAGCACTACTGGTCAACATGTTCATGAATGGATGGACAAATGAATCGTTGAAGTCCTTATAGGCAAATGCAGTGGAGTATTTCTAGATCAAGGGTGTCCAATAAATAACTGACCTTGGATTCCCTTTGGTGTCAAACTTTTGGATGCTGAGAGGGAATTTGTTGGATTGACAATAGAAAAACATATGAAATAACATAGAGGAGTACTCAAAGACTCTCTCAGTTGGTAGTCTGGGGAACTGTTCATGCATCCTGTTTGCAATGAAATGAGCATAGTTGTACATGACATCAGGAGGCTTTCTTGGGTTGAAGATGGAAAGAGAGGCCAAGATAACCTCATCCACATGCTCATTTGAGGTATATCCTAGGATGTAAGAGAGCATGGTAATTATTTGTCTGCCTCTCTCTGAAAAAATGGTGGCAGCATAAGTAGGACTATCTATGGGAGTATGGTGGTCCTATATGATGTCTGTATGGAATATTTGGACTACATTAGCATGGTCTACTCTGACATATAGGTCTAGCAAGTCACAAATAGACAATGGGGTCTGATTAGGGCTTCATTGGGCCTCCAGCATTTGGTTAATAGAATCTACAGTGGTGGTAAATAACAATTTTCGGTTATGGGAAACAATAGATATTTGGTTAGGAATATAGAAAGCATGATAGAAATGGATGATATCTAGGAAAGGATGCACTTTTGGAAACATATATTTGGGTAAATTAGATTCCCAAAGGTGGATGTCATAATTCTAGTTTAGGAATTTGTCCTTACCCGAGTAGTGGAGCTTTAGAAGGTAAGATGGTGAAGCAATATATTTTATTTGAAAATCCCTGTCTACTAATGCTAGATGGACAATCTCCAGGTGAGGGTCTGACAGAGGTCTTATGTCTAGCGATGTCTCGGAAGCCATATTTAGGAGTAGAGGTATGAATTAGGCTTGTAGTGGCTGTAGAACTAGGGTTTGGAAGCCCTGGAACAATGGGTTAGTAGTTAAAGTCTGTAAACGAAGGGTTTGGGGTATACAAGTAAGATACTCTTCAATTTAGGAAAATATATTAATTAGTTTAAATTAATTAATCTTTCAATTGGGCTGTATGCTTTCAATTTAAAGGGCCATTTTGGTTTTCCCAAGAATACCTATAATTTGGTGGTATGGCTTGAAAAATGAGTTCAATGGTGAACGTAGAGGGTACCGTGGCTTCAGATGTGAACTGGTTGGTCGAATTGGGTGTCCGGAGCTTTTTCAGGCAGCAGACGGTGGTCAATTTTGGTATTAGAGGTTGAAGGTGTTGTAGAATGGCTCGAGTAGCAGTTACAGTGAAAACAAGCGAAAAGAGTGAATTGGGGCTTTTCCAGCCTTTTTAATAGGTAACAGTTACATTTTGGAGTGGAAACTACAAATGAATAGTGGGTGGTATTTGGTCTGGCCAACGAGGTGGTTTTCTGGGCCATTGCACTGCTTTTGGAGGGAAAGTGGTATTTTTCATGAGAAGGCAATCTAGCCCGGGGCTGCCACGTAGCAAAATAGTGCTAAGGAAAAACTGTGAATCTCCTGTGCTCCTAGGCTGCTATCTATCAGACGGTGAATGTGCGCGATATGGATGTACACCGTCATATATGTTGGTAGGAGATGAGACAGTAGTCATGTAGTTAAATTTCACAGAGGGAATCGGGGAGAGGATTTGTAGGTCCAATGGTTTAATTACAAATAATTGTAATTAATTAGTAAATGAGGTAGGGATTAGATATAAGCAATAGGTTTAATAAAGTGGGACCAAGGGTTATTGTGGCAGGGGTTTTTAACTGCACCGAGTGTTGGGGGTTAAAAGGATTTTTCAAGGAAATATGATTGAGGAGTTAATTAAATAATGTAGGAAGGTGAAAACTTAGGATAAGGGGGTTTTTATGGATTTTGAACTAAAATACGGAAATTAATACGGGGGAAGTTAATTTTTTCAATAAGGAATGGTTTTTACACTAGGGAAAGGAGGTTTGTGGGTAGAGAAATGATTTTTGAAGGGTAATTACTAGGGAAACATGTGAAACCAAGGGGTAAGTGTCAAAATGAGGGGAAACAGGGATTTATAAATGGTAAAGGGATAATGGGGAAATTTAGCAAATAAGTATGTGGGGGTGAAATGAAATGAGGGGAAATTAATCAAACAAGCTTGTGAATATCTTTTCACTCTCATAAATGCTCTTGCACATGAAACATAGGATTAAGCATGATAAATGTGCTTTTGATTTAACAACCTTGTGCATTTGCAACCTTTCTTCTACCTACCCTTTATTTATCCTAACATTTTTTCTTCACTTTATTGGGTGCATTTGAGATTGCATACCCTTTATTTCATTTTCTTTTGACAAGTGAACTATCTAATTCTAACCTTATAATTTGCAATGGATCAAATTAAGCTGAAGAGGACATTTTTATTCTCTACCTAATTACTGATATGCCAAGGTTAAACATTTGGGCTAGATATTTATTCTCTATCTATCAACATAAAATTTAAACTATGAATGAGTCAAGATTAAGTTGTTTGACTATCATGGATTTTTTCTTTTCTAAAAAGCTGCACACAACCTTATTTTGCATAGTAAAGTAAAAAGTAGTGGCATTTGAATTTGCACATTTTCATGATCTATTTTATTTCTAAAATATCAGCATCCAATCCAATCTAAACTCTGCACTGTTATATACAATGAGTAAATTAAAGTGAACTATTGTTAATCTTTCGAAAAGTTATGCTTCAACATTCTACCATTGACATATCCTCCTGGTAGATATGTCCCATCTAACTCTCTCAAGAAAAATGCATTATTACCTCTATAACCATAAATGACATAAGGGCCTTGCCTTAAACCAAATTTTCCATGTTTGTGCTTGTCTTCTCTTCTAGAATCCCATTTAAGTACTTTGTCATCTATGTAAAAATCATCAGCTTTAGTCTTCTTATCAAAAATCTATTTGATTTTATCCTGGATTACTTTTGATTTGACATAGACTTCTTCTCTAGTTTGATGCAAGTGTATTGTTTGATTTATCCTCCTCTGGATATCATTTGTTTCTACCTGTAAATCCTGTATGATCTTCATCACTGCTACTCCTCAAGAGGATGGAAAAACAACATCCATACCATATACTAATTAATTAGGAGATGTACCAATGCATCTTTTGGTAGTTTGTCTGTCTTCCCATAAGGCATTGACCAACTTTTTGTTCCATGTATTTTTGTTATCTTCTAGTAATTTCTTAATGATATTGACAAGGCTTTTGTTAGAGGATTCTACAAGTCCGTGACCTTGAGGGTAATATGCAGTGGAGTGGCCAAAGGTGATGTGATATTTCTTACAAAAGCTACCATTATCTTTTATTTAAAGCAACATCATTATCAATAATGAGCTTTTAGGGGCATCCAAATCTTGACAGGATATTTTTTTTCAAGGAATGAGATAATGACATGTTTCGTAGCTTGTCTAGAAGGGATGGCTTCTATCCATTTGGTAAAGTAATCAGTGGTTGTCAAAATCCATTTATTATGGGCTGAGGAGGCTATGTGAATTTCTCCAATGAATTCTAAACCCCATTGTTGAAATGGCACATCTGTGGAGATGGCGCTACAAGAAAAAGGGACATTGGTGAGGGACGAAAAATATCACCATAAGCTCATTGGTGACGGTCAAAAGCGCATTCGTCACCAAAAAATGAACGTCACAAAAGGTGGCATCACCAAAATTATAGGTGTTGTAGTGACATACAAAGTCCATCAATAATAATGATTTATAATGAAATATAGCGACCGTCACCATTTCATATGAGCAATGGTGATAGAACATAGCCTCCGTCACCAAAAACTGAACGTGACCAAAGGTGGAGTCGCCAAAAGTATAGGTGTTGTAGTGACATTCAAATTTTGTCACCAATAATGATTTATAATGATGGATAGTGACTATCACCATTGCATATGAGCAATGGTGATGGACCATAGCCTCGGTCACCAAAAACTGAACATCACCAAAGGTGGTGTTGCCAAAAGTATAGGTGTTATGGTGACATTCAAGGTTTGTCACAAATATTGATTATAATGGCGGATAGTGACCGTCACTATTTCATATGAACAATAATGATTTATTGTAATGGATCTTTAATTGTCATCACTATTGGTGCATATATGTGGTGGCGTTCATTTACCATCACCAAAAGCCGCATTTCTAGAAGTATAGGTGTTGTGGTGACATTCAAGATCCATAATGAATAATGACTATAATGAATCACAACAACTGTCACCATTTCATATCAACAACAATTATTTATGGTTATGGACCTTTGAGGGTTTTCACTATTGATGCATATATTTGGTGGCGTTGGTTGACCATCACCATTTCATATTTTTGGTGAGGGTCCAAAAATGTCATCAAATCTCATTAGTGATGGTCAAAAGAGCCTCTGTCACCAAAAATTGATCATCGCCATTCCATATGGATGTCAGGGCCTGATGGAATCAAACCACCAACCTCCTGCTTGTAAATTAAGTGCTTTTCCATTGAGCTAGCACCCTTTAAATTATATTTTTAAAAATTATTCATAAATTGTAAATTCTACAAATTTCAATAAATTAAAGTCTCAGCAACATTTTACTAAAGAAGAAAAACATCATCAAAGTTGTAGGTCTTGTTTGGTCAATTTAGTGTGATCTAAATTGCTATTTATAATGTCAATTCGGGGTTTGTAAACTGACGAAATGAAGTGTACTATATGTACTAGATAACCATTTCCTTAATCTTTTGTCGTTTTTGAGTTTTTAGTTTATTTTTGGATTTATCTTTCCCTAATGTGTGATGGTGAGAGTGAAAGTGAAGTATGAAGTATGGATGGTGATGGTGGCTTCTACGGTGATTTTCTCAAACTTGAAAGTGCTCAAGAAGAAAGCTTTAGAACAACTAAACTGAAATCAATTCTTAAGAGAAAGTAAATGCATCAAAAAGTGAACTAATGACAATGGCCCAGTATCCTTGCTGCTGAATGAAAAGAAAGTAAAATCTGAACTTAAAGCAACTCAAACCAAAAGCAAAGAAACTATTTCACACTACTTAAACTCTTCAGATCCTTTACCCTTCAGCTCAATCTACCTTGTGGGAAGTAATCAGGAATAAGTCAAGCAATATGCTATCTAAATGACGAGAAATTAAATTGCATAAAAGAAACTAGTCACACTACTTTAACTCTTCTGGTCCTTTACCATTCAGCTCAATCTACCTTGTGGGAAGCAACCATGAATAAGTTTAAGCAATATGATAACTAAATTGCAAGAAATTAAATTGCAGAAAGGAAACTAATCACACTACTTCAACTCTTCTGATCCTTTACCCTTCAGCTCAATCTACCTTGTGGGAAGCAATCATGAATAAGTTTAAGCAATATGATAACTAAATCACACTACAGTTAGTAATATTCTGATTTCTTGCGAATAGAGTCACTTCAGTATATAAAGAAACCATAAATTGGTGAGCAGTATGATATCTACATAACAAAAAAATTAAGTAAGCAAATCACAACTTGAAAAAGACAGTGCTGAAATTAAACTTCAGAAAATGAAAGTTAGCAGGATGGACAAGATGATCTCATATGTCAATAGTTATCAAAAAGATGAAAATTTACCCGGGCTGCATAAGAAAACCTGCAGAAAAGAACTAATCAGTTGAGAGTTATAAGAAAACGGAGGTGAAAATCTAAACAGCAGTGAGTTAAGAAACATCAAACAGTGTGTTATGTACAAGCTAATGATACAAGAACACAATGAAACCAAATGAAAACTTTACAAGGCTTCAGCACGTAGGGGCCCTCTGTCACTTCAACCAGTCAACAAGTAGTCACACGAATAAACTCAGAAAAGTCTTCTCATATATTAAAAAAACAACATATATAAATAGTGGGGTAATAACACAACAATTCAGAATTTACATATCAAGGAAAAAACTCCTTTACACCGTTCATCGACGCGTTATTTATAATGAAAAAATGCTGAAACTAGCTAACTAACTCCTACGCTATTGACTGTGTTTCTAAAGACACGTAGATCCCTTTAGCCGAGATCTAGCGTAACTGTCAGCATGTCTATTAAATTTCTGGAGTGGTTGCTATTAGATTCCGGTTACATAAGTGATCTCCAGGTGTGTTGGTGTCTTCGTGAGCTGAGGACTGTGCCACGTAACATTCACGTGTTTAAAACAGAGACCTGCCACCACTGAACTCCTTGGCTGGCTCTGCCTTTGACCTTCATTGACCGTGACGTTCCATGGATGATTTGGCTGCTTCGAAGGGACACGTTCCATGTATCCGTCACCTGGAGCTTGCCCATGTGGCTCGTTTCTTCATAGGACACCTGTAGCAGAACTTTTAACAAAATGGCTGCGGAAACCTGTGCTGGCTGCGGAAACTGACAAGTTTACGCAGCTGCATGAACAAAAAAGCTAAACCAAACAACAGTCATAAGCATAGTCAGAAAATCATGTAAAAATCTCTTTTTAAACTACAATGCAATAATTTAACAGCTGGGTGGATGAAATAAGTGGAAAAGGAAGGCTGAGAGGGTGTATAGGAAGGTGCAGGTTTGAGGCTCAACATACCCCCACTGTGAAGGTGTTGCATGTCCTCATGCAACCAAAATTGAGTTATTTTCCTCTAATCCATATGTTCTGATGCTTCTGCAAGGAAATCTAGCCCTCTTTTCTTCTTCCTTGATGCTAACATCATCCTTGGCTTCTTGACTAGGCATTTGAACTTGAGGTTAATCAATGCTCTGCTTAACTTTTTGCACTTCTTCTTCAGTTTTCTGTTCTTCTTTTGCCATAGTCCTAAATGGAGCATAGTATTATCATGGACAATCTTGTCTACTTTACTCTGCTCTTTGAGTGCTTCATTTTCTTGTATGATATGCCTATTTAGGACTTCTAACTCAAATATCTCCTGTTTCAGAGACTGAACTTGTGCATCAGGTGGCAGAGAGGTACTTGGTCCTGCAGCTGATTTTTCTAAGGTTTCAAGGTAATTGTATGCCTCTTGCTGATTAGAATCTACCTCAGGTGTCTTTCTCGGCCTAAACTCAAAATCTGGTGGAGGAGGACTGCTCTCTCTTTCCGGCCGAAAAGGGCTTTCCTCACGTGGAGGACTTGACTCAATGCTTGGCTGAGTTGGAGATTTCTCAAGTGTCTCTTCATCTAAATCAGTAAAATGAGACTATTTTTCTTTGGTTTTATTCCCCTTCCCTTTTAGCCTAGTGCTCCTTCTTAAGTATGAACTAGTACTCTTCTCTTGTGCACTCTGTTTTCCTTTTTGCTTTTTCTTGGCTATGGCATTGGCTTGAAGATCTATTAATCTTTCTGACAGAGGTTGATAATCCTCTTCTATGGATTGCTCAGAGGATGGATAGACTTCTTGGATGGTCCTTTTGCCTTTTTCCTTCTTTTGTTTCTTACTTCTAGCTCTATCTTCTTTTACTTTTTGGACTGTTTCTTGAATTTCTATTGTAGGGGAGTCTTGGATTGTAATGTTTTTTTCTTTCCTCCTACTTTTCCTTGGAATTTCTGGTGGACTACTTCCAGAGGCCTCAGACCGCTCTGCGAAGTAGTTTCTTGTTAAGAATTGCTCCTATGTATCCTTAGTCTTCTTCAACTGATCCTCAATAAGAATTTTGATGAGCCCACGGTGGTAAAGATGAGGTTCAATATTGCCTACATGTTTTTGAACTATAAAACTCATCTTTTTCAAACTTGATAGCAGAAAATGAGGCAAATTAAGAGTGTGACCGTCTATGCAATTCATCATCAGTCTGACATGATACATATACATAGAGCTAAAATGACCTTCACACGTGATAAATTTCTGAATGACTAAGAGTAGACTAGACCATTCCTCTTTTAATACATGAACAGGGATGCCTCTTGTGAATACGGTGGTATCCATACCTTGGTTTTGTAGCATGGTTCTCCATATTTGGTCGTCCACACTTCTATTTTTAAACCACCTTTCACCCTCTTGAGGTAGGATTGTGGCAGCTGCTACTGTGGCCTCGATCACTGTGAATTTTAAATCTCCAACCTCCACTGTTTGTCCATTAAAGGACCTTGCAAAATCTTTGGTCACCTCCTTGTTATAGCCTCTAAACTTCTGGATAAACCGTAGCCATCTGACTTTCTTCAGAAATTCCTTAACTTGAGGATAACCCTCCAAGTATTTCGGTCCTTCTGGCTCAGCTCTCAGTAATTTTCCCATCCTCTGTTTTAAATTCGACTGAGAGTTCTTCTGTGTGTGAGGGTTAAGGGAAAGAATAGCTCTATTACAGGGTTTAGGATAGACTATAATGACGGTAGTGAGGGTTTAGAGCAAACTGTAGTGATTGCAGTTGGAAATAGAGAACAGTGAATGGAAATACCCGAATTACGGGAGGAACAGTGGGTGAGCAGTGATAAACGAGTTCATAAAATGAAATGTGGATGCATGCAAGTTGTATGATATAAGTGGAGTATGAGTGGAGTGATAAGCGAGTGGAGTAACGGCCGGATTCTTTCGAGTCAGATGACTATGTATGAGATTTTACACGTCTCAACAGACAGCTACGGAAATTACAGCTGGGAAGAGTCGTAACACAATAGGTCACGTCTCAAGATTACGGGTAATAACTAGAAGTGCAGTCATACTTGAGTTCAAACTCGGAGTAATTATGAGACCGTTAGAGAGATAAATGCGAGGTGTGTGGAGTGACATCGCAGAATAAGAGTGATAGTGGGTTAATATATCAAATCATTGCACATAGGAGAGCTTGTTATGGTTTAATAACTATACGTAATTATGACTTGAATTGTTATTTGATAAAGATTTTTTATCATACCTTTGGAAACTTTGTCAATTGTTGCTCAAGGCTTCTAACCAATTGCTCTTCTTTGATATCTTGGAGATTCCCCATGCCTTTAGCTCAATTACACCTGCATTTCATGATTATGGCACTAAGAGTTGATTGTATTTTTGAAAACACAGTGATGCTGGCTGTGGAAATCGTTTCTGGCTGCGGAATCTGCTTCTGGCTGCGGAAACGGTTTCCCAGCTGCAGAAACTGAGACAGAACCCCTTTAACTGCACAAAGATAGTTAGAGAAGAACTAACTGAATGAAAATAGTCCTGAAAGGGGTTTTTTATTAATGAAATGAAATGGAATGAGTGGAATGAAGTGAAAATAAAGTGGAATGAAGTGAAATGGAGATGAAAATGAGATGGAGGTGAAGTGAAATGACAAATGAGATGAAGTGAAGATGGAAAGAAAAGGAGAGGGGATTTTTTTCTGGAAAATATAGAGTGTAAGGTGTCCTTGATTTTCACTCTATATTTTCTGCATAAGACCACCAATCTGGGATTGGTTTTCAGTCTTATACACGTTTTTTTTTTTTTCAAAAACTGAAAGAAACAAGATTAGGCTGGTGGGAGAGAAGGATTCTTCTCCACCAGCCTTATTGCAGAATTCTCTTGGAACATTTTCACAAACTCCTCTTTTGAAAGTGGCTTATGATAAATTTTCAATCAGTGGCCATTCAGAATAAGAGGAGTCTGAAATTCATCAATGGTCTTGATTCTTACTACTCCATTGTTAAAGACTTTATCAATCCCATATGGCCCAAGCCAATGAGTCTGAAACTTCCCTTTGAAGTCTTTATACTTGGAATCAAATAGTAAAGCCCAATCTCCCTCTTGAAACTTTCTCTCTTTAATATATCTGTCATGCCACTTAGCTCTTTGATGTTGAACTAGATCAGTCCTTAAAATTGCATATTGTCTGATCTCATCTAGCTCATTCAGCTGCTCCATTCTGTGCTTTTGGGCTTCTGATAGATTCATCCCCAACTGAACTACCATCTTGAAAGTCTTGACTTGAAACTCAATGGGGAGCAGGACTTCTTTCCCATAAACAAGTTCATAGGGAGAATGTCATGTTGTGTTCCTCCATGTAGTTCTGTAGGCCCATAAGGCTTTAGGGAGCCTTTCTGCCCAATCTCTTCTATGGAGATGTACAGTTTTGGTGATGATGCTCTCAAGAACTTTGTTTGTAGATTCCACTTGACCATTTGCTTGAGGATGGTAAGGAGTAGATTTTCTCTGCTTGATTTTGTATTCTTCCATCAGCTTCTCCATCAAGTTAGATGTGAATTGACTTCCCTGATCTGTCACAATTTCTCTTGGGACACCAAAACGAGTAAAAATATCCTCAAAAAGAAATTGAACAACTGAATTTTCAGTGGCAGAAGGAAATGCCTTGGCTTCTACCCAGTTAGTGACATAATTAGTGCAAACCAATATATATTTCTTTTGTCTAGATGGTGGATTAATGGGTCCAATGAAATCTAAAGCCCATTTTTCAAAGGGTTCGATGAGTACTTATGGCTGTAATGGCATTTCATTTGAAAGAGTCGGTCTCCCAACTCTCTGGCAGCTGTCAAACCTTCTGACATATTGTTTTTCATCTTTGAAGAGAGAAGGCCAATAATATCCTAAAGAAAGGATTTTATAGGCCGTCCTCTTGTCAGCAAAGTGTCCACCACATGGTTCATCATGACATGCCTTGAGGATGTCAGGTATTTCATCTTCCCGAACACATCTTCTGATCACACAATCTAGCCTTGTCTTAAAAAATTCATTAGAAATCCATGAATAATTTGAACTTTCCTGAATAATTTTCCTTTTCTCATTAGGAAATAAGTGTGGAGGTAGCTTCCCTGTAACCAAATAGTTAGCTATATCTGCATACCAAGGAGTCTTAGTAGTTACTACAAACAAATATTTATCTGGAAACTTATCCTCTACAGGAGAATCTTCGTTAGTATTTTGGATTCTAGACAAGAAATCAGCTACTGTATTTTGTTTCGCTGCTCTATCTAACACAGTAATATTGAATTGTTGTAAAAGTAAAAGCCATATTGTAACTATGCCATTAGTAACAGGTTTGTTCATGAGATATCTAATTGCAGAATGATTAGTATGGACAAAAGTTTCATAGCCTGTTATATAATATCTAAACTTGTTGATTGCATGAACAACAGCTAAGAACTCTTTCTCAGTCACAGTATAATTTAACTCAGTGGGAGTCAAATTTTTATTGGTGTAGTAAATGGCATAAGGAACTAAATCCTTTTGACCCAACACAGCTCCTAGAGCTGTATCTGAAGCATCTGTAGAAATATGGAAAGGAAGTTACCAATTTGGCCCTCTCAAAATGGGTGCTTCAGATATTCTTGTTTTCAAAGTTTCAAATGCAGATTGACAATCAGGATCCCATTTGAATTCACAGTCTTTTGTAAGTAATTTGAAGAGTGCAGATGCTATTTTGGTGAAGTTTTCAATAAATCTTCTATAATATCCAGTAAATCCAAGAAAACTTCTAACATCTTTTTGACAATTTGGAATAGGCAACTTGGAGATGACTTCAACTTTTGATCTATCAACTTTAATCCCATCCCCTGAAATATGATGTCCTAAAACAATCCCTTCAGTAAACATCATAAAGCATTTCTCATGACTTAATGAAAGGTTTGTTTCTTTACATATTATAAGGACTTTTTCCAAATTCTCTAATGCCTCTTCAAATGAATTACCATAAACTGTAAAATCATCCATATAAACCTCTACACAATCATGAATTAGATCAGAAACGATTCCTAGTACTGCCCTTTGAAATGTTACGGGTGCATTACATAATCCAAAAGGAAGTACTCGGTAAGCAAAAGTTCCCCATGGACAAGTAAATGTGGTCTTGTCTTGATCTTCAGGTGCTACCTGAATCTAGTTGTAACCACTAAAACCATCCAAAAATGAGAAATACTTTTTTCCTGCTAAAGTATCTAATACCTGATCAATAAAGGGTAAAGGAAAGTGATCCTTCAAAGTTTCTTTGTTCAATTCTCTGTAATCAATGCAAACCCTCCATTTACCATTCTTTTTAGGTACTGTAACCAAAGGAGAAACCCACCGGCTATCTGAAATAGGATAAATGAAGTTTACATTAAGTAACTTTTGGAGCTCTTCTTTCACTATCTCCCTAAGGTTTGGATTCATCCTTCTTTGAGGTTGTCTAATTCGTCTACTATTTTCCTCAATGTAGATGTGATGAATGCAAGTCTTAGGGTCAATACCTTTCATATCGGTATACTCCCATGCAAATGCAGTAGAATGTTTTTGCAAGATTTTGGTTAGCTCTTCTTGTTGTGATTTTTCCAAGTTTTTGTTGATATTCAATGTTTTTCCTGGACAAATCTCAATGGTGGAACTACCAAACTCTTCCATAGAGAAAAGAGACATTTGTCTAGATGATAGACACTCAATGTCAGAATCCAACTGAAATTGTGTGTGGTCATATTCTGAAGATGGTTCAAAGTTTTCTAATGTGTTCAGAATTTGACTATCTTCACTGATCTCAGAAATGGTAAAGACAGGTTGTATAGTGTCTTCATCATCAACCCACTCATTATCTCCTATTTCTGTAATTGCTTTTGCTGGAGGATACAGATTGAACTTCTTTATTGAATTACCATCAGAAATATACATATCCCCAGACCTACAACTGATAAAAGCATCAGCTGTGGCTAGCCAAGGTCTTCCTAAGATGAGAGGATGTCCTCCTAAATTACTCTTGGGAGTTAAAATCATGAAATCTACTGGATATTCCCAAGAGTCTAAGGAGACTGAAATGTCTTCTAATACACCATCTGGTTTAATAATTGATCGATCTGCAAGTTGCAATAAAGTACGTGTAAAAAGAACATTAGGAAGTTTTAGCTGTTCCATAGTCTGTCTACTCATGATGTTGATAGAAGCCCCTAAATCAATCAAAGTATTTGGTATTTCTACCCCATTAATATGTTTTTTGACAATTGGACTACCGGGATCTACATACTTCTGCATATTAATTTTTCCCATCATGATATCTGCAATTTTTCCTACCAGGTGGATTCTTCTTGTATCTCTTGGTTTCCTTCCTGGTCTTTTAAGACTCAACTCCTTTATTGTTTTCGCTAGAATAGGAATCTCTTTAATGGCTTGTAACAAGGGAATCTTGGTACAGACATTCTTCAATTCATCTAGAAAATCATAGTCAGGCAACAAGATTTGTTTTTCTGCCCCTTTGTCAATTTGTAATCTTTCAGGAAAAGGAGGTGTGGATGAAGATGCAGGTTGCTCAACCATAGGAGTTGTGGGGGTTAACTCTTTTTCTTTTTCTTTTTGAGTGCTTGGGTTTTGAAGAAATGCTTCAGAACCCTTATTGGATTCAAGAGAATCTTCCTCAGAAATGCTTTGCTTTTGAGCATCTATAGAAGGCTTATCCAGGACTCTACCTGATCTGAGTTGTACATCATTGAGAGGAACAATCACGTAGGCAGGAAATTGTTGACCTTCCATCATGTAAGCATTTTGAGGGTTTTTGTTTTTGGGGTTTGGCAATGGCTGAGAAGGAAGTTGATTTAACTTTTGTTGGAATGGAAGCAAGAGTTGAGAATTTGGATTCTGTTGAGAAGGTTGTTGTTGTTGAAATGGCAATGATAATTGTGGATTTTGATTTGGAAGTTGTGGAGCTTGTTGGTTTTGAAAATATGGAGTATATTGATAAAATTGAGCAATTCTCCCACAAGGATTTTGCATACCTTGTACCCATGATTGAAAAGGATTTTGAGGTTGGGACCAAGGTTGTTGCCAAGGATTCCAATTTGGTGGGGGTTGAAAATTCATAGAGTTGTTAAACCCTAGATTTTGTTGCCCCTGCCAAGGTCTCCTTGCAACAAAACAGAGAGACTCGATTGTATCTGGATCTTCTTGAAAGATAGCTTTGAGCCCAGGAATTGAAGGACAATCCTTGGTCTCATGATTCTCTGAACAAATTACACATGTTTTTACAACTTTTGCATCCAAGGGACATTCCCTTAGAGGATGTTTCTTTCTACACTTTGGGCAAAAGATGGCTAAAGCCTCAGCTTCTGCTTTCTGCTTATTGTGAATCTTAAGAGTGTCTAGTTGCTCACTAAGACTCCCTAAGATGTCAGTCTTGAATTCATCAAGCATGTTGCCAATCTCAGCCCTACTTACTGATCCAGTTGCAGATTTGTTTGCTCTGATGAGAGAAGGATCTCTAGGCCCTTTTTGAGTTTTAGATTTCTCCCTTGAGAGATGGACACATAGCTCTGCTATATCATGAAGTGGAAGTTGAGATATGTCTCCTTTCCCCATCGTGTTCAAAATATCTATCCATTTCATCTCTAATGGCTTTTAATAGAAGGGATTTCAAGGTCTCCTCATCTAAGTTACTCGTCTTTGCTCTTTTTAGATTGTATTGGAATCTTTCAAGTAAATCCTCCAAGTTTTCATATTCTCTTTGCACCATTTTGAATACCTCATCCTTGTGATTGGTGGGCATACAATAATCCAGGTACCTATCCAAAAATTTTTGTTTCATATCATTCCAAGTCCTAATGGATTGAGTGAGTAATCCCATGAACCATTTCAAGGCTACTCCTTTCAATGTTGAAGGAAATAGTTTGAGTTTTTGAGAGTCTTCCAAATAATCATAAGTTCGACACAGGACCTCAAACTCAAATACAAATGTTTCAGGGTCCTCATTTCTTAACCCATGGAAGTTTGGGAGGACAGATGGTGAGATGTTTTTCATTGTGGCTCGGGAGTCCTCATCGACTATAGGAAATCTGAATGAGTTATCTCCATCCCTATTTCCACCAATGTTACCTCTACCTCCTCCATTATTTCTTCCTCCTCCTCTACCTCTTCCAAATCCACTTGCTCCTTCCTCTGTCATGGTAGTTTCCCTGGAGACTTCAGAGTCCTCTGGTTCCTCTACTAAGGGTGAACGAGAAGGAATTTCTCCCTCTTCTTCTTCAGATGATTATACTTCTTCAATTACAATTTGTCTCTCTGTAGAAGGAAGGAAAGTATCTCTTTCTAATTCAGATTCGATGGAAGGTGTGGGAGAGTCAACTACTGCCTCTTGAATTCCAGGAATCCTAGGGTTGGGAGTATAAGTTGGAGATGATGGAGGTGTCTCTTGTCTATTCCTTGAAGTAGATGAAGTTGTAAAAATCAAACTCTTGGCTCTAGCTAAAAACCTTCCCCTAGAATCTCTTGCTCTATGAATGTCATTTTTTTATTTTTCTTCAAGTCGGGCTACTAATTCTCTTTCTGATCTTCCAGGTCACTCTAGGTGCAAGAAGAGAGCATACTCAAGAAACTATTAAACCAATAACTTTCTCTTTTCTGATCCTCCAGATCACACTAAGTGTAAGAGGAGAGCATACTTTGAGAGGTTATCAATTTTCCTTCCTTGAAATTTTCTTGTTTTTTTTTTTAAGAAATTGGCTACCTAGTTTCACTTCCCCAGCAACGGCGCCAAAATGTTTGGTCAATTTAGTGTGATCTAAATTGCTATTTATCATGTCAATCCAGGGTTCGTAAACTGACGAAGTGAAGTGTACTATATGTACTAGATAACCATTTCCTTAATCTTTTGTCGTTTTTGAGTTTTTAGTTTATTTTTGGATTTATCTTTCCCTAATGTGTGATGGTGAGAGTGAAAGTGAAGTATGAAGTATGGATGGTGATGGTGGCTTCTACGGTGATTTTCTCAAACTTGAAAGTGCTCAAGAAGAAAGCTTTAGAACAACTAAACTGAATCAATTCTTAAGAGAAAGTAAATGCATCGAAAAGTGAACTAATGACAATGGCCTAGTATCCTTGCTGCTGAATGAAAAGAAAGTAAAAACTGAACTTAGAGCAAATCAAACCAAAAGCAAAGCAACTAATTCACACTACTTAAACTCTTCAGATCCTTTACCCTTCATCTCAATCTACCTTGTGGGAAGTAATCATGAATAAGTCAAGCAATATGCTATCTAAATGGCAAGAAATTAAATTGCATAAAAGAAACTAGTCACACTACTTTAACTCTTCTGGTCCTTTACCCTTCAGCTCAATCCACCTTGTGGGAAGCAACCATGAATAAGTTTAAGCAATATGATAACTAAATTGCAAGAAATTAAATTGCAGAAAGGAAACTAATCACACTACTTCAACTCTTCTGATCCTTTACCCTTCAACTCAATCTACCTTGTGGGAAGCAATCATGAATAAGTTTAAGCAATATGATAACTAAATCACACTACAGTTAGTAATATTCTGATTTCTTGCTAATAGAGTCACTTCACTATAGAAAGAAACCATAAATTGATGAGCAGTATGATCTATAAATAACAAAAAAAATAAGTAAGCAAATCACAACTTGAAAAAGACAGTGCTGAAATTAAACTTCAGAAAATGAAAGTTAGAAGGAAGGAAAAGATGATCTCATATGTCAATAGTTATCAAAAAGATGAAAATTTGCCCGGGCTGCCTAAGAAAACCTGCAGAAAAGCACTGATCAGTTGAGAGTTATAAGAAAACAGAGGTGAAAATCTAAACAGCAGTGAGTTAAGAAATATCAAACAGTGTGTTATGTACAAGCTAATTATACAAGAACATAATGAAACCAAATGAAAATGTTACAAGGCTTCAACGTGCAGGGGTCCTCTGCCACTTCAGCCGGTCAACAAGTAGTCACACGAATAAACTCAAAAAAGTCTTCTCATATATTAAAACAACAACATATATAAACAGTGGGGTAATAACACAACATTTCAGAATTTACATATCAAGTAAAAAACTCCTTTACAACATTCATCGATGCGTTATTTATAATGACAAAATGTTGAAACTAGCTAACTAACTCCTACGCTATTGACTGTGTTGCCAAAGACATGTAGATCCCTTTAGCCGAGATCTAGCGTAACTGTCAGCATGTCTATTAAACCTCTGGAGTCGTTGCTGTTAGATTCCGGTTACAGAAGTGATCTCTAGGTGTGCTGGTGTCTTCGTGAGCTGAGGACTGTGCCATGTAACGTTCACGTGCTCAAAACAGAGACGTGCAATCGCTGAACTCCTTGGTTGGCTCTGCCTTTGGCCTTCATTGACCGTGACCTTCCATGGATGATTTGGCTTCTTCGAAGGGACACGTTCCATGTATCCATCACCTGGAGCTTGCCCATGTGGCTCGTTTCTTCATAGGACACCTGTAGCATAGCTTTTAACAAAATAGCTGCGGAATCCTGTGCTGGCTGCGGAAACCTGTGCTGGCTGCGGAAACTGACAAGTTTCCGTAGCTGCATGAACAAAAAACTAAACCAAACAACAGTCATAAGCATAGTCAGAAAACCATGTAAAAAGCTCTTTTTAAACTACAATGCAATGATTTAACAGCTGGGTGGATGAAATAAGTGGAAAAGGAAGGCTGAGAGGGTGTATAGGAAGGTACAGGTTTGAGGCTCAACAGGTCCCTACCTAATAGTTATTGAAGTTATGAAAATTGCATGGAGGGAAAAATAGTTATGTATAAGAGAATGAATATGTTAAGTTGAATTCTCAATTAGAAGTGAAACTCTAGAGACATTTATCAACTATAAATGACCTATAACTATCAAATGCACCAAATATTGCAAAGGAAATGTCATAACTGGATAGCATATAAAAGAAGAGGAGGCAGGGACTTGGAACCCTTGTACATCTTGGCATGCCTTAGAAATTGGCACATCTTAGCTTGTTTGACATGTCTTCATACTATCTAGCACATTTTAGCATTCCCTAGCATTCCTTAACACACCATGGGAGTCATGACCTCACAACTACCATTGAATTTTTCCATGACTTGGAAACCTTACATTCACTAGAACACCTTGCCACTCCCTAGTTGTCATGCTCTCTATTATCCTCCATAATGTCCCAGGCTGATGAGGAGATCAAAGGAGGTAACCAAAGACCAAGATTTTAGTTTGGTAGCTAGACCTACCAAACTAGAGAGGGCTCTCTCTATGAAATGATAGCCAAGAGATGACTGGAATGTAAAGGATTCTAGGCTAGATAGCTAGGCTTGGGTGGGTTTTTGGAAAATTTAGGGACATGGAACTCTATCCAGCAATGTCTTTTCTGGCAGGGACTTTGTCAAGGAGGAAAGGACTTGGAACTATGTCTAGGATAAAGCACCTAACATGCATGATAGAATCTCCCTAGAATAGAATACCTCCTACCTAGAAGAGTATCCCCTGCTCAAAATATAGAACCCTTCTCTACTGTGCACTTTTCTTAAAGAGAAATCAGTGCATAAAATAACACTAAGAAAAACACCTAAATTAAGAAAAGTCAGCATCTACGTCAAACTATAAAAGTGTAATAAATGTGGCTCTACATAAGTTTTGGAAACACTAGACAAGCATGCTTTCATACAACAAAAATCAGATGCTTAAAATTGATGTGATTCTTTCATCATCGCTATACCCTCACAACAAATTGGAATCTATGGCATGTACCCCAAGGCTGTATGCATGTGTTGAAGATGTATACTAAAAGGATCTACTAAGATGAAGTACTATTAAAGAAAAAAATATCTTGAAAACAATAGATAAAGTCTACTGTGAATTCAACCCATTTGCACATAGACCAAGGCTACTACTGGGTACACTTCCTCGTTGAATGGAAACTGCAATGTATTGTAGTGCTGCTGGAGAAAAAACACCTTTAGTGCAACATGGAAAAAACTTTAACAGCTATTGTCACTAAGGCCTCGGTTATTGATGATCTCATCAATATAGGTAACAACTTCGATAATTGAAAAACGAAAAGGTGAGATGCATAGATCATTTTAAATGACAGATTTGGGCATAATTTATTATTGTTTAGGAGTGTTATTGTAGAAAATGCAAGGCATCATGTTGCATCTTTATGTCACAGGCCAAGGATGCAAAGAAATACATAAAATATTAAATAGAATGTTATAAGTTGATTGTAGGTTCTTTTGAAACAAGAATGGAATTATCCTTGTGCGGGTTCTAATCTAGTGGGTATAACTTTAAATAAGAAACTGATAGTTATGGGGTTGAAATTGTCTCACAATTCATTAAAAGTCCCAAATTTGTTTACTAGAAATAAGCAGAGCCAGTCGTCGGGTTTATGGAAGGGAAAACCCTATTTGTAGGAAGATAACTTGAAATTAGTCGAACATATTATTTCTCGTCTTCTTGTACGTGTGTTATTTGAAAAGATAACCACATCCAAAGACTCAATAACAACTATAATAAAGTTTATAGATGTAAATCACTTATGAGAAAATCCATCGCTTAGTGACAATTGAATGAGGAATATGTAAAAGGATTCAATTTTGCACTCAGTCATAAAAAGGAAGTTGGGGTATCCAGAATCTTCCCAACAAACTGACTCCAACCATAATGTGAAAGGAAGGTTAACTGCAAAACCTCTTTCCCATTTTGTAGTATTGTTCCCTCTTGAATTCCAACAGGTATCTCGCTGCTTAGATCGATAAAACTTGTGCCAGGTAAACTCTGCATGATACAATTGTGACGTGCAAGCTTGGCACATGCTCTAGTTTCCCTCTAAAATGGGGTAAGTCAAAATATTATGACAATCTTAACTGTAATTTGATCATACACTATTGAGGTATTGCATGGAATAAACAATATACTATCAATGCACTAATGAAGAACTCAAAATAAATGAATTTATTATTGCTACAATAACGCCTGTTGGGATTCTCAGATAAAACACCTAACCTGCATGGAAAAATATCCCTAGAATAGAGTACCTCCTACCTAGAAGTGTGTCTCGTATGCAAAATGTAGAACCCTTCTCTATGGTGCACTTTTCTTAAAGATAAATCTGTGCATAAAACAAAACTAACAAAAACACCTAAACTAAGAAAAGTGAGAATCTAAGTCAAACTATAAAAGCATACTAAATATGGTTATATCTATGTTTGGGAAACACTAAACAAACATGCTTTCATACAACAACCACAAGAAGCCTAAAATCGACGCACTTCTTTCATCGCTACTACAACCTCATAGGAAAACTATAATCTACAACATGTATCCCAAGGCTCCATTCATCTACTAATGGTGTAGAACAAAAAGATCTATTGAGATGAAGTATTGTTGAAGGAGAAACACCTTCAAAACAATAGATAGAGTCTAATGTGCATTCAACCAATTTGCACACAGGCCAAGGTCGCTACTGGGTACACTTCTCACCTAAATGGAAACTGCAGTGTATTGTTGCTTTACTGAAGGAGAAACACCTTTAGAGAAACACAGATAAAACTATAACATATATTGTCACTATGGTATGAGTTGTAGAAGATCTCATCAATATAGGTAACAACTTCGATAACTGAAAAACCAAAAGGTGAGATACATAGATCACTTGACATGATAGATTTGGGCATACTTTGTTATTTTTTTCGAGTGTTAGTATAGAAAATGAAAGGTAGACTATTGCATATTTATGTAAAAAACCAAGGATGCGAATAAATACAGAAAATATTAAATAGCATGGTACAAGTCAATTGCAGGTTCTTTCGAAACAAGAATGGAGTTCTCCTTATTCAGATTCTAATCGATTGGTTATATATTTAAATAATAAATTTATAGTTATGGGCTTGGTGTTGTCTCACAATTCATGGCAAGTCCCAAAGACCTTCACTAGAAATAAGCAGATCCAGTTGTCAAGTTCATGAATGGGAACACCCTATTCATAGGTAGAGAACTTCAAAATAGCCAGGCATATTATTTCTCCTCTTCTTATATGTGTGCGCTTTGAAAATATAACCACCTCCAAAGACTTAAGAACAACTCTAGTAAAGTTTATAGGTGTTAACCATTTCTAAGAAAACCCATCACTTAATGACAATTGGGCAAGGAATATGTTGAAGGATTCAATCTTGCACTCAGTCATAAAAAGGAAGTTGGGGTATCCAGCATCTTGCCAACAAATGGACTCCAACCATAATGTGAAAGCTAGGTTAACTGTGAAACCTATTTCCCACTTTCTAGTATCGTTTCCTCTTGAATTACAACAGGTATATTGCTACTTAGATCCACAAAACTTGTCCCAGGTAAACTTTGCGTGATACAATCGTGACGTGCAAGCTTGACACACACTCTAGTTTCCCTGTAAAAGAGGGTAAGTCAAAATATTATGACACGATTAACTATAATTTGATCATACATTGCTGAGTTATTGTATGGAATAAACAATATACTATCAATTCACTAATGTAGAACTCAAAATAAATGAATTTATTTTTGCTACAATAGTGCCACTCTTGGGATTTTCCAAGAAGCCAGTAATTTATACACATTTGGAATCTTTACTTGGTCTGCAGAAAGATTAAGGAATGGTAGTGATCACTCTTTTCCCTCCCATGGAAGGTCTATACAGAGTCAACAATAAATTGATTTGAAAGTGAGGTATATGCCTGACGAATAGGAGTTTGACTCTTCAACTCTAATTTAGTGGCAACGAAATATTCAACTGTAAATTCTTGATCTTCTACAATGTAAATTTCTAGATAAATGGCTAGTGTAAATCTATCCATTGTCAACATATCCCAAAAAACCATGTATGCCTGGACTCTGGTTGTGTGTAAGAGAGGGGAGATCACATAAATAATCCATTATCAAAATAAAAAGTTAAATCACAACATTCTATGGAGAATTTTATTAAAATTTTATTAAAGGACATCACTGAAGCTTCCCTCTCCTCCCACAGTTCATTAAATATGCCCCTTTTCCAATGCAAATGTGGCCTACAAAATCACAATCCGCAAATAGAATATGAAAAGTAAGTTTAATGAATTAAATTAGCTTTGTTATACCTCAAGAAAATGGACTATGATAAATTTGATTCATTCTCTACAAAATATGAAATAGCAAGACCTAATTACATTTTTAACCGAAGCAAAGGTAAATTGGATTCATGCTCTACAATAGATGATATAATGACATCTAATTACATTTTCAACTCAAACAAAAGTAACTTGAGTAAGCTCAAGCTCCAAAATGATGGCATCGAACTTCTGAGTGGTAGTTACTATATATATCTAGCTAGAGGCTATAACATAACTATATTTGTTATACGTGAAGATAAAAAAATGAAAGGAATGTGAAATTTTGACCATCAACTATAAGTTCCTTTTGAGGACTAGATCAAACCATAACATTGTTATCAAGATAATCAACTCACCATTGCTAGTACGCTTCTAGTAGTTTCATGATAACATTCAAACTCAAGAAACTTCAAACAACATAAATTAAGCAACAATATGTCTGAAGTTGGTTACCTATGGATTATATCATACTAAATTACCTTTTTCATCTAACATTGAAAGTGACTATGAATGAAATGAAGAAAAATCAGTGATTATGATGGATTCATGTGATGAAATAAAATAAAAAATGATATTTCTTCTTGTTATTGCTGAGCCTTATAGAGGATTCTTGGATGAAGTTGATCCTGATCTACCTTCTAAAATCAAAGAGACACTTTCTAGCTACTCTAATTTGATAGACAACAATCCTAATGGTTATGAAAATAAATAAGAATCGATGAACTTGGTCTTGAAGAAGGTGTATCAATGTCTAATATGGATAATATTTTAATTTTCTACAGCTAGCAGAGGGTTTTCCTAGTTGGGTTCCCTAGAAATTTTTGTTTTTTTTCCTATAGTGTGACTATGTTTTATTTTTGTTCTATTCCACTACAAATTGGTAGAGGTATTTTTTGTCTTCGTGCAACAATTAGTTTCAAATTTATTCATTCAAGAAGTAGTAGAATTTCAAGGAAATTCTACACAAGGGACAATTAATCTATATTTTCACTTATATCTTTTGCAAGTAAAATTCACAACTAAATTTTCATCCGAAGTGTTTAGTTTACTAGAAAGTGGTATCACAAAATATCTCAACATTGCAAGGCATAAATAATACTATTCAAAAAGGTTGAGATTTGAGATACAAAAATCTTTCCAATTTATGCAAGCAAGAAAACTGCTGATTTTTAGTTCTAAATCTATCCAACCATAACAAGATTATGCCATTTTCAATACCTTCTAGTCAAAGTTATTCCTGGCCTCATTCAACTCAATTAAGAATATGTCAATCTCGTTGATATTTCTTCTTTAGTTCATGCTTCTACCTTATATATTTATGCAACTTAATATATCATTTATGTTAAGTGGTTATTCATTCAAAATTATTTAGTTTGTCCAACGCATCTACCTAATTTTCGGATCCGTTTCTGGGCAGACTCTATCAAACAGTTGCAGCAGAAAATAAAAGATTGTTTTAGTACCTAGCATTATAAAAATCTAATCTGGAAAAAGTATTTTGGTTTTTTTCCCTAAAAATATTTCTATATCCAGAAACATATTGTGGTTTCCAGAAACATCTTGTTGTATGATGAAACAAAAATCAACTCCAACAATAATTAAGAAATTCATTGCAAAGGAGGAGAGCATTGAGAAAGAAATTTTAACATAGACTAGAAATCACTAGGCTGAAGTGTAAGAATTCATTGAGGAAAACAAATTAAGAGAAGCAACAAACTCTCTCGATAAGAAGGAAACAACTTCCACGAATGAAATTGAGAACAATAATTTGGAAAGAATATCCTTGGAGAATTTGAGGCATATCATTGGGCAATTAAGGAACATCACTCCACTGAAAATGAAGAATATTGTTAAGGAATAATCATTGACCAACAAGAAGGGTAAATTCCTGGAAAGAGAACTAGCATGGAATTTGTCCCTATACAAGAAACCATGCAACCCATTGTTGTGTGAGAAATAGAGTACTTATTTTTATTCGTCCTTTATTAATCTTGTGCATGAGGATCAATTTCTACTAAAAAGTGAATGTAATTGAGTAGCATCACTTTTATTTCACCGATTTACCTCAATTTTATAATATAAGTTCACTGATAAAATCCTCATGTGGAATTTTTTGGCTTTTGTTTAGTGATGTACATTGATTGCGATTAACACCATCCAATGAGATGGGAAATAATCTTTATTTATTATCTACCTACAATATATTAGTATACATCTGTGCATGTTTTGTGTTTTCCAGCACCAATCAACTAGTGTTGAAGTAGGAAGAACCTGTAGTGAGGCAAATCCAACAAAGGAGGGAGAAAACAATTTAGGAGTTTCTTGACTGGCACGCAAAACCCAACAACACTAGGGTTTGTAGGGTTTCTGTGATTTTTGGAATGGGAGGGTTTAAGTTTATTGTATGTCTTCTTCTTTTGATTGATCTGTGTTCCTCCGTATTGGTTGAATAACAACCCCTTGTTTTAACTTATCACAATGGTCCCCTGCTCACCAGTAGTCCTACTGTGGATGTACATCTCATTTGGTATGGGAGATTCAACCTTGTTCAACATTCCATTGTGGCAGATTTTGTTTAGTCCTTAGAAGCCAACAAGACCCTAGAACCCTCTTTGTACAGCTGGTGGAGAACCACTCAGAGACATCTTGGTTATTACAGAAAGGCTATCATCATGGAAAATACAAGGCTAGGAAAGAAGAAGTTGGATGTTGGTTATTCCCTCAACATATCTCTAAAGCAGAGCCAAATTATAGCTCTAGTGGAAGGGGAAATTTCTTCCAAATGTCTACTCAAGAATGAAAATGTCGTGTATTTGGTACTCATTTCTAATGATGTTACTATAGACGGCTTTTGTATTCTCCACAACCACAATTGAGAACAATCATTGGGCAAGAAGATCCTTGGATTAGTTGAGGCATATCACCTGGCAATTCAAGAAGATCACTCCACTAAAAATGAAGGAGATTGCTAAGGAATAATGACCGAGAAGCAAGAAGGGTAAACTCACGGAAAGAGAACTAGCATTGAATCTCTACCTAAACAAGAAACCGTGCAACCCATTGTTATGTGAGAAATAAAGTATTTAATTTATTTATCCTTTCTTAATCCCATGCACGAGGATCAATTTCTACTGTAGAGTGAATATAATTGAGTAGCATCACTATTATTTCACTAACTTACTTGAATGTTATAATACAAGTTTAATGATAAAATCATCATGTGGAATTGTTTGGCCTCTGTTTAGTGAAGTACATTGATTGCGACTCAAACCATCCACTGAGATGGGTAGTAAATGTTATTTCTTATCTACCTATAGCAGATTGGTGTGCATTTGTTCAGGTTTCGCATTTTCTAGCACCCATCAATTGGTTAAAGAAAGAAGAACCTTCAAAGAGGAAAATCCAACAAAGTAGATTTTTTTCTCCCTCATTTGTTACAAATCCAACAAACGAGATTCAGGGGAGAGATGAAACTCTAGAATGAGAATTGGTAAGATGATGTCCAAAAGCCATTTGCAAAAAGAGAAGAAGCATGGTATGTTGAGGAGTGGACGTGAATTGGAGAAGCATATATCGAAGAAATGCAAACATTACGGAGATGTTGAGAATAATTACTACAACACTGAAACAATAGAAATAACCCAACTGAGAAAAATTATAGCCAAATTAAATGATGTAAGGGAACATGAAGGGCAACAGGGAACCATGAGAGGAACCCTAAGAGAAGAACTAGAGGAATCTCTTTTAAAATAAAAATGTGATAGAAAACTTCAAGCTGCTAACTCCATTGTCTATTTAGTGAAAGATCAGTTGTTTATATAGATAGTCCAAAAAGGCCCGTCAATATATATATATATATACATATATATATATATATATATATATATATATATATATATATATATATATATATATATATATATATTACATATATATATATATATATATATATATATATATATACATATATATATATATATATACATATATATATATATATATACATATATATATATTTTATATACATATACATATATATGTATATACATATATATACATATATATACATACACACACACACACACACACACACACACACACACACACACACATATATATATACACACACACCATTGTGAGAGAGATTAAAGACTAGAAATTAGAATTTGGACATAAGAACATCAATTGGAGCCCTATGAAGTTGGTGGATTAATTTAGTAGCCTTCATTAGAAAATTTCTTCCACATTACGGGTCAACGCAACAAAATTTGGAACAAAACAAAAATAACCCGACACATATGAGGATCATTATTTGAAGGAAGTATTATCTAATAACACTATGGGATCATTAGTTATGGATCTAGTGATTAGTAGCAAATATATATTCTAGCCAATTTTACAACTATCTTTCACTTTCTTGTTCTTGTCCATAAGTTTGTGCACAACACCACCAAGGCACTTCTTCAAAGTTTTTCTTGTATCGTCAAAAGAGCTATCATGTCTTTCTTGAAAGCATAGACTTGACAAACAATAATGTGAAGACAAGAAGTGCATCATGTTGTTTTTTTTGTACCTATCATCGAGGAACAACTACAGGTCTCGGAGGAAGATTTATAAAAAAAAGGCAGAGAAATTACTCACTATCCTTTGCAAAAATTAATCTTGAATTTAGCAACTGCTTAGCTCCAATATAATAAAGGCCATCAATTATACTCATGAAGAGATTCTATTTAAGGACAGGTATGGGAGGAAGATTTATAAAAAGAAGGCAGTGAAATTACTCACTATCCTTTGCAAAGATTAATCTTCAATTCAGCAACTACTTAGCTCCAATATAGTAAAGGCCATCAATTATACTGATGAAGAGATTATATTTCAGGTATGCTTATGGACAGTAAGACAATACATCTACATGCCCTTATCTGTGGTCTATTCTCAAAGAAGGATCTTACTAACAATGAATCTTGTGATCAAGTGAAATAGTGCTAATGTCAATGATGAAGCGAGTGATCGAGTAAAATATGAATTGTGATCAATCTTTGGTTATATGGTTGTGATCTTAGGTCCCTCTTCTGCAGCTAATTGTTGAACAATTCCAGATAGGTAAGTATTCCTAAATGTATATATGAAATGTATTGAATTATTACTAATTTTTTATGGTTTATTTCATTATTGAATTAATTTTTAGGTTGTCTCTCTAACTTCTTGTGTTAGCCTAGCCGCATTTGTGATTTATGGATTCATGATTAATGGAATGGTTGTGTGTATTTAGGTTGCATAAATTTACAGTTTCATGCATGTCAATAATAAATAGTTAATAACATAAACAATTCATTTCATTTAGTAAATTTGTGTGAATTATTCAGTTCACTTACTTCATAAATTTGTGTGAATTTGGGCTCAGTTTTTGTGTAAATTTGGGTCGTAAATTGAAGTACCACATCCTCAAAGTGCACAAAAGTTATTGGATATATTACATGCATGGACCAATACCATGTAGCTATGTTTGACATGCAAGCCCTAAAACTCTAGCTCCTATAAAATAGGAGAACTACCCACAATGAAAACCGACATGCACCTATAAATGGAACAAACATGATAGAATATGGAACATACAAATCTAGGGGCTGAAATGACCTTTATGCACATTAGACATCCAATGATCCAAATGACATCTAAAAGCATTCACCAATTTTAAGACCTTTAGCAGGAAGGCATCGACATGCGTAGAGAATCTAGCTAGGTGGGCCTCACAGTTTGTGAGAAAGAGTGAGTAGATCACAGAGTATTGGCTTATTTCAGTCTTTACACAAAATTTAAGTAATTTTTAGTTATGAATCATATAAGTTTTAAAGTAAATTCTACTAATTTTCATAATTTAATGGTTTATTTCAGTCTTTACAGAAAATTTAAGCAATTTTTAGTTATGAATCATACAATTTTTAAAATAAATTCTACTAATTTCCATAATTTAAGGGAAGTTTCCTGATCCAGAAATAAAGATCATACACGTTTTCAAATAAATTCTACTAATTTTCATAATTTAAGGGCGGTTTCACTGATCCAGAAATAAAGAATGAATAAAAAAATAGGAACTTACTGATGATGACATCACAACAGGGGTTCTCGAGCATCATTTTTATTCCATTGGAGTCCAGTGAGGTGCGCATAATAACCCTAGTGACCACAATGTTAGAAATTTTTAACATCTAATCCTCTCATTTGGGTTTTTTGCCCCTACTTCTTTATTTTAATAAATGGCTTCCCAAAGTCATCAAATGCCAATTCCATCCCTGCAAACAGTAACAAAGTCCGGCACAAAGATTAAAGAATAAACCTAAAAGCAAGGATGAAAAAATAGTGAATTTTGAACTAGAGATCTGAGGTGTGTGTACTCCTCCTTGTGTGGAAGAAGACTATAATTAGGGTGGATATGCAGCAAGGTTAGAAATGAAACATACTTGGGCACCATTAATGGATTGAAGATCTAATGGTGGGGTTCGATATTAGTCTGCTACTCGTAAAAACTTAATTCACAACTCTCTTCAATCTCATTTTCCCTCCCACGCTGTGAAAACTGAAAATATGCTACTGGTAAACTTAAAAGCAAGGATGAAAAAAAAGTGAATTTTGAACCAGAGATCTGAGGTGGGGTGGAAATGCAGTGAGGTTAGAAATGAAAAATACATGGGCGCCATTAATGGATTGAATATCTAATGGTGGGGTTCGATATGAGTCTGCTACTAGTAAAACCTTAATTCACAACTCTCTTCAATCTCATTTTCCCTCCCGCTGTGTGAAAAGTGAAAATATGCTATTTGTTTTCCCTCTGCTTTATGAAAAGTGAAAATTTAATTCACAACTCTCTTCAATCTTGTTTTACCTCCCGCCCTGTGAAAAGTGAAAATATCTACTCGTTTTCCCTCCACCCTATGAAAAGAAAAAATATACCGCTTGTTTTAGAACGTGAATGAAGATTGTAATTGGGAGGGCTTTGTTACATCAAAATTAAGGCTGATTTTTTTCAAAAATGTTAAAATTTCCCTCCCTAAAGAACATTAAATACAATACTTGGAGAGTATAGAGTAAGATGTGTAAGTGTAATGTAAGTATGTAAATAATTCTAAATATGGGTTTAGTTAAATAATAAGAGTAATAATAATAATAAAAGTCAAAAGTACAGGGATGAGTGAAAAAATATAAATGTTGTCTCATTTAATAATAAAAATAATAAAATTCAATTTTTTATATTTTGATTTTGTTATTAACTTGTGAATAGGTTTTGTTACAATACCATGAGTCAGTACCATGGCTTATCAATACCTTAAGCCCAAAAACCATAACTTATTTTCAAAACCAAAATATTTTATAACAATATGACAAGATTCTTAACCATGGAATTCACCCCACACTTTACAGTGGATATAATTAACTTGTAAAAAAATGGTTTTGTTATAATACCATGGGCCAATACTATGGCTTATCAATACCACATGCTCTAAAAACATAAATTATTTCACAATCAAAAATTTTTATAACAATATGAAGATATTCTTAACCATGGATATTCATTCTCACTTTACCATGGATATTATTAACTTGTCAATAGACTTTTTTACAATACAATGGGCCAATACCATGGCTTATCAATATGACATGCCAAAAAAACATAACTTATTTCTAAATCAAAATATTTTAAAAGAATATGATAGGATTCTTAATCATGGATATCTACACCCGCTTTGTCATTGATATTATGAACTTGTGAATAGGCTTTGTTACAATAGCATGGGCTAATACCATGGATTATCAATACCACATGCCAAAAAATCATATCTTATTTCACAATCTAAATATTTTATAACAATATGGCAAGATTCTTAACCATCGATATTCACCCCCACTTTAACATGGATCTTATTAACTTGCAGATAGGCTTTCTTACAATACCATGGGCAAATACCATGGCTTATCAATACCACATGCCCAAAAACCATAACTTATTTCACAATAAAAATATTTTAATTTAATTTAATTTTATAACATTTTTAATTGAAGCTAATAGGAAAAGGGTTGTAATTAGTTTTTAGATATATATGAACCCTCTATCCTCAAGACAATGAAAATTATTCCCATATAAATTAAATTAAGGTTTTAATAAAATTAATACTTTTGTATTTAGAGCTATGAAATTTATATAATACAAATATTATTAAGAACCAACATAGATATATCTTAACTAAGGATCCAATGATGATAGCAAGCAAAGTGAAGGGAAGAGAGGGGGAGGGGGAGAGGAATAAAAATAGAGGGGGGGGGGGGGGGGGGGGGGGGAGAGATATGGAGTTGGAGTGGGAGAGAGAGGGAGGGAATAACTAAGGCATAGGGAGATAGAGGTGGAGAGAGAGAGGGAGTGACACGAGATAGATGGATAGAGAGAGAGGGAGAGAAGAGAGGAGGGAAGAGAGAAAATAGGTGGGGATAAATATAGGGAGATAAGGGGAAGAGATAGAGAAGGAGGCACAAAGATGGAGGTGGCATAAAGAGAGAGAGTGATGGGGGGGACAGAGGGAGGTGAGAGAGATAGGGAGAAAGGGAACTAAGAGAGGAGAGAGATGAAGTTGGAGGGGGAGAGAGAGGGAAGGAAGAAGGAAGACATAGAGGGAGAAATGTAGAGAGAGAGGGGGAGTGACAAGGGAGCGATGGAAAGATGAGAGATAGAGGAAAGAGAGAGAGAGGTAGAGAGGAAGAGGGAGGGAGATATATATATATAT
The DNA here is from genome assembly GCA_031772625.1 of Pinus tabuliformis. Lineage (NCBI taxonomy): Eukaryota > Viridiplantae > Streptophyta > Pinopsida > Pinales > Pinaceae > Pinus > Pinus tabuliformis. Next base: position 135,391,901 of record CM062820.1, read on the forward strand.
ATATATATATATATATATGGAGAGAGAGTGTGTATGTTTGTGGGGTGAGATAGAGAGAGGGAATAAGAAAGAGACACATATATACAAATATATATATTATATAGTATTATATAACCATCCTAGATCCATCTTAGCTTGGATCTATTAAGCACCAGAAAAGAGGTTTTCACATCAAGAGATTGGATCCCTCTCGGTGCTTGATAGATCTGGGTTAAGATGGATCTAGGCTGGCTTAATAAGTTTGTAGTTGTATTTGACAAACTACCACTTTTTTATGGTTGCATTTGAAAACATTTTTTTCCATATTTGGTGTATTTATCATAATAATAATAATGTAATTTTAATTTAATTTTAAGCTTACCTCTTTTATTCAATGATTTTTTTGTTAGTTTATAGAGATAGACATGTTATACTTTTGGAATTTTAAGAGGAAACACGTGCTCTTAACTTGGTTGTATTGAAAACATTTAAGTGTAGAAAAGAAACATGACCATTTAACTTGGTTGTATTAAAAGCATAAGTGTTCTGGTATACTAGGTGGGTGCAAACAAGAGAGAGTATATGGTAAGTGGATTAAGTAGTTAAAAATAAATGTTAGTTAAGGAGAAAGTTACAAAGTAACAAATAGGCTAGGGTTAGGATATTATTGTTTTGGGCAATCTAAAGTTGAAGGTACATTTTATGGAGGTGTAGTCTAATACCTTGGGTGGAGGGCACATATTAAGGGTATCTTGGACTTTTGGTGTGTGTTAGTGATGTCAACTAGTGGTGGACAATCCAACCAATGAGTAGGCAAAGATTTTCATTAACAAGGTTGGCATCAATCAAGTATCTCCCTCTCTACCCAACTCTAAGATGAGGAGTGTGCATAATGGACTTATTATTGTAACAAATTGGAAATATTTGATTATATTTAAGTTCAAGGGCTTGAAATGGCTGCCTCAACCTACGAATATTTAAAGGAACTATGTGTTTTTCAATTAAACCCTTTTGGTCAAGGAGCTGCAAAAGAGGAAGGCCTTATGGCTATTTGTAAGGGGTTGTAATGACCCTCGTCTTGTGGTAAATATGTAGATATGATGCTAATGGTCCTAATCATAGTACATTCACGTATATAATGTAAATATTTTCCTATCACCTTGCATTGTATAAATATGATAAATATTTTGCGGTTACCCTGATGTACATGTTGAAGTTCCACTTGCATGACTATGGGAAACACTCTCAGTTATCCTTGCGTACATGGGGAAGATCATAATTACTCTATGTCAAAAAACATAATAGCGAATAGTATCTAACATAATAAAAACCCTAACCATCGACCCAATCTCCATTGATGAGGATTCAACAAGTGGTCCTTCCTTAAGGTAACCACTTATAATTATTGATGACACATTTTTCTAACTCAATGAACCTTGTATTAACCAGGGGGAGTTAGATGGAACCTCAATGACTTCAAGGTGAGGGTAATAAACAAAGTTCAACATATACCATAATAACCTATACATATATCTTTATACCAGGGGCATGATAGAAGTATAAGGAACTCCATTAATCGTGGGTTTAAAGAGAATATAGCTCGACTCATATAGTTGAAGGAGAAAAAATAATTTGACCCAATAACTAAGAAGAGACTCACAAACACTCACGGGAATAATATTTACAAGCCTTGATGTAGTAAATTAGGGAGGGGATATATTTTGCAACCTATTAGCACACATGAATGGACTTTTCTCCTCCCTCAAACCTTGTCGATTCTAGAACAAACCTAGGAAGAGGGAAAATGACAGATGGGGAGAAAATACGAGGCCAAATGGTAGGAGAGGGAAAATCCAGTTAGCCAAGCCCTAACGAACTAGAATGATGGAGCGAAAATTAGAAAGAGAAGAGAAATTTGGATAACGAGAATAGGAAGCAAAAGAGCACAGTGAGAGGAGAGTAAGGGAGAAGGAACTAAGAGTGAACATGATGAGGAGAGGGAAATCAAAAGTAAGGAAATCAATGGGTAACTACTCGAAGGGTGTCACACTTGGACATCATGGGGTTTGGATGCGAAGATAACAAACTGAATTCTGATGTAAGAGGTAAGCCTCCATCATGTTGTTGAACTATACAATTGACATTTATGGCATCAAACTACCACTTCTCTACATCAAATTAACAATCGAGTTCTAGGGTATAGCGCAATGGGAAAATCGCTACCATAAATCTCTTTAGACAACTACAATTTCCAAAATATCTTATAGTCATATATTTCTTGGTTAGTTTTACAATCAAAGATTTAGGAACCTTACCATCATGCTTGTGGCTTAGCCACCTTCCAAGTAATGCGATAAAAACACCTAGTAATATTTTCACACTGAACATTATACAATAAACTTAACCCTAATATCTTAGGGAAGAAAAAGTAATTAGCTAGACTCTGGGAGAGTTTTTGTATTGACTATTAGTGAAAATCATTGCAGTTAGGTGTGCCAATGTATGTTGAGTGTTAGCGAGTGCTAGGGAAACACAAGGGAGCACCAAGTCAAAATTCATGGAAATGAATGAATAAGAGTGTGTGACAGTAAGTGTCAATGAGTTTGAGGTGTGGTAAGAGGGGAGTGACATGGTGTGCTAAGTATCACTAAGTCATTCTATCATGCCAGAGCAAGATGCAACCAATATGTGCTAGTTTCCAAGGTGTGCCAAAGAGTGCTAGGATGTGTTAGGGAGCATTAGGGAAACATAAGGGAGCACTAGGTGAAATAATCATGCAAATGAACGATTAAGAGTTTGAGAAAAGAAGTGTCAGTGATTTCATGGTGTGCTAAGGAGGGAGTGACAAGGTATTCTAGGCAATGTTAAGGCATTTTAGAGGCCAAGGATACATGACAAGATGTGCTAGGTGCTAAGGTGTGCCAAAGCATGCCAGGGAGAGTTATGGAGTGTCAGGGAAAAACAAGGGAGCACTAGTTTCAAATGCATGGAATTGAATGAATAAGAGTGCATGATGGAGAATGTTAGCGAATTCTAGGTGTGCTAAGGAAGGAGTGACAAGGTATGCTAGGTAGTTCCAAGGAATTCTAGAGTGCCAAGGCGACATGCCAAGTTGTGCCAAGTCCTAGAGTGTGCAAATGTGTGTGAGGGAGTTCCACAAGAACACAAGGGAGAACTAGTTCAAATTGCATGGAAATTAATGGATAAGAGTGTGTGATAGGGAGTGTCATCAAGTTCTAATTGTGTTAAGCATGGAGTGACAAGGTTATATTCTAGGGAGTGTCAATGCATGCTAGAGTTTCAGGGCATGCTAGGGAGTGGTAGGGTATATTAGGGAGTGGAAAATCATGCCAAGGAATGCATGGGATGATCATGTGTGCCATGTAGGGCCAATGGATTGTTATACGTGCTAGATGTTATGGCATGTGACGATCTAAACTATGTTTCTTAGTTTTTTTATGGGCATGTTTGGATGTGAGCCTTGACTTGGTAACTTGTTAAGTGGGATGAGTTAAGACTGGACATGAGAAGACTAAGATGCTTTATAGTTCATTACGGAAACAATACATAGTCTAGTTGTAGTAAATGTAACTTGGTAAAGTTGTTGTAGTTGAGGTAGGACTTGGTTGGGTTCCTAAGTCGAAAAGAAAATAAGGGTAGTTATGAGAAAATTATAATTAAGGAGTGCCATGGCATGACAAGGAATGTAAAGGCATGATAACATATGCTAGATGGTGTGAATTCATGTCAAGGAGTGTTTGAGACTGTCATAGAATCACAAGGGAGAACTAGGTCAAAGTGCATGGAAATGAATGAATAAGATATTATGCCAAAGAGTGTCAGTGAATTCTAGGTGTCCCATGGATGAATTGTGTTAGGAGAATTCCATATTAAAACTTGTGGGATGAAAGCCTATGCTTGGGATAAGAGGATGGAAAAAACGTTTGAGACAAAGGGAGACTTTGGTGTAGGCACAACACTATTTTTTCAATGACTTGGTTGGGTTCCCAAGTCACAAAGAAAGTAAGGTTATCTATGAGGGCATGAAAACTAGGGAGTTCAAAGGTGTGTAGGGAATTTCAGGAAGTGCTAACACATGTTAGGAAGTTCCAAGGAACATTAGTCATGTGAAGACATTTCAAGTGCTAAGGCATGCCAATGTGTGCTAGGTTCTAGGATGTGGTGCCAACACATGCTAGGGATTGCCAAGGAAACACAATGGAGGACTTGTTTCAATTACATGTAAATGAATGAATGTGCATGTGTGATAGGGAGTGTCAAAAAGTTATAGGTGTGCTAAGGAGGAAGTGAAAATGTATGATAATTAGTGCCAATAGATGATAGAGTATTAGGAAAGCCTACTAAGATGTGACAAGTGCCATGGTGTGGCAATGTGCTCCAAGGAGTGTTACGGAGTGCTATTGAAACACAAGGGAGCACTAGGTCATAATGGATGGAAATGAGGGAATAAGAGTGTGTGGGATGGAGTGACAGTGAGTTCCAAGTGTATTAAGGAGGAGTTACAAGGCATGGTTGGAAATGCTAAGGAATGCTAGACTTCTAGGGCAAGATGTGACCAAGATATGCCAACAGGTGTAAGGAAGTGTTAGTTGGGAGTGCCAGGGAAACATGAGGGAGAACTATATCAAAATGAATGGAAATGAAAAAATACTATTTTGTGATTAGAAGTTTCAATGAGTTCCAAGTGTGCTAAGGACAAATTGAAAAGGTATGCTAGGAAGTGTTAAGGCATGCTAGAGGCTAGGGCGACATGCCAAGATGTCATAGGTGCTAGGGTGTAACAACATATGTGAAGGAGTGATAGGGAAACAAAAAGGAGAACTATGTAAAAATGCATGTAAATGAATGAATAAGAGTTTGTGACCAAGAGTGTCAGCAATATCTAGGTGTGCTAAGGAGAGAGTGAAAAGGTATACTATGTAGTTCCAAGGAATGCTAGAGTATTAAGGTGGTAGGCCAAGATGTGTTAGGTGCTAGGGTGAGCTCGGGAGTGTTACGGGGTGTCAAGGAAGCATAAGGAAGCACTAGGTCAAAATGCATGGAAATGAGTGAATAAGAGTATGTGAGAGGGAGTTTCAATGAGCTCTATGTGTGTTGAGGATGGAGTGACAAGGTTATATGCTAGGAAATGCCAAGGAATGATAAACTACCAAGGTATGTTAGGAAGTTCCAAGGTGTGCTAGGGAGTGTCAAAGCATGCCAAGGAATGTAGGGAATGTTAATGCATGCCACATAGTGCCAAGGCATTCTAAGACATGTCAGGTGCTATGGAATGTAAAGATCTAAATAGTGTTGCATAATTTTTTTAGACCAAGGTTAGATGTGATAAGCCTTGTTTTGGTAACTTGTTAAGTGGGACGAGTTGAGATTGTACATGAGTACCCTAATATGAGTTACAAGTAGTTGTTAGGTGAACAAGGCATATGGTGAATTTCCATGACACATGAGAATCTGGGTTTGGCATTATAATTTTTTATGCTAACAGACTCAAGTGCCACAACACATATACTATCCAGAACTAAATATGCCATGAAAGGAAAAGTAATGGATTGAATGCAAAGAGTTTAGGGTCTACCACATATTCTGTTATGAAACCAGCTCACAAAAAGATAGAAAAGAGAGATCCACGCCTTAGAATTCAGCCTCTTCGAGGGGGCAACCTCCTTTACATTACATAAATGAACAATTCTTGGATGATACAAATGACAAAACCTCCTTTCTATATATAGGAGTCTAAGGAGTCACAATATAATCCAGCCGACCTAACAATAATAATATAAAGCCACAAAAATAACAATAGAGGGATTCTATGGGGCACAGAAATAACAATATGGGGGTAATAGGGGCACAACAATATAAATAAGGGGTATAACTACAATAGTAATGGGGTAATCACTAGTATTATAGGGACCCAACATGCCCCTCTCCTTCAAAAAAGTGTTGTCCTCAACGCTTGAGTAGTTCTGGATACTTCTGCATAAAATTCTCATCCTCCCATGTGGAATCTTCAGCGGATAAGTTCTTCCACTTGATAAGATACTCTGAAATTGATCGATTTCGTAGCTGTCGAGTTCTTGTTTCTGTGACTGCTTCCGGTTCCAATATAATTTTTCCTTCCTCGTCAAGTTCTGGCAATATTGTTTGAATTGGGAGCTTGTCACCTATAACCTTCTTTAAACATGAAACATGGAAAACTGGGTGCAATCGAGAAGCTGCAGGAAGCTCCAATTTGTATGCCATAGTACCAATCTTTTGCAACACCTTGTACGGACCATAATACTTTGGTGATAATTTATTATCCTTCTTAGCTTGCTTTAGGGACATTTGCTTATATGGTTGTAGCCGTAGGAATACCCAATCACCTACATCAAAACTTCTTTCACTGCGATGTTGATCTGCCTGTTGTTTCATTCTATTTTGTGCCAACACGAGGTTATCCTTTAAGAGTTGGAGGACTTGTTGTTGATGTTCGATGTGATGTTCCACTGCCTGAACCTTAGAATTTTCTCTTAAATATGATGTGATGGATGGTGGTTGATACCCATAAAGTGCCATAAATGGGGTCATTTTTGTTGCTGTATGGAAGGAAGTGTTATACCACCATTCAGCCAGAGGCAACCATTTGACCCATTGTGTCTGTTTATCAGATACAAAGCAACGAAGATATCCTTCCAAACATTTGTTTACTATCTCAGTTTGCCCATCAGATTGAGGATGATAAGATGAGCTATGAGCTAACTGAGTACCAAGACAAGAAAATAATTCTGTCCAAAAATTTCCAGTGAAAATGGGATCTCTGTCACTTACAATAATCTTTGGGTTTCCATGTAGCTTTTGAACTGTTTCCATAAATGCAGTAGAAACTGTACTGGCTTTAAATGGATGTGATAATGCACAAAAGTGTGCATACTTGGTAAGTCTGTCAACTACCACCATGATGACACTCTTTCCCTCAGACTTGGGTAAACCTGTGATAAAATCCATTGAAACCTCCTCCCAACGTTGGCTTGGAATGGATAAAGGTTGTAATAGACCCGGTGTCTTAATTGTTTCAACTTTATTTTGTTGGCAAACCAAACATTCCGCCACAAACTTTTGAATATCTGATTTAAGGCCATCCCAAAAAAATTCCTTCTTAACCCTGTGGTAAGTTTTTAAAAATCCTGAGTGCCCTCCTAAGGGAGAAGTGTGCAATTCCATAAGAATCTTTTGTTTTAGCTGGGAATTCTTACAGAGGTATAAGCGATCTTTGTACCATAACGAATCATTTTTCCAGCTAAATGTATCAGAAGTACTGGAATCTTGTTGTAGCTTTCGAATAAGTGCCCACACTTCTTCGTCATTCTTCCATTCCTCCCTTGCTTCGTTTATCCAATCTGGTTGGATAATAGAAATGGCACACAACAATGCTTCCACATCCTCATCCTTTCTTGAGAGTGCATCTGCCACCACATTTTGCTTCCCTTTTTTGTAGATGATTTCAAAGTCATAACCCAACATCTTTGTGACCCACTTTTGTTGCTCTTCAGAGGATAATCTTTGTTCTAAAAAGTATTTAAGGCTATCATGATCCGTTTTTACCTTGAAGTGTCTTCCCATTAGGTAGGGTCGCCATTTCTTAAGTGCATGGAGTATTGCCAACATTTCCTTCTCATAAATAGCTTTGCTTAAAAACTTTCCCTTGATTGGACGACTTTCAAAAGCAATGGGTCTTTCATCTTGCATTAGAACAGCACCAATTCCATTTCCTGAAGCATCACATTCCACAATAAAGGTTTTTGTGAAGTCCGGTGTAGCTAAGACCGGTGCTTGGCACATTGCCTCTTTAAGATGTTCAAAGGCCTTTGTTGCTTCCGGAGTCCATGAAAATGAATCTTTCTTCAATAATGTTGTTAGAGGTGCTGCTATTCTCCCATAATTCTTAACAAACTTGCGATAATACCCTGTCAACCCAAGAAATCCTCGCAGATGCTTTATGGATGTGGGGATTTTCCATTCCTTAATGGCTTTAATTTTGCTAGGGTCTACCTTAACTCCTTCATGAGATACAATATGACCCAAATATTCCACCTCCTGGACTCCAAAGAAACATTTGGATCTTTTTGCATATAATTGTTTCTCCTCCAATAGTTGTAGCACCCTGTCAACATGTTCAACATGATCCTTCCAAGACTTGCTGTAGATTAGTATATCATCAAAAAATACTAACACAAATTTTCTAAGGAATGGTTTGAAAATTGAATTCATCAAACCTTGAAATGTTGAAGGTGCATTGGTAAGGCCAAAAGGCATGACCAAAAATTCATAATGACCCTCATGAGTTCTAAATGCCGTTTTCGGAATGTCTTCAATCTTCATTCTGATTTGATGATATCCCGAACGAAGATCCAACTTGGTGAAGTAAATTGATCCATGCAATTCATCCAGTAATTCATCAATGACAGGAATGGGGAACTTATCTTTAATAGTGAGCTTGTTGAGCTCCCTATAATCTGGACACATGCGCCATGATCCATCCTTCTTGTGCACCAATACTACTGGAGCTGAGAAAGAACTTTGACTCGGTTGAATTATACCAGCCTCTAGCATTTCTGCAACCATACGTTCAATTTCACTTTTTTGGACATAGGGATATCTGTACGGCCTGATGTTTGGAGGAACACTTCCTGGAATCAGATGAATAGCATGATCATGATCACGCATAGGTGGGAGACCTTTGGGAGTCTCAAATACCTTGGAATGATTGTCCAGGACTTTTTGGAGATCTGGAGAAATAGATGATTCCAATGTGGAAACATCTAGCGAACATAATTGTGCAATTACACCTCTTTGCTCCTTTTTTAGAAGCTTTGTCATACCATTAGAGCTGATTATCTTTCCTGGTTTCCCTGCAATACCCCTTAATTCAACTTCCTTTCCTTCCACAGAAAATTTGATGAAAAGTTCTTGAAAATTAAAAGCTATTGTACCCAAGGATTGTAGCCATTGGACTCCTAGTACAACATCAGCACCTCCCATTGGAATGGAAAGCATTGGGCTAGTCAATACATATTCTCCCATGGATAGCTTGATATTATGGCACTTTCCAGAGCAATTTATTGTTCCTCCATTTGCAATCATCACTTGACACTCTGGTGCTGGATATAGGAAGCAATTCAATTCTTTTGCTACCCTACAATGAATAAAATTGTGGGTGCTTCCTGAATCAATCAACACTATTACCTTTTTCTTCTTGATTTGTCCTTCTATCTTGATGGTTTGAGGAGTGGTAATTCCCGCCAATGCATTACAAGATATGGTCGGATTTATTTGTTCTTCATCTAGGCTTTGTTCCTGGAATATATCCTCTTCTTTTGACCTTTCTTGCTCCTTTTCTTCTTCCTCTTCACAATCTATGTAGAATAATTTCTTCTCAGCACACTTATGACCTTTTGTGTATTTGCTATCACAATTGTAACAAAGCCCTTTTGCTCTTTTTTCTTCCAATTGTTGTGGTGTCAACCTTGTAGGTTGTGGAAGACTATGGGCAACAACACTTCCGTCTTTATAGTTGTGAGTGGTATGCTTCCTAGTTGCCATAATTTTGCTTTCCATTTTTCTTGCTAACCTGAATGCCTTCTCTAATGAATCAGGTTCCCAAAGGCGAACATCATGTTGGATATTATCCTTTAAAGACCCTATGAACACATCAATCCTATGCTCCTCTGGAATATCTTTTACCCTTATGTTCAATTTTTGGAACTCCTCAATGTGCTCCATTATTGAACCCTTTTGTTTGAGACTTATCAATTGGCTAAAAAAAGTGTTGCTTTTTGTATCCTCATAATGTGCTATCAATTCTTCCGTAAAAATTGCCCAAGTGATAAATTGTTTACGAGAACAAAGCCATTGATACCATACAAACTGATTTGGTTCCAAATATAAAGTTGCCATACGTACCTTTTGTGTGTTTTGCACATTATTGAGATCGAAGAATTGCTCCATCTGTAATATCCATGTGGCGGGATCCTTGCCATCAAACTTCCTCATATCGATTTTTGGAATATGGTGAGTCTTCGATCCAACATTAGAGTCTATGGAATCATGATTAACATTTCTTTTGTTCTCATCATGAGTTTCCTTTACTACCTTTTCACCATTAGTGACCCTTTCTTGTAGCAACTTCTTCAATTCATCCATCTTATCATCCATGCCATCAATTTTAGCGTCCATGCCATCCATCTTAGTTTCCATCTTAGCTTCCATGCCATCCATCTTAGCTTCCATGCCATTTATCTTAGATTCCACGCCATTTACCTTAGATTCCACGCCATTTATCTTAGATTCCACGCCACTTATCTTAGCTTCTGTTAGCTTTTGTGAGCGTGACATTTGTTGCACTTGTTCTTGTAATTTTGATATATCATGTAGCATTTCTTCCTCTTCTTCATGAGTCATGCTAGAGCTTTCAGGTTCCTTACTAGGTGTTTGCATTTTCTTTCCTCGGGGCATCAGTTACCGATAATAATGCTTTACTATGCCCTTTGAATTCCGTTAAACCAAGCTTACACAAAAATTTAAAAAAAAACTACACACCTTTTTTCACTTTATAGAAGCCTGATATTGAATCTGATGTATCTCTGTAATTTCGGATCATCCAGTTCTGAAATTGCTACCTGTAGTAGCCTTCTGTGTCCTCTTTCCAATGCCACAAGTCTGAGCCAAATTGGATTCTCCAAGGAAGAGTTATGTGAAATCTCCCACAGTGACTTGCTTTTAGACTGGTTCAGTAGAGCGAACTTGTACGACGTGCCACGAGTCACTGTTTCAACCTTTGAATCTGAAAAACACATACAAGAAACTACAGTCCGTCCTCTTTCTGTACCTTTTTATGAAATTTCAATCCGATCCTCAGAGAGAGAGTTATGACGATTTTCCCCAGGTCACCTGTTTTGAATGTAATTCAGGAGTCTGCAAAAAGGCCAACTTCCTCAGATCATATCTCCGAAATATCACGCGAAAAGCTCTGAAATTCGGACCCAAGGTTCAGCGCCAATTCTTCTCAAATGGGTTTTTTTTGCGACTTCTGAAACGTCACAGAAAAAAAGTTATAGCGAAAATGCCACGATGACCTGTTTGGAGCAGCGAAACCCTAGAATCCAAAGCTCTGATACCAAATGTTATGAAACCAGCTCACAAAAAGATAGAAAAGAGAGATCCACGCCTTAGAATTCAGCCTCTTCGAGGGGGAAACCTCCTTTACATTACATAAATGAACAATTCTTGGATGATACAAATGACAAAACCTCCTTTCTATATATAGGAGTCTAAGGAGTCACAATATAATCCAGCCGACCTAACAATAATAATATAAAGCCACAAAAATAACAATAGAGGGATTCTATGGGGCACAGAAATAACAATATGGGGGTAATAGGGGCACAACAATATAAATAAGGGGTATAACTACAATAGTAATGGGGTAATCACTAGTATTATAGGGACCCAACATATTCATATGTTAATGCTTTTTATTGTGATATAAAACAGTCATTTATATGTCTGGTGTAAGACTCCTCTGGAGATTCCTATCCAGCAACAACATCTCTGTGGTAAAAGGTCTACAGTCAGAGGTTGCTCCATCAAAAATAGAAACCAAAAGGGACCTTACTGTGCACACAGATGAAGAATTATGAATATTGTTACCTATGAATGCTGAAGTGGAGGTATGGGACAAAATTACACAGGCAGCGGACCTTTTTATTCAACCAATCAAGATCTAAAAAGGAAAATGTGTGATTATATATACATGTGTGATAGTATTTGGAGAAATGGAAACCTAAATCACAAATTTGTTGACATTTTTCTAGAGCTGACTTATACTTGTTCCTAAAATTAATAAACATGTAAAATAGGATTGACTTTACAATACAAAATATAAATTGATAGGAACAAGGCCAAATTGTGAAAGTGTAAAAATTGGTATGGTTTAAAGGGACCGATCCCTTTGAAAAGTCTTAAATGTGGCAATGAAGTTTGAGCCCTGTTCTAAAACCTCTTTGGGCTTCCATATTAGGAATTGGTCTAGGATGAAACACTTTAGAATAATTTTTGTAGCAATGATGTCAAAGCTTGTATGGTGACATGGGGTTGGAGTTGGCTTGTCAAAGCTCATTGGTCTACTTTGGAGCTTCTCAAGGGTATTGCCATAGATTCTTTGGAGTATGAGGGCAAGATTTGATATTAAGTTTGCATTGAAGAATATTTCAATGCTAGATACTACAGACAAACCCCTTGTTATGAATAGGGAAGCACATGATAGTGAAGAAAGTAACAAGAAGTACACATATTTGACACTCAAATCACATCACTATTTATTACTCTTTGAAACAGGAAATAAATAAAAATTTAAAACACTACTATTAACTTTTCCTTTAGTCTAAAAGGTACAATGAATCTGGAAACATGTACAACAATGTCTCAACTTTCTTAACTCCTAATCCTAATGCATGTTCCCTGCTGTTGAATCCCCAAAAATCAGGTCGACAACAAGGGGGATACCCGCTCGGTCCGGACCTTGGTTGGCAGATCCTTATCTGTTTGGTATAGCGGGTCCGACTACGGATAATGGGACCAGCTTCCCAATCTATGGGTGTGTGTGTGTGTAGAATTGGATGTTGCTGATCTAACAGTAACTATCTAGGCTATCCTAATTCAAACTTTAATCTAATTCTATGCTATGATAATCTAATAAAAACATCACATCTAATCTATGCTAACCCAGGATGTATTTCTTCTATTATGCGATCTAAAGAGATTTCATATAAAAACTGGCAATACAGATCATTCAGCTATTATAAGAAAGGAAATCAATTAGGATGAACTATTTTCCATAAGAAGTTAGGAAAAACAGTTGTGAACAACATATGGCATAATAAGTTATTCATACATTAAACATAAATTGATAGTTCCACCGTACAAAAGTGCCAAATGGTAACTCAAGCATTCATGCAATAACATATAAACAACTAAAATCTATATATCACTTTAACATATAAGCAGAAATGGTCAAGAGATAAAAGTACCATTTATGACTGGTCCTACTCATAAGCTTCAAGCAATAATGATTTATTTCTCCTTGCTCTAACATCTACTAAGAGTACAGAAGTGCAACATCATTAGCAGATATCAAATGCAAACATCAACCAATCTGGATCCATTCATTCACCAAAACCTCCTCGGAGGGTGCAAAAGTGCATGTTCTGAGGACAAGTTTTTGATAAATTTCTAGACCCTTCTCTAAATGCATGAGAAGTGTTTAAATACTACTAACTAAATAACTTAATTACACATATTCAGGATACAGTTTAAATGACCGCCCTTTTTCTAAGAAAAATTATTTCTAAAAATTAAATCTAATATCTAACTATTTCTGTATTTGCTCCTTAATATTGCGAGCATTCAATATTTGCCTGGGTAGAGTCGGCTGACTTTCTTCCACTTTTGGTTGAGCTAAACAAATAGAAATGGTAAGTGTTGGCACCATTTTTTCCAGCAAAATAGCAAATATGCTTTTAGAATCATCTCTGGCTATGTGGATTTACTGTGTATGCTCAGTAATAACCCAAATTCCACTTGGTTAACCCTTAAATTGCCTCTGCCTTTGCTTTCTTGCATTTTCGGGCTTACGAGTGACTAAGCAGTTAAGGACTTTGCTTTTTGAGCAATTTTCTCAGTGATGTGCGATTAGCGCCAGGCGCTAATCGTGCATCGAAAACTGCCTCCGTTCTTTGATCCGAGCTTTTTTGGTGCGTTTTTCGCCTTTAGTGCCTTTCCTTCACCGGGTATAATCTTTTAAAATTTTGCAAACATACTGCTTTTGTGAACTTCTACCCTTGAGTGTTAAATCGCCTATTGATATCAGCATTGTTCAACCATTCATTGAATCATAGCTTTGACTAATAGATCTGTAAATGAATAGCTCAGTAGTGCTCTGGAATTCGCGGCTCTGTTGCATGCGGCATCCGTTCATGAGGGCATTTCTTCTCTGCTTCCGAGCATCGGAGCTTTACCTTTTTCCTTAATCGCTCCCTGCACATTGCTTCATATTGTTTCTGTCTTTCCTTCCTGCAGTTCACACATAAGGAGAGCGTAATGATAATAAAAATTGACAAGAAAGCTCTGAGCTCTACGGATGTACAAAAACATGCCACCTGACGTGAACTAACTCTTCGAAAACACAAAACTGTCTTTCATTAACACTTGGAATACATTCATTAATTTTCATTAACGCACATATTCATTTTTTCTTGAATGTTGAGCCAGTGAAAATCTGCGATGGGCAATCTCTGTGATTCGCATCACAACATTGCATCATTGCATTATCGCATTTTATCAATATGTGTTATCGCAGGGTTAGATGATCATGCCAATCGCAGGATTGAAGGTTGATTTTTCGCGCGATTGCAAGATCGCCGATCACATTATCGCATTATCGCAAGATCGCAATTCATTACAATTCGTTAAATAGTTATGTTCCGTTTTTGTGATGTTGTGATATGCGATGTCGCATATCAGCCATCGGGGATTTCTTAAAGTTTTTGCTTCTGAGCATTTCTTAATGCATGCAATGCGATGGATTTCGCGTCGCATTCTCGCAGTTTATCATTCTACTCAAAAGGAAATGTCCTATCTTCTTCATGCGATGCGATATTTTCTTAAGGAGTATAATACATGAGTTTTAATTAAAATTTTTGAATATTTTACTAAGGGTCCCCACTTACCTAGTGTTATTGCTAATACTAAATAAGGAGGGGGGTTGTTGGTGGCCACAACAATTGGCGATTCACTTGGAAAAACCAGTTATCTCTGTTTTCTTATTGAATTTTCCGAACTTCCAAAACAGAAAATTTTTCAGAAAATTAAACTTTGTTATGGACAGATAGAGTACATTATGCTTTAAACTGTAAATGATATTTTGTTTCAACCTCTTTTCATTCTAATTATTTTCTTCCTTAGGCTAGTCCTTGAATTTACATCAGTCATTACTTGGTCTTATAAAGATAAAATAAAGTCTCCTCTGTAAACCCGTTCTTAAATATGCTCATTTGTCGTAGGTAGAGCCTCTGCTGCCAGCAGGCGTTTATAGCCTCGACAGGGTTACCTATTACCCAACAATGATCTTGTATCCTACTTAAGGTGACCTACAACTTTGAAATAAAAATCCATATTTACACTTATTGCTTTGATTTTATTTTTATTCTTAAAGAACAATGTCTTGGTTTGGTAGCCAAATTATGACACAATCACTCACTTGATTTATAACTTTCTTGAACAAGCTGGCTCGTGATGAGACCCCTTGTCTTTTGATTGCAACAATCTTGAGTCATTGCCCTGCTGTGGTAGACAGTATTGGCAAAGTTAGCAAGTTATGAGATCTGTGATCATGATAAGTCGGCTCGTGATGAGACCTCTTATTCTTCAAGATATAGTGTATCCTTGGATTATCCCTCTGAAAGCTACGATTTTCCTTTAGCAGGGAGGAAGTCAATGTTTCCTTAAGATGGCTCTGGACGACAATAATAGAGTTTTTGGAAACAGCTGTTCTACAAAGAATCTTCATTTTGTTATTGATACCTTTCATTGTGCTGATATAAAACAATTTCTTCACTAAAGGTTGCTTTCATCAAATTCCTTGAAGCTGAAACTCTTATCATATCTAGGCTAAAGTTTTTTTAACTATATATGTCAATAATAAACATCAATTTTCCAAAAGATTTGCTATTTATACAAGAGAAAAGCTCAAAATCTGAAAGAGAATTGGTGTCTTTTTCGTAAATACCTAATATAACCACTCACAACTGGTTTTATTATGAAAAGAAAAACTATTCTACAAAATATAGAAGAATAATCTTCTATGCAAAATATTTTTTGAGAATTTGTCCATTAACAGGCAAAGGGTCCCTCCTACCTGCTAAATCCTGTAACACAAATGTTGATGGACCTATGACTTCAATAATCTGAAAAGGACCAAGCCACATCCTTTGAAATTTTGTGTGTTTTCCCTTTTCTTCATGAGCCTTATCCTACTTTAAAACTAAATCTCCCATCTAAAAATCCTTTCTAGTCATTATGTTTGAATCAAAAGAGGATTTTACAAGCGCTTGATGATGAGCATGTGCTTTCTTAGATTTTTCTCGCTGTTCTTCTAATTTAATTATTTCCATTTGTCTCAGCTATAAGGAGGAAGTGGGTATTTCATCAATGTATTGTACTAAAGACAAAGAGGGAATGGCTAAGTGAGTTGGAAGAACCACTTCTTTCCCATAAACTAAATTAAATGGAGAAGTACCAATTGAAGCTTTTTGCGTTATCCTATCTGCCCATAAAGCATATACCAAAGCTTTGTGCCAATTCTTTTGATTTTGGTCAACTGTTCTTTTAATAATCCTAATTAGGTTTTTATTTGTTGACTCAGCTAACCCGTTACCTTGTGGATAGTAATTGGCAAAATATTGAAGTTTGAATCCTCTTTTAAGTGAAAAATCAGTCATTGCATTTCCAGAAAAGTATGATGCATTGTCAAACATTAAAGCAGATGGCAATCCAAACCTAGTGATTATAAATTGATCTATGAATTCAATAATATTTTCAGAATTAGTTGTCTTGAACGGAACTGCTTCTACCCATTTTGTGAAATAATTTGTTGCCATGAGGACGTATCTATGCTGCTTACAAGAGTGACGAACGATCTCACCTATTATGTCCAAGCCCCACTAACTGAAAGGTTGGTCGATGTTTACAGTCTGTAGTGGTAGGGACGGCTTCTTTTGTCTCCCAGCAGTAGTTTGGCAGACTTGACATCTTCTCACGTAACTGTGCGAGTCTTTGAACAGTGTGGGCCAGTAATACCCTGCGCGTAAGATTTTATGTGCAGTAGCATCTCCAGCATAGTGTCCGCCTGCTGGTCTATCATGGAGTTCCTACAAAACCTTTTCAGCTTCAGTTTTTTCAAGACACCTAAGAAGAACAGAATCATAATTTTTTCTGAAAAGAATATCATTTATCAGCTGATATTGTTTAGCTTTCAATCTTATAGCTCTTTTCTTAGTATGATCAAGGTGTGAAGGAGCATACCCGTTTCTAAGATAATAAATGATATCAGCATATAATGATTCTGCTTCGTTTAGGCTTACCTCACCCATTTGTACCTCTTCAGATGGAGTTTCAGATATTTGCGATGCTCCGGCCAGCATTTTGTAGAATCCTTGACCTCTTACAATGCTTGTTGGTTTTATCTCAAGGTCGTATTCCTGTAAGGTAGTAACCCAATTGGCTCTTTTCTCACCCACATCCTTCTGCACTAGAATATTCCTTACCGCTGGAAACGGTACTATGATCTTAGTATGGGTTTTAAGTAAGAAAGGTCTGAAGTATTTGACTGCTTTGAAAACAGCATAAGCCTGTTTCTCCACGTCAGAATAATTGAGTTCAGCACCTTGTAAGTTTGAACTAAAAAATGCAATTGGAGCTTCCGCTTTTTCTTGATTTGCTTAGGTTAGTATCGTGGCATATGACTTATTTGAGGAAAAGGTGTATAAAATAAAAGATTCTGAAAAAATCGGGGTTGCTAAAGATGGAGCATTAATAATAGCTTGCTTAATCAGGTTGAATGCTTCATGTTCATCTTGTCCCCATTTAAAATTTGAATTCTTTTTAATCATCGTCTGCAAAGAAGACACGATTCGCGAAAAATCTGGAACAAATCTCTTTACAAAAATGATTTGACCAAGGAAAGATTGCATGGATTTTTTGTTATGGGGTAGGGATATTTCAGAAATTTCTTTGATTCTGTCAGGATCAATGTGAATACCGGACTTTGACACTATGAATCCTAGAAGTTTCCCTTCACTTAATGCGAAAAAAGATTTCTTTGGGTTAAGTGAAATTCCATACCTTAAACACCATTGGAAGATTTGTTTCAGGTCTTTGAGATGGTCGCTTCGCTTGTTGGAGTACATTGTTATATCATCCAAATAAATTACTACATATTTATTGACTAAACCTTTGAATGCAATGTCCATAGCTCTCTGAAATGTAGCACCAGCATTAATCAAACCAAATGGCATCTTCCGATATGCATATGTGCCCCATTTAGTTCTGAATGTGGTTTTCAACTGATCATCAAGATGTACCAACACTTGATTGTACGCTGAAAATCCATCCAAGAAAGACATTAGTTCTGAACCTGCCACCACCTGCAGTATTTTCTCCATAGGTGGAAGAGGAAAATTGTCTTTTTGACAGGCTTTGTTAAGATTCCGAAAGTCAATGCAAATCCTAATGTCTCCATTTTTCTTTCTAACGGGTACCATATTGGAGACCCATTTGCAATGTCTGACGGGGAAGATTATCCTGGCTTTCAGTAACTTGTTGAGCTCGGCTTTTATCTGATTTTCTAAATTGGGGTGGATCTTTCTCAGTTTTTGTTGGACAGGTTTTTCGTTATCAATCATAGGAATAGTATGCTGGATGATAGAAGTGTCGTATGTTTTCAGCTCATCATAATTCCAGGAAAAAACATTTTTATATTGTCTCAAAAGACGAATATACGCTAGTTTCTCTTCAGGGGCTAGGCTGAGGCCTAGATTAATGTTTTGTGGTTTAGCATCGGTCCCTAGGTTTACTAATTCGTAGTTCAAAGTTGAATTGTAGAGTTTTGAATTGGTAGACCTCTTAAACTGCTCTTTCAAATCGTATAAGTCTTCTAACTTAACCACCGACTTTGGTATAGCATTATTAGTGTTGTTTTGTTGCAATTGTCGATCGTGCTGGTCTTCGTTAATTATTTGATTGGATTAGTATCCTTTAGATGTGAGGAAATTTACGATATCTGGATCATCATTGAATACTCTCCAATTTGTGATGTTGTCAGGAATGGACGGTCTAAAGATTAATTCTATTGAGAATCTATCTAGACTAAAATCTTCGGACGGAATAAGCTTAGAAGCTACATTAGCCAAAAGGTCTCCACTTGCATTTTGGAGTCTAGGGATTGAAGAAATATTTAACGCTATGAAATGCTCAGTCAGATCTTGTACTAAAGATTGCTAGTGTTTTAAGTGACCCGATAAGCAATGTATAGTGTTACGTACCTGCTTAACCACAATCTTAGAGTCTCCAAAGACTTGAAGATACTTGACATCTAACCCGATTGCCTTGTACATGCCTTGAACCAAAGCCTTGTATTCTACTATATCATTTGTGTAATAAAATTCGAGTCTGCATGTGAGCATGATATTTTCTCCTTCTGGACTAATCAGAACGCATCCTGCTCCTGCTCCTTCGTTAGATCTAGAACCATCAAAAAATAATTTCCAAAACAAAGATGTATTTACATGTTTATCTAAAAAATAATACATTTCGAACTATCAGTTCGAGAAAAATTCTCAACTTGGGACAAAACAAAATTTTCTAAATAAGGTGACACATGAGCATTGAAATTGCCGAGGAAGGAATCTACCGAGTAATTGGCAATGATACTGATGTTATATGCTAGCAGTTCATTTTCTCCCTCTAACTCCGTTACTATGTACTTCTGGTGTAGCTCTTGTTCAACTTTTATTTGATTCGGTTTACCGTTGTAGGGTAGCCACATGTGCGACCAATCAGTTGCGAAGTATCCATGGAGTTTCTATGACCAATCCCTGCTAAGAATTAAGCCATAGAATTCTGGGATGTCAGCAACTAGAATATCAATAACTTGACATACTTTCGAGTTGGATGACAATCTTATGGTTACTTGATTTAGTTCACTGATCACTTCGACTTGAGATCGATCGAACTAAACTATGCGCATTGCAGATTTCTGTGGTTGAACATTTAATTTGGCACATATAGATTTAGGTAAAATATTCGATGAAGCACTAGAATCTACTAAACAATTGTGCACATTTTTATTGAAGATTTCATAAGTAAGGAGAAACGGGGGAGTGTAAGATCTTGATATTCCTCCAATCAAGGCGATGTCATTTGGATCAATCTTATTGATCGCATTTGTTGGAGGTCTTCCCATGCTGCGGGAAGCTTGAGAAAGTATAGCGGTAGGCAAAGGTGCAATTGGCATGGTATGTAATTCTTTCATCATTATCTTATGTTGATTTTTCAATGTGCTCAGTTCGTAAAGGGTGATATTAGCCCTAGTATTTTTCATGTCATCAATAATAGTGTCCTCCATTTCATCCGAGACTATCAGTTTTTTTGGTGGAGTCATTTCATCTGCTTGGACTGGGCTATTTTGAGTCGCTTTGGATGTCGTTTTCTTTGCTGTGACTTTATCTTTTGTTGCAGAGCTTGGGCTCTTTTGCTTAGGGGTAGTCTGGGGAGGATCAAGCTGATTTTTACTTCGTGTGCTAATTGGAAATACTTCTTGATCTTCCTCTTGTGGGAGGATGAAGTCCTACATTCCTTGTAATTCCACAACTTCTTCGTCATCTATCTGCCCTTCAGTGGCAATTTCCTCTTCCTCTTCCTCGGATTCAGCATTTGAAATGGCATTGGGTGGCTTTGCATCCGTTGTGTTGAGATTTTCTGTTTTAGATGAAATAGGCATAAATCCCAGTGTGTGACAACAATAGAATTCTGTTGCTGGATTAGCTCCAGGTTATTGGGAGAGAATTAATGCATCCTAAATTTGATGTGAGAGGCAGTTAGATTATCCTTGCTATAAAATAGGTATCCATACGGATAGTTTGGTGTGGTGAGAGTTTCTGAGTATTTGATTAATTATGTAATCTCCTGTTTGGTTAATAAAGATCGTCGATGCCTATGTTTGGTGGACATAGCCCAAATTGGTTGGGTGAACCACGTTATACCCTGTGTCTCTTTTATGATGTGATCTGCTGTAGTTTTTCTTTGGTTTTTTAGTTGTTCGCTCCAACAATTGGTATCAGAGCAGTTGGAGGCTTGGCGCAGCTCGACCGGACTCAAGGTGGAGCATAGTTCAGCACTGGCTGTGTTGAACTTCTGTCCGCTTGCGTGTGAATGCATGAGGGTGCTGGTGGTGCATTGATTGAGCGCACTGCTATGGGATTAAATTGCGCTGCCTGTATCTTAATAACTACATGATATATATATATATATATATATAGAGAGAGAGAGAGAGAGAGAGATAATTGTACTGTGCTGGCTGTATGTTAATAACCACATGATATATATATAAAACAAAAAAAGAATTCTGCTGCGGAAGCATTAAACGGTCGAATACCTTGCTGCAACAGCGTGAAGTAAAACGGTGTTATATCATTTTGGGATTTGTTATAAAACATTGCTGCGTGCGAGTTTCACTGTCATCGGTGCGGAACAACGTTGATACAATGTTGTAACTGAAAAATAACGTTAATACAGTGTTGATACGGCGTGGTGATTACTTTTTTTTTTAAAAGCGCATGATATTTGGTGCGTATTCCAGCATTGAGACCTACGTGGAGCATCGATATTGCTGGAGCGATGATTTTTGTTTTCGAATTCGAACACAATTTTATTAATGTTATCAAGAGTCAGAGGTCTATAATGCATCGAACAAGTGATTTTAATTTTTTTTTCAAAGTTTTTTTATTGGCGCGGGTAATTCAAAAACAGTCGCGCCAACCAATTGAAATGGCGTGGATACTATTTAATTAAGTGCGCCAATGCGCTAATGAGCTAATAGGTGCATATTTGAGTGGTATTCTCGCGCCATTTTGTCAACACTTACATCGTTTTTTAAAAGGCGCAGTTAATGTGCTGATCAACAAGCGCCATTTGTTTTTTACATTGAAATCTGAGATTTAAACAGCAAAGCAAAGGGGGTTGTTGTTTTTTTTTTTAAAGGCGAAGGTAAACTGAGGCATAGGCATTTATTGAGATTCATTTTTTTTTTTAAATTGAAATTAGAGATTCTTTGTTTTAGACGAGATGGCGAAAACGTAGAGTGCCCGATTTGAAATCGAGAAATTTAATGGCAAAATTAATTTCAAGATCTGGAAGGTAAAGATGCATGATCTGCTGGTATAGCAGGGCGTGGCCAAGGCGTTGTTGGGCAGATCCAAACTGCCTTACCCCGTGACAGATGATGAGTGGAATGAATTGGATGGAAGAGCCTTGAGCAGAATTCGGTTGTGTTTGGCCGATGATGTTTTATTTAACATCGTGCCAGAGAAGACTGTAGCTGGTTTGTGGACGAAGTTGGAGAAGCTGTATATGACAAAATCCTTGAAAAATTGGATTCTCCTGAAGCAACAGCTATACAGTCTACGAATGAAGGAAGGTACTTCCATTACTGACCATTTAAATGTTTTTAATACTTTAATGGTGCAATTAGAAAGCATAGAAGTAAAGATTGAAGGCGAGGATAAAGCCATAACTTTATTGTGCTTGGTGCCTGAGTCGTGGGATCATTTTTTCACGTCTATAAGTCTTAGTTCATCCAAAACCATTGAATTTGATGATGTCATCGGAGCTTTGTTGTCTGAGGAAACCAGGAAGCAGTCGAATGCTGACACCTCTACATTAGAGGCAATGATGGCTAGAGGTCGTTCTAGAGAAAGACGCTCTGGTAAGCGCAGCGATTCGCATTCAAATTCCAAGGGGAAGAAGAGTAAAGTCAAGTGCTGGTTCTGCAGAAAATCAGGGCATTTGAAGAAGGATTGCTGGAAGGGACAACAAACTTCTAAAGAAGCTTCATCGACAAAAAAGAAGGAAGCAAACACAACTGATACAGGTTCAGCATCTGGTTCAGGTATGAGCGACGAAGTCTTGTCAGTTAATTTGTCAAATCATGATCAACAATGGTTGCTAGATTCTGGTGCATCAAACCACATGTGTATTCATAGAGGCCGGTTTAAGACATATAGATTAGTGAATGATGGAGTCGTGTACATGGGTAATGATGTCACATCTAGTATTGTGGCAATAGGGAGTATACAGCTGCAAATGTTTGATGGGACAACCAAAATGTTAATTGATGTAAGACATATACCAGATTTAAGAAAAAATCTAATTTCACTGGGGGCACTTGATATAAATGGATATAAAACTGTCATTCAAGGTGGAGTAATGAAAATTTACAAAGATATTTTACTAGTAATGAAAGCTAGGAAAGTAGGAAATCTGTTTCAGTTAGAAGGAAGAACAGGGTTAGTTCATGTGTCTACAGTGTCCGAACAGGACAGTAGTTCCATTCACCTATGGCATTAGAGGTTGGGCCATATGAGGGAAAGAGGATTAAAGATTTGGGCTGATTGCAGGTTACTTCCTAATCTAAGATCTGGAAAGTTAGATTTCTGTAAACATTGTCTATTTTGCAAACAAAGTAAACAAAAATTTAAAACAGGCAAGCATACTAGTAAAGGAATACTTGATTATATCCATTCAGATGTTTGGGGTCCAACACCTACAACCTCGTATGGTGGCTCGTCGTATTTTGTGTCATTTATTGATGACTTTTCTAGGAAAGTATGGGTCTATATGATGAAGAGGAAGTCTGATGTTTTTACAATTTTCAAGAAGTTTAGAGCATTGGTAGAAAACAACACTGGTAGAACTATAAAATGTTTAAGAACTAACAATGGTGGTGAGTTTACTTCCAAGGAGTTTGACAGCTATTGCAAGGATGCAGGGATCGAGAGACATAAGACCACGGTTTATACTCCTCAGCAGAATGGAGTTGCTGAACGCATGAACATGACTCTTCTAGAGAGAGCAAGGAGTATGCTGAGTAATGCCTGGCTGCAAAAGGAGTTGTGGACAGAAGCGGTGGCAACAACTTGTTCTGTGATAAACCGATCTCCATCAACGACAATAGGCTGCAAGATTCCGCAAGAGGTATGGAAAGGACACCCTTGTGACTATTCTAAACTCAGAGTGTTTGGTTGTGATGCATATGCTCTAGTGCCTAAACATCAACGAACTAAATTAGATCCGAAATTGAAAAGGTATGTCTTTGTTGGGTATGGTGATTGAACAAAGGGATTTAGATTGTGGGATCCTACTACTCGCAAAATCATCACCAACAGAGATGTAAAGTTTGATGAATCCTCTCTTGTACAGTTAGATATAGATAATAAATTGAAACAGGATGATGTATCTGATTTCCAGCACATTCAGTTTGATAGCATTTCTAATGATAGTCATGACGACCATAGTTTAGATTCTAGTCATGAACAGGTTTCAGAATCAGATTATGAACAGGGTTCAGATGGAGGTCATGAACAGGTCTCAGATGGCGATCATGAAGAAGTTCCTACAGATGATAGACATCCAATTGTGGAAGCAATAGAAACATTCTTAAGGAGGTCTACAAGGATCAAACGCCCTCCGAGAAGGTATGATGATTATGTTACTTCAGTTGCTTTGACCGCTAATGATGATGAACCTGTGTGTTATCAGGAAGCTGTAGAAGGTTCAGAGAGTGACAAATGGAAAGTAGCCATGAAGGAAGAAATGATGGCCTTAGGTAAGAATGGCACATGGGATCTGGTTGAACTTCCCAAAGGCAGGAAAATTGTGGGATGTAAGTGGGTTTTCAAGGTGAAATAGGGTGTGAATGATACAGATGATAGGTACAAAGCGAGACTGGTTGCAAAAGGGTTTTCTCAGAAAGCCGGTATTGACTTTCATGAGATTTTTTCACTAGTGGTTAAATTGTTTCAATTAGAATTGTGTTAGCATTAGTGGCTTTGCTTGATTTAGAGTTGCAGCAATTAGATGTTAAGACTGCATTTCTACATGGAGACTTAGATGAGGAAATATATATGGAAAAACTGGAAGGGTTTGTTTAGCATCGCAATGAGAAATTTTTCTGCAGGCTCAAGAAGTCATTATATGGCCTGAAGCAGTCGGCTCGGTAGTGGTATAAGAAGTTTGATTCTTTCATGTTGAGTTAGAAATATGTAAGAAGTGAATATGATCATTGTGTTCACTTTAAGCAGTTAAGTAATGGCATGTTCATTTTCTTAGTGTTGTATGTTGACGATATGCTTTTAGCAAGCAAAAGCATTGAAGAAGTCAACATGTTGAAGACTCAGATGGCAAGGACGTTTGATATGAAAGATCTAGGAGCAGCAAGACAGATTTTGGGCATGGAGATTTTCAGAGACAGGAGAAATGGTAAGCTATGGCTATCACAATAGAAGTATATTGAAAAAATACTTTTGAAGTTTGGTATGAATAACGTGAAGCCTGTGTCAGTCCCTCTTGCTTCCCATTTCAATCTTTCTTTGAGTTTATGTCCTAATTCAGATGAAGAAAAGGAATTTATGTCTCGAATTCCATATGCTAATGTAGTAGGGTGTTTAATGTATGCGATGGCGTGTATGCGACCAGATATTTCACATGCAGTTGGGGTTGTGAGTAGGTATATGGAAAATCCGGGTAAAGAACACTGGTCAGCAATGAAATGGGTGCTTCGGTATTTGAGAGGCACAAGTAGTTATTGTATTACTTACAATAAGAGTAGTGAATTTGTTTGCGGATATGTTGATTCTGATTTTGCAAGTGATTTGGATAAGAGAAGGTCAACTTCAGGATATGTCTTTACTCTTGTAGGTGGAGCTATTAGCTGGATGTCAAAGCTACAAAACATTGTTGCTTTATCCGCTACTGAAGCAGAATACATTGCTGCTTCACATGCTTGCAAAGAGGCGGTGTGGTTGAAAGGTTTGCTTGGTGAGTTTGGTAGGTTACAGGACAACATCAAGTTGCTTTATGATAGTCAAAGTGCAATACATTTGGCTAGGAATCCAGCCTATCATAGTAAATCAAAGCATATTCCAATTAAGTACAATTTTGTAAGACAGGTTATCACTGAAAGGGGAGTTTCTCTTGAAAAGGTGCATACAAAGGAAAACTGTGCAGACATGTTCACGAAACCAGTTTTGTTAGAGAAGCTACATTGGTGTTTGGCTTGTCTTGGCTTGCAGAAAAGATAAAAATAATAAACAAACAGGGCATCAGGCTAATTTTTGTCAAGGTGGAGATTGTTGAGATTTTATGTTTTAGATGAAATAGGCATAAATCCCAGTGTGTGACAACAATAGAAATCTGTTGCTGGATTAGCTCCAGGTTATTGGGAGAGAATTAATGCATCCTAAATTTGATGTGAGAGGTAGTTAGATTCTCCTTGCTATAAAATAGGTATCCATACGGATATTTTGGTGTGGTGAGAGTTTTTGAGGATTTGATTAATTATGTAATCTCCTGTATGGTTAATAAAGATCGCCGATGCCTATGTTTGGTGGACGTAGCCCAGATTGGTTGGGTGAACCACGTTATACCCTGTGTCTCTTTTATGATGTGATCTATTGTTGTTTGTCTTTGGTTTTTAGTTGTTTGCTCCAACACGTTGAAGGACCTATTTTAAAAGCTCTGTAGGGCTTTTTCGAAGAACTATCTGCTACTTTCTTTTTTATGTTGACCATCTCATTGGACATGGTCTTTAGAACTTTTTGCAATCCTTCTAAATCAAAAGGATATTTTGGTTGTTTTTTCTTGGAGTCTTCCTTGAACGTGACTTTTTTGGACTTACGTTCCTCTATCGCGGATCTCTTTTCCAGGGCTATTATTTGTTTTTCTACTGCTATCGCCTCTTTCCTGTTTTCAGCTAAGGTTGTTTTATTTACCCTGTCCATGAAGATGGCTATCTTCGATGGCAGAGCGGTAATATACCATTTGCATTGTACTTCTTCGTTGGGCTGAGAAGCAGTAGGGATTTTGTTGAAAATTTTGTTGAACCGTAAATTGAAATCCTTAATAGGCTCTCTAGCTTCGGCTTTAAAATTGGATAGGTCATTGATTAACGTTGCCGTTGATCTGTCATCACCAATATTTGTTAGGAATTGGTCCTGGAAGATTTCCCAACTTGTAATGGATCCGAAGGGTAATGAAAATTACCATGACCCGGCTGTCCCTTGCAGTGTATAAGGAAAAATTCGAACAACATCATCTTCATTAGTAACCCCATTGAGATTAATGGAAAGCACGAAGTTATTTATGTGCTCTTCTGCTAGCATACCTGCCTTGGGATTGAATTTGGGCAGCCATTTCTCATGATGGTCCATATTTGACTCAAGGGTGCAGGCATTAAGACTGCCCCAGGGTTGTTCCATGGAGTCTGGGCCATTGTTGAACTGCTAACAGAGGAAAGTGCAGAGGATGATGCCTGTGGCTGGGAGGATGAGGATACTATGATCGTAGATGTTTGAAGAGGGGTTGTGGGAGTTCCAGTGGATGGATGAATGATGATCTGGAGTGGAGATGTGGATGGTTGACTTCGCGGTGAAGTAGTTGAGATGGATGATGCAGACAAAAGAGTCTCACTGTCAGACTCTTGCAGTGATTTCCTTTCTCTTTTCCTGGCAGGAAGAGATAATTCGGTCGGCTGAACGCCAAACTTTTCACTCTTTAGCCTAGTCAGGGGATGAGCAGGGTTGTATTGTGAAGTCAAGCTGCCTTGAGATTTATCAGACCTCTGAGGGGAGATGGAAAATCGCTGAAGTTTGTGAATCAGGGATTTGACATCAGGAGGTTCAATGGTAGATTGGTCTGAAATATCAGGGTGTGTAGCAGCGGTTGATACTCGAGCGACTTCTGACTCTGGATTTAAATGTAATGGGGAAGTCAGGGGAGATGATGAGGGCGATTTACTATCAGAATGGTATTCAGATTTGGATTTGCTTGCCATTAATAGTTCAGGCCCTCCTTCTAGCGCCAAATATGTTGAAGCCCCGAAAATCGGGTCAACAACAAGGGGGATACCCGCGCAGTCCGGACCTTGGTTGGCAGCTCCTTATCCCTTTGGTATAGCGGGTCTGACTGGGGATAATGAGACTAGTTTCCCAATCTATGGGTGTGTGTGTGTAGAATTGGATGTTGCTAATCTAACAGTAACTATCTAAGCTATCCTAATTCAAACTTTAATCTAATTCTATGCTATGATAATCTAATAAAAACAACACATCTAATATATGCTAACCCAGGATGTATTTATTCTATTATGTGATCTAAAGAGATTTCATATAACAACAATCAATAAAGATCATTCAACGATTATAAGAAAGGAAATCAATTAAGATGAACTATTTTGCATAAGAAGTTAGGAAAAACAGTTGTGAACATCATATCACATAATAAGTTATTCATACATTAAACATAAATAGATAGTTCCACCGTACAAAAGTGCCAAATGGTAACTCAAGCATTCTTGCAATAACATATAAACAACTAAAATTTGTATATCGCTTTAACATATAAGCAGAAACGGTCAAGAGATAGAAGTACCATTTATGACTGGTCCTACTCATAAGCTTCAAGAAATAATGATTTATTTCTCCTTGCTCTAACATCTACTAAGAGTACAAAAGTGCAACATCAGTAGCAGATATCAAATGCAAACATCAACAAATCTTGAGCCATTCATTCACCAAAACCTCCTCGGAGGGCGCAAAAGTGCATGTTCTAAGGACAAGTTTTTGATAAATTTCTGGACCCTTCTCTAAATGCATGAGAAGGGTTTAAATACTACTAACTAAATAACTTAATTACACATATTCAGGATACAGTTTAAATGACCACCCTTTTTCTAAGCAAAATTATTTCTAAAAATTAAGCCTAATATCTAACTATTTCTGTATTTGCTCCTTAATATTGCGAGAATTCAATATTTGCCTGGGTAGAGTCAGCTGACTGTCTTCCGCTTTTGGTTGAGCTAAACAAACAGAAATGGTAAGTGCTGGCACCATGTTTTCCAGCAAAATAGCAGATATACTTTTAGAATCATCTCTGGCTATGTCGATTTACTGTGTATGCTCAGTAATAACCGAAATTCCACTTGGTTAACCCTTAAATTGCCTTTGCCTTTTCTTTCTTGCGTTTCTGGGCTTACGAGTGACTAAGCAGTTAAGGACTTTGCTTTTTGAGAAATTTTGTCAGCGATGCGCGATTAGCGCTAGGCGCTAATTGTGCATCAAAAACTGCATCCGTTTTTTGATCCGGGCCTTTCTGGTGCATTTTTTGCCTTTAGCACCTTTCCTTCACGGAGTATAAGCTTTTAAAATTTTGCAAACATACTGCTTTTGTGAACTTCTACCCTTGAGTGTTAAATTGCATCTTGATAT
The DNA here is from genome assembly GCA_031772625.1 of Pinus tabuliformis. Classification (NCBI taxonomy): domain Eukaryota; kingdom Viridiplantae; phylum Streptophyta; class Pinopsida; order Pinales; family Pinaceae; genus Pinus; species Pinus tabuliformis. The sequence continues at coordinate 135,421,030 of CM062820.1, forward strand.
CAGCATTGTTCAACCATTCATTGAATCATGGCTTTGACTGATAGATCTGTAAATGAATAGCTCAGTAGTGCTCTAGAATTTGCGGCTCTGTTGTATGCATCATCTGTTCATGAGGGCATTTCTTCTCTGCTTCCGAGCATTGGAGCTTTACCTTTTTCCTTAATCGCTCCCTGCACATTGCTTCATATTGTTTCTGTCTTTCCTTCCTGCAGTTCACACATAAGGAGAGCATAATGGTAATAAAAATTGACAAGAAAGCTCTGAGCTCTACGGATGTACAAAAACATGCCACCCGACGTGAACTAACTCTTTGAAAACACAAAACTGTCTTTCATTAACACTTGGCGTACATTCATTAATTTTCATTAACGCGTGTATTCAATTTTTCTTGAATGTTGAGCCGGGGAAAATCTGCAATGGGCGATCTCTATGATTCGCATTGCAGCATTTCATCATTGCGTTATCGCATTTTATCAATATGTTTTATCGCAGGGTTACCCGATCATGCAGATCACAGGATTGCAGGTTGTTGTTTCGCGCGATCGCAAGATCGCCGATAGCATTATCGCATTATCTCAAGATCACAATTCATTACAATTCGTTAAATAGTGATGTGCCATTTTTGCGATGTTGCGATATGCGATGTCACATATCGGCCATCGGCGATTTCTTAAAGTTTTCGTTTGTGAGCATTTCTTAATGCATGCGATGCGATGGATTTCGAGTCGTATTCTCAAAGTTTATCATTCTACTCACAAGGAAATGTCCTATCTCCTTCGCGTGATGCGATATTTCCTTAAGGAGTATAATACATGAGTTTTAATTAAATTTTTTGAATTTTTTACTAAGGGTCCCCACTTACCTAGTGATATTGCTAATACTAAATAAGGGGGGCGGTTGTTGGTGGCCACAACACCTGCATGGATAGAAAAGAGAATTAAAGTCTACCTCTACTGAATATGATATGAGATATGTAAACATGCTTCCTTAGCTAAGGCTGAGAATTAAGAACTAGGGAAGTGCTCATTTTAACTGTGCATGCAAAAACTAAATAAAGCAAAGAGATTCACTACTCTATGTGCTGGAAATGAATCCATTGCCTAATGTAAGTGCTTTTCCCATAACAAGATATTAAGGACTCATAAACTTTTTTGCTTCCTCCAAGAAAGGTGTATGCCAAATAGAACTAAGCTATCTTGCACTATCCTCCAAATTCATTCACCTTTAACAAAAATATTGTGCCCATAAAAAGACAAGAGACAAATATCCAACAGAATTCACTAACCAAGTAGAGACCCTTGTGCCCAAACAGAGAGATTATAAGGGAATGTCAGCTAGGGTGGAATATTTCACCATCGAAATTGACAAGAGATAGAAGGGGTCAAAAACCATCAAACCTATTGTTCAAGAACAAATGAATTATTCCACACTTAGTGATCCAAAATGAATTCAATCCTTCTTTGTTTATAGATTTTATAGAGGGGTTTCATATTCTTAAGTGATTGAGTAAGCCTTACTCCAAACCCCAAATTTGGGTCTTTTAAGCCTAGTTTCTCCAAAATTGCCCAACAATGGGTATTTTGGGGTTTTTTCCCCTTTATGGAGGACTCTAGCCTACGGGGATGTATAGGATATTACATCCCATTCGTTCTCAATTTGTAGAGGACATTACATGACACCTGATAAAAGAAATAGTGCTTTAGTTTAGGAGGTAATAACTAATGCTTATTTATTTCCACACAAGACATACATCTTACAAAAATGATCATGGGGTACAAATACTACAAAAGGCCTAAATCTTACTAGCATTGTCATAGTCCAAGAATAAAAACTGTTTCACATGAAACATGTTCAGTACCACATACTACAAGCACAAATGACAAATTCAAAAATAATATATGTATTCAATGAAAGAAGGATGAATCCTATTAGCACACTTTAAATTGAATAGCTCTTGAGATGTAGTGTTAATCAAAATTTCATAGGTTGGATCATAATTAAGTATTGAATGTTGTTTTTGGTCCAATTTGGGGAAAAAGAGGAGCTCCTAGTGACAATGGGATGACAAGACTTTTGAAAAGGGAGATCTGCTATACTTTGCAACATACAAGCCATTCATTCTAGAGGAGGAGATATAGAGAAGCCTTTAATAAGGACCTTTCCAAGATCAATTTGGAGGAAAATCCATTTTCAAAGCTTAAACATAGTTCTAGATTCAAACAAGAGTAGTCAATTTTTAGAACAATTATTAATTCCCAAGAAATTGGAGCCAAGTTGACATGTTGCCCATTTATTCTTCTACTGGACAAGGAAGCGTTTATGAAAAGTCCTTGGTGCTTTGATCTAGTATTTGATGCAAATCTGTTAATTAGAAATTTAATGAGAGACATAGTTTATATTAAGAAAAAGGAAAATGTAGAGGGCCAATTGATAATTATCTCTAAAAAACTCTCAATAGAATCCTAACATATTTGTAATGGAGAACTCCATGGTTATTTTCTGCTGTCGAAACTTTGCTAATTTCCATGATTGAAGCATGTATTCATGCCTTGAAAGAAGCTCACAAATGCTTTTGATATTAGTTGAAGCAAAGAAAATGTGCAAAGTTACACTAACATAGAGGTCTGGAAAAAAAGTATGTGGATCTTGTTTTCCCAGACTGCACACAAACAATGGACAAAAGGTGAAAAAATCAAGTGAAAAGGCATGTGTGGTTTTTGTCATGCAGAGATAGTTGTTAACTCCACACTCTACAATGAAGGATTTGTCTCCTAAGTGAAACAAAGGTTTGAATGCAGAACTTCGGATTAAAGAGAGTGGAGGTTGATGATACATGACCGCTATTACCCCACTTTCTATATGAGTTATAGGAGATAAAAATAATGAGATACAAGTGATAAAAAGTAGATACTATTGTTATTCAAATTTAATAAAAAAATATTACTACGTCTTCCTCATTCTAAAACAAACATCTTCCATAAAATATTTTCTCCATGAACCTGATTTAAAATGAATCTCTTCTCTTGACATGCCCATCCACAAATAGAAACAATGCCGATGGGACAATTTTTGTTTAGAAAATTCACAATTAGTTTCAATTGTAAGATCTCCTATTTTTTAGTTCATATTTCAATTACAAGTAGTGAATTAGGACTTGCTGGTCAATCGCGATTAATCACGAGTCAGAATCCACTAGCTCTCCAAACAATCTGATCCAAATATTTGCAATTCAAAATCACATTGACCAGGTTTAACTCATGGTCAACGAAAGTTTGACTTGTGACTTGTTGATTAAAGTAGATTCCTACAACTGATTTTGATTTATTCAATTTTTAGCCTTGACTCGACGAGCATGAGTTTTTCAAGTTTAGGTATGCCGCATTGATAAAAACTAAACATCGGCCATTCCAAAATTTATTTCTCATTTCTCAGGCCTACAACTCATACATCGAGACCTTAGTAATCGATCACTACTCACTATTACACTGCCAGATTCCATATCTGGTAACCGCTAGCATGAGCCTATGTCCAGACTCTATATTGGGTAGTCGCCAATGTGTTCTCTATCAATACTCCATATCGACCCTCGAGAAGTCGCGCGTCACCTTCAACATGTGTTACCTTCAGCCTAAGCCACTTCACTATTCAACACTCAAGGTACATTGGAACTTGGATTAAATAATAGGTATATTACTATATTGAATTTTCAATGTCATTTTCAATGGCAAGTTTCAAGTTTTAATATTCAACAATCAATTTTTTGGCGTATTCCTTTTGCTATGAATTTTCAATCCTATAAATGGGGCTTAAATAGATTTTAAAAATGCACTAAGAAATGGTTTCATAGCAACCACCTGCCAAGTCATCAAGAATTCCTTCCTTGGTCGATGTCTTGCCTACTCCAAAGGCTTTAACCATGCATTCACAACTTTGGGTATTTTTGTTCTTCCAGAATATGTTGTTGATGTATTGGTTCAGTTGTCTTATGCTAAAAGAACTTGAAAATTCAAGATTACAATGCAATATATATTGATAATATTTCCTTTAGGTAGCATTTCCTCATATATACCTAACTGTGTTTCAAGGTCATAATGATATATTAGGTCAAAATGTGCTTATGTTGCTGGAAAAACTCCTCTTTGATCCGTAACAAAACCTCATATCCTTTAAAACAAACCCTCTTTTTTGCCAAGTTATATATGACATTTTTAATTTTTATTGTATTTTATAGGAGCCAAATTAAATAGAAGGCACAATTCCAAATCTAAAGAAAAGCCACAATTTAAACACAAGTCAAAAACAACAACAATGTAGAGGGAGAAGGACTTTTCTTGGGCTTATTGTGACAAGATTCTTGGAGACCCCAAGCTCCTTTGTAAATTTTGCAAAGAAAATTGTAGTGGAGGCATTTATAGATTCAAGTACCACCTTCCACAAATACCTAACCATGATATATGTCTCTACAAAAATGTTGACGAAAATGTCAAACACCAAGCAAAATTAGCCATTCATATGTTCAGTCAGCATAATGCAAAGAAAGAAAAGAAAAATGAAAATAGGAACTCCTAGAGTTAACAATTTTTCTTCCGCTACCCCATTTCCATCTCCCTCTGTTGAATCCTCAATGCATTTCCCAAGTTTCCCACACATTCCTCCTATTCCAAGTCAAGCCCAAGGCCAAATGGATCCTCCTGCATTCAATATTGAAGGTGGAAACATAAACACCTTTTTTTCTCCTCGCACTAAACCAAGTTCCCGGCCTACATTGGATACCACTAGTTGGAAAAACAATATCCATAGTCAGGCAAGGAAGTCCATTGATAACTTTTGGTACTATTCTAACATACCTTTACACTGTGCCATAAGTCCTTATTGGAAAGTTATGATTGATGTAGTTGTTGTTACAGGTCCAGGGCTCAAAGCCCCTTCATTAGAGAGAATTAGGACAAATTTTCTATTAGAAAGTGTTGAAGATGTCATGCTTGTACTATCTGAGTTTTTTTCATCATGGATAGAAATAGGGTGCACCATCATGAGTGATGGATGGGGAGATCAGATGAATAGAACTTTAGTAAATCTCCTTGTATCTTGTCCAGTAGGTACAATTTTTCTCAAATCAGTGGATGCCTCAAACAAGGTTAAGACTGCACAACTTATTTGTGAAATGAAGGAGGAAGTCATTCAAGAAGTGGGAGAAGAACATGTTGTACAAATTGTCACGAACAATGCATATAATTATATGGCTTTTAGTAGAGTTTTTGAGATTAGGCACCCCACTATTTTTTGGACCTATGTGTTGCCCATTAAATAGATTTAATGCTTGAAGACATTGGTAAGCTTCATTGGATACATGAGGTTGTGGAGAAGGAAAAATCCATTAAAAAAATACCTATATAGCCACACTATTATCCTAAACATCGTGAGAAAATACATTAAAGGTAAAGAAATTGTTCGACCTCCAGTGACTAGATTTACAAGAAATTTTATATCTTTGGAATTTGTGGTTGAGAAAAAGATAAATATGAAGAGGATGTTCTTACGACCTGAGTGGATGGAATATAAACATTCCAAGACCCTTGAAGGCATTGAATTTGTTTCACTTGTATTTGATGATGATTTATGGAAAGATTGTTGGGCGGTATAAATGCTAGGTTTTACATGAAAAACTCGAATTTGGAACGACCCAAGTGATGCAGGAGCATTCAGCCCAAGGGAAATCATTGTAAATAATAGATATAGGGGGCCAAGCATTTTTACAATTATTTTCCTAAGTTCCAAGTCAGTTTAATGTTTAGGCTTTTAAGTGTGATTTTAATTAGATGTTCTCAAAATAAATAAATGAGAACATAGAAACTAGGGAGAGCTTTTAGGCATAAAAGCAATGAATGTGGGCCGTTAACGGATAAGGAGGCTTTTTTTTTAAGACAAGAAAAAGATGGAATAAAGCTTCAAGAGGCTTTTGCCATGTATGCATTGCATGTAGAGCTTTAGAGCTTTTATTTGAGTGATTAGAGGGATATGAACCAAAATTGGTTCAATTCAAATTGTATAAATTTATGATCCTCAAAGGAAAATGAGAGTAGGTAGACTTGAATAGTGAGAGTGTGAGAGTGTGATTGAGAGTAGGTTGAACAACCAAGGCTGTAAGGCTTCAGGCGATTGTGAAGGGCCACAAATCTAGGATATATGGCCAACAAGAGTTTGTAAGTAATTTGTTTCGGTTTCAGATTATATAAACATTGGTTGATTGGTTGTGAAAGTTAAAAGTATTTCTAGTTAAATGTATATATATATGGTTGAGGTATCGATCGTTGGAAAGATCAACCAAAGGAAGTGTGCAATAAAAGAAATTTTAAGATCAATTTACGCGCCGAAGCTGAAAGGATGGATATTAATATAACAATTGTTAACTGTGTTGAATAAATCCATGCATGAGTTTATTTGTGTCAAATAAGGAACTCGATTTTAAAATCGGATTTGTTGATATGTAGCACATGAGAAAATGAGAATTGAATGTAGGAGGGCGCAGAGCTATGTTTTAAAACTCTGTTGGAATTGAATTAAAAAAATTGTTATGTTTAAATAACAGTGACATAGTTTGAACAACGTGGCAAATGAGTGGCTTCGGCATATCGGGTTGGAAAGTCAAATTCATGGAGGTGCACGCATTTTTGTGAAAATTAATTGGACTGTTGTGAATATTGGTTTTATGTTGCAATTGAAACGCTTTTATTTAAATTCGCATAACACTGGTATGAAGATTTCAAGACACAAATTAATGAATTTCGATTATGAGATGCGTTAATTTGCTGAACCAGTTCTGTTGAATGTAATCAATGGCAGCAATTGCTATTCGTTTAGTGCGTGGAAGTACAGGTGTAATCGATTGCTGAATTTACTATTGGTTGAAGCACATTCTAGACAAAACTATGGACGGAATTAATTGGATGTTGGCTTTTAGTAAGTCAATATGGATTTTACATAAAAAATGAATCGTGGAAATGTCAAACCCAATGTTAGGAATTAAAAGGCCACGTTTCATTTTTAAGAACAGGTTGGTAAGACCGAGCATCGTTGAATGGTAAAGGGAATGCGTGGTTTAAATTTGTGAATTGACATTGCAGAAACAGCCAGCGTTATGAAATCCAAGACTGCGTTTATATATGCTTCATAAGTTGCAGGTGGGAATCGGTTGGATAGCGATGGGAATGGAGTCGATTGAATGAAGAACACAAGATATAAGGTATTGCCGGAGGTAACTTGAATCTGTTGAATTTGATTCAGAAGATTGCTGAAATTCGATCGATGTGTTAACTGCGTTAATGCTGAGTTGAATGTTTAATCATTCTAGAAAGAGGACAATATGATCTCATGAAGGCATAGAGAAAGTAAATCAAATGGTCTAATAGTGCGATACAGGAAAGTGAAGGCAGCGGCACATTAATGTTGGTGAACCAGATTCGATGTTGAGAGCATGAGGCGGTGAATGGTCTAGTCCTGCGTCATCAAGTGGTATCAGACTAGGGAAAGTTTCCTGCGGGGAAGGATTCCAGAGCAGCAGAAGTTGGTATTAGAGTTGGAATAACTCTGTTTGAAGATTCAAGTTTTTAAGTTAAGTTAATTGCATGTGATGAATGAATGTTAGATTTTGGAACTAATGAATATTGCAGCACAGAGATGTAGTGCAGTTGAGAAGTGAAACAAGATCATGCAGGATCTTGAAAGGTGAGCTGACAGGTATTATTCATCTCTGGTTTAAAGGTTATGCTTGGATAATTTGATTTATAGGCATAGTGAAGAAATCTTAGCGGGAAAAGTAAATCACGGCTAGAGTGCAGTGATGAAGGAGTCCAGCAAAGGATTCTAGGTGAATGTGGCAGAACCTAAAGATTCAACGGAGGTTGAATGAAAAGGACAAGTGTGTTATTGGAAGTTGTAGATGAGAGAAGCCTGAAGGAGCAGTGGAGAATGCTCTAAAGGTTCCAGGAGAGGACCGGTGATTACCAAAAGACCAGATCTGGAGGGAAGGATTGATGAGGTAAGTGGTAGCAAGAGAGTTTGCTGTTGTAGAGGCTTGATGCAACTCATGGATGAGAAACTCATGGCGAGGAAGATGACTACTGAAAGTCATAAAGGAGAAAGCAGAGGTTGAGAAAGAGGCCACTGTAGAAAAGAGAAGAAATATGCCAAGGCAAATGGCATAAGACAACAGTTGACTCAGGAAGAGTATGAGAAAGAAAAAGTTGAGATAGCAGTTCATCTTGAGCTATTGATGGAATTGCTACAGGAAAATATGAAGGACCAGAGAGTGGGTTGGCTCATGAGGAAGAGAGTGAAGTGGCAGAGGCTACAACAGAAAAGAGATCGATAGATAAACATGTAGTTAACAGAAGAGCTGAAGAAGCTCGAGCAGATGATGAGTATACAGTTGAGACGTGAAGAACTCAGAACAGCTGAGTTGAAAGTGGAGGTTTCCATTGGTGAAATAGAGGAGAAGATCATTGATGATTTCTTGAACTATTGGGTAGATCCAGATCAGCTGGATAATGTAAAACCATGTATTTATTTAGCTGACAATTGTGATGTGATTACAAGTTTTACTGAGGAGGATGTGAAATCTTGTGAAACTATTACATCAAAACAGGAAGTTCTTATGGATGCAGAAGAAGTGGATCATTCTGTAGCACGGATAAGTGAAGCAACAGTTGAGACTATTGAACTTTGTGATTTTCAAATTGAAAGTTTGTGTGTGAGTGCAGGGACTGTAAGTGATAGTGAAATGCTTCAGCAATGCTATAGAGAAATTTCATTATTGGAATACTTGTTGGAGAATCCAGAGTATGACACGGAGATTGCAGAAGAAAGAGTTCAGTACAGTGAGCAAGAGGAAAAGGACATCATGGAAATAGATGGTATGAGAGGAAGACTGGTTGATAGTCTTGAGAGTTCTTTAGGGAATTCTTTGGGAAGAGAGAATCAGCATACCGATGTGCTGATTGAGAGGGAGAATTCAAAACAACATACTAAGGTGCTGGGAGAGGGAAGTAAGGCACTAATGCCTTATGATTTTTGTTTTAACAAGTGTTTTTTGAATGTAGGTATTATTGCAGGTGTTGAAGAATATTTGACTCAGTTGAGCAGTCAAATGAAGGAGAAAGATGAGAATTTTGTGGAAATTTATAATCCATGGGATGAGGACATTATTTTGCTGGAAAGGAAGCTGAATGATCAGAATTCAGTGTAGAAAGAATCTCAATTTCAAAATTGGGAGTTGCAGATGCATAGAGATGAAGATAGCAGAAAAGAGTACACAATGTACCAGTCCAGTAAGTTGCTGATAGGAGAAGCAAAGGAAGAATTTTTCCGTAGTAGAAGACAAGAGGGCATGGATGATTGGGTGGTAGTAAGAAACGAGAAGGTAAGAATGGAAACAAGCATAGGAATAAGAATTGAGCAAGTCGTCTTAGCTCAGCAGTCAGCAAAAAATCAGCAGCTTGAATATTTATTGGACAAAGAAATTGAATTAATTAGACGCATCATGTTGAAAGTGTCTCAGAGGAAGACGTCAGCAAAGAAGAGAAGTAGCAGCAGCAAAGTGAAGACAAGGATAGATTGTGAAATTGTAGCAAGTGGAGCAAGAAAGCATAAAATATTGAGACCTGGAGAAGAACAACAGGTAGAAGAAGCGACAAATGGAAAGTTGCAACACAAGATATGGGATCTAGGCAAACATAGATCTGAACACATGATCAGGAGATCATGAATATTTTCTACCTTGGGAGTCTGCTGTAGGAGCATTCAGCCCAAGGGAAATCGTTGTAAATAATAGATATAGGGGCTCAAGCATTTTTAGAATTATTTTCCTAAGTTCCAAGTCAGTTTAATATTTAGGATTTTAAGTGTGATTTAATTAGATGTTCTCAAAATAAATAAATTAGAACATATAAACTAGGGAGAGCTTTCAGGCATAAAAGCAATGAATGTGGGCCGTTAAGGGATAAGGAGGCTTTTTGTTTTAAAACAAGAAAAAGATGGAATAAAGCCGCAAGAGGCTTTTGCCATGTATGCATTGCATGTAGAGCTTTAGAGCTTTTATTTGAGTGATTAGAGGGATATGAATGAGAATTGGCTAAATTCAAATTGTATAAATTTATGAGCCTCAAAGGAAAATGAGAGTAGGTAGACTTGAATAGTGAGAGTGTGATTGAGAGTAGGTTGAACAGCCAGGGCTATAAGCCTTCAAGCGATTCTGAAAGGTCACAAATCTGGGATATCTGGCCAACAAGAGTTTGTAAGTAATTTGTTTTGGTTTCAGATTATATAAACATTGGTTGGTTGGTTGTGAAAGTTAAAAGTATTTCTGGTTAAATGTATATATATATGGTTGAGGTATCGATTGTTGGAAAGATCAACCAAAGGAAGTATGCAATAAAAGAAATTTTAAGATCAATTTATGCGCCCAAGATGAAAGGATGGATATTAATATAACAATTGTTAACTGTGTTGAATAAATCCATGCATGATTTTATTTGTGTCAAATAAGAAACTCGATTTTAAGATCGGATTGGTTGATATGTAGCACAGGAGAAATTGGGAATTGAATGTAAGAGGGTGCAGAGCTGTGTTTTAAAACTCTGTTAGAATTCAATTAAAAAAATTGTTATGTTTAAATAGTAGTGACATAGTTTGAACAGCGTGGAAAATGAGTGGCTTTGGCATATCGGGTTGGAAAGTCAAATTCATGGAGGTGCACACATTTTTGTGAAAATTGATTGGACTGTTGTGAATATTGGGTTTATGTTGCAATTGAAACACTGTTATTTAAATGTGCATAACACTGGTATGAAGATTTCAAGAGACAAATTAATGAATTTCGATTATGAGATGCGTTAATTTGCTGAACCAGTTCTGTTGAATGTAATCAATGGCAACAATTTCTATTTGTTTAGTGCGTGGAAGTACAGGTGTAATCGATTGCTGAATTTACTATTGGTTGAAGCGCGTTCTGGGTAGAACTATGGATGGAATTAATTGGATGTTGGCTTTTAGTAAGTCAATATCGATTTTACATAAAAACTGAATCGTGGAAATGTCAAACTTAGCGTTACGAATTAAAAGTCTGTGTTTCATTTTTAAGAACAGGTTGGGAAGACTGAGCAGCGTTAAATGGTAAACGGAATGCGTGGTTTAAATTTGTGAATTGACATTGCAGAAATAGCCAGCGTTATTAAATCCAAGACTGCGTTTATATATGTTTCATAAGTTGTAGGTAGGAATCGATTGGATAGCGCTGGGAATGGATTCGATTGAATGAAGAACACAGGATATAAGGTATTGCCAGAGGTAACTTGAATCTGTTAAATTTGATTCAGAATATTGTTGAAAGTTGATCGATGTGTTAACTGCGTTAATGTTGAGTTGAAAGTTTAATCAGTCCAGAAAGAGGACTGTATGATATCATGAAGGCATAGAGAAAGTAAATCAAATGGTTTGATAGTGCGATACAGGAAAGTGAAGGTAGCGCCACATTAATGTTGGTGAACTAGATTCGATGTTGAGAGCATGAGGCAGTGAATGGTCTAGGCCTACGTCATCAGCAAGCTATAGCAGATGCGTGGCTCTTCACTCACGTCTTACCATCACCTCCGCCCTCGAGCTGACCTGCAACTAAGATGACACCAAAATTTATACCTACATTTAATTTGTTAACCCGAGGTTGTAAGACTTAGAGGCATAGCACAGGTAATGCCAGAATATGACCTCACTATTATTTGAAATTGAAACCCTAGAACCTACAGGAAATCAAAAGACATTAGTCAAGTAAAGAAACGACACTCTTGAAGGCAAAATAAACACACTGGGAGTCTGCTTCTGGCTCCTCCTGGGTTGCGTTGACTCCTACAGTAAGTCTTCCTTAATTGTCCAGGGGACAAAGGAATGTATGTTCCACTCACACTCGCAACCTATTTAGGAAAATAAATAAATATAAGACAAGCCCAATGAAAAGAATCCTAAAATCTACTGCTACACTACAAATATGAGAGAGCATGAACTAATCTAGAAATCATAAGATCTACTGCTATACTACAAAGATGAATTGAGCTAGAAATCATAAGCAACTGAATCTTACAAAAATAGTTGAATGTTTTTAAAGGAATCACAAAGTGTAACATAGAAATAATATAGATCGATTTGTTGCTTCGAGGCTCATGAAAATACTATGATATATGCAACATTTGTTGTGATAAAAGGAATATTAATCACGATTATTGATCTTCACTGATCCTTGCATTATTTCGTTGAGATAATAATGAATGATAAGAAATCAGCTCCATGAATGCTTTAATTTCCCTTTTAGAATCTTAGAGTGATTTTCATTATGCAATAGTTGAGATCAAGGCAAATATAATGTTTTAATTCTGCAAACCAATTGACATGCAAATGAAAGTATTTACTCTACCTCACTCTTTTTAATATAACATCATTAGTCAAATTCAAAAAGCATTCAAAACGATGGAAGGGATTTAATAATATTCTTGAATTGAAGTCTAGACCAGAACCATGCTGTTATACTACGCAAAACAAATTGTCACATAATCGAATGGTAATCTATGCCAGCACACACTATATCAAATCAAACTATACCAATCTAAGCCAAGGAATCATAAACTAAGAAAACTAACCGACATTAAACCATGCAAGGAAATCTAGAACAAGAATTCAATCTGAGTGGAAGGATTAATATATAAAACAAATGTCAAATTGTATTAATTCTAAAATCGATATTACATATCTAGCCTCCAATGGTCCCCTTGGTCATTCCACTGAGCGCACAATAAAACTTAATCTTCTAAATTATAAAAATACCCTTCCTATATCAAATGCAATACGTCTAAGTCTTGGTGTCCCCCTATGCTATCGATTCAAATGTGCCCCCTCCATGTCTGTTTCCTAATAGAGAGCATGGCTTCAGATTTTATAACCATGCTGGCACACAAACAATCTAAATTCTATGGTGGTATAATACACAAATTAGAGTTCAAAATCATTTGAGCTAAAAATAAGAGATATGATAATTGGATAGATACAAAACGATCTATAGTTCCCCTAGAAAGGCAAAAAAACCAGTATTGTAGATATTTTCGAAACATTGTTGAATGAAGTTTGATTGAATGTTTGACTCTAACTCCACGTGCTGTTTCGAAGGCCTGGAATCCATCAAAGGAAGACATCATCATATTGATCGCCTACCCTCCAAAACCCATATGGCCATTTTGTTTCATGATAGTCCGAAGTAGGAAAATCATGGAAGTGAGAAC